>VZSV01000307.1:241375-287315 GCA_013398735.1 Nothocercus julius
TATTGACTGCCATACTTTAAAGTATGTTGCTTTTAGTTTTGATCTACTCTAACTTTAATAACAAACATTTTAAAGGCACACCCACAAAATCAAAAGACCTCTCAGTAACTGATAAAGACCCTTTCCTTTTAAGAATCCTTTCCTTTTATGCATTTCTTTTAAGTTATTATGCAAGGAACTATACTAAGTAAACAAAGAAAAGTTTAAGATCTTTACTAACACCTGCAGTAGGTTTTCCTGTGTAAGCACAGCAGTGTGAGAGCAGAAAATGGACTGTAGAGAGACTTAGACAAGGCATGTGCTCCACTTATGAATAATTTTTGCAGTTTCTCTGTAGGAAGAAATGTGTAGACTGTTGGTCTACTAAGAAATTTACAGTACACACTTTAAAAGTTGGGCTTGGAGCTGTGCTGAGTCAGGAACATGTCAAAAGAAACACCCAGTTTTATATAAGTCATAAACTGTTTCCTCAGGTAGAACATTATATGATTAGAGAGAGGAAAAAAAAAAAAAAAAAAAAAAAAAGAACACCTAGCCATTAAGTGCATAGTGAAGGTATTAAGGTACTTAACTATATTGGTCACAGACCATCATTCCATAGCTTGGATAAATCAAATCAAAGACAAACATGCCAGACTCACCAGATTGTACACGCCACTACAGTCTTTCCAATTTTCAGTACATTAATTGAATTAATTGCTTTAATGCTGACTACTTATCACTGAATAAGGCCAGCAGAAAACATATTTAGTTATTTTCTCCATAAAATTCTAGTATGCAAAAATGCTTATTAACACAAACAAATCATCTCATAATGTTGACTAATTATGATTGCAGAATCATATCAGTTACGCAGGATTAGAAACAGACACCAGCTGATAATTGTAAAATTTGTTCCAAGAGTTGGAGGAATATCAAAATACTTATTCTAAATAATGGCTGGATAAGCACATATTGGATCAGTGAGGATGGAAATAGGTGTTCAGACAAAAGTAAAATTAGGAAAAGACAACTCAATGAAGGTAACTCATAGACAAACCTAAAGGTTGTAACAGCGCCACATCCATTTTTTGATGCCCTATTCCATCCTCAGTTTTGTTTTCAATCGTGACGCTACATCCCATCTGTACGTTTCTCAGGCATCTAACATGAGTCACCCTAATTCTGCACCAGACCTTGCAAAATATGGCACTATCTGCACAGTGTCAGCAGAGAACCTGAAGATAGAGAAGATATATTCTCTCCTCCCACAAAAGGAGAAGATATATACTAGCTGCTAGTTATATTTGAAGAGATTTTACATGTATAACATGTAAATCATAGGTTACCACAGAATCAGCAAATTAGTTGCACTAAGAGACCATTTTATACAAATCCAGCTTAAAAAATGTACATTTAAAGAAAGGGCTAATTTTTATCAAATATTTCCTTAAGTAACTTTAAAAGGTATCAAGCATGTAACATAGACTGATCCAAAGATACCCTGTAGTCAGTCATTACTGACACAAAGAAATCAGCCTCACTATAAATGTATTGTTCATTTCTTTTCTTTCAGTGTATCATTTAATTCTAAATAAAAGCCTAACAGCTACTACTAGATCCATCTAGTGAAGCAACTTGTTTCTATCATTGGTTAAAATTCTGTTCTGTATCTGTATTTTGCAAGAACTTCAAAGCTATAATTTCTGAAGCCTTTAATATCAGTGTCTACTCTCCAAGTAATAAAATGCTATTAAATCTCAACTTCTGAAGGGCTTAACTCACTTCTGGGAGAAAAAAAAAAAAAACAAAAAACAAACAAAAAAAAACAATCAGTTAAATTTGTGAGTATTAAGCATCTCAAAGTCAAGTCCTTTAGTTTGCAGGTCTAAAAGATACATGTGCTCTTTATATAGTACCCAACTAATTCGGTTTATCAACAATTTAAGAATAAAAGTGAAATGCAAAATTCAAATAAAATACAAAATTGATTTTTAGTACTGCAAAAATAGAAACAGTAACTCCTGATGACAAAGGGAAAGCAAATTTTGTCAAAAGTTTATGGATGCTGTAAAAATACCAAGACCAGAAGATTTTTATCACCCTGGATCATATCCCCAAAATAGTGATAAAAGATACTGTATTCCTGTTTTTTGGAGGACCAGATGAAAGACACCCAAGGTTGCCAACCCCTTTATGACACACTAGAGGTGTTATTCCTGGGAGTAGCAGTTCACCAGCACTAAGTAGCGGATCCACCAGAACACTGAGTTGTGCTCATCACATTTTCTTTGTCCATCTCCCATATTTTAAACATCCTACTTGTTTAACTAGAAAATAAAACTTTTTATTGTGTCCCTGTAAGTTATACCCTGAATCACCAGATGTGGCTTTACTAATAAGCATTTTCAAGACTATCATGGCAACTAATGAAATGCCATTGGTCTGCATGGTAAAGAAATGCTTGATAAATATCCCCCCCCACTCCTATTAAAATAAAAACATCAGTCTTACTTCATTAATTTTTGTTTTTTGGCAGAGTCTTTGAAGCTTCTGAATTCCTCTCCTTCTTTAATCTCAAAAAATTGAGGTTTCAGTAGTGTTTGCTGATCCTCCTTGAACCTTTCCTGCCGCTTTACTTTTTCCTCTTGGCGTAGAAGTTTGCGCTGTTTCCTGACCTCTTCAACCCAGCCTTTTTCATCATCTGAACTCTCAGAACTTTCTGCATCACTTGGTTTTCCTTCTGGCTCTTCTTCCTCTTCCTGTAGACAGAAATAGTTTCAACTAAGAAATCATCAACTAATTTGCTTTTCAAACCATTCTTGCAAAGAGTACGTGACAGCTTTACATCAGCACAGTTGAAGAGAACTTAATTTGAAAAAAGCACTAGCAGCAAATGAAGCAGAAAACAGATTATAAAATTACCTCCACCTACAAATTATATGTTTTTCTAACCTTATGCAGACATATTATTCGCATCTGAACACAAACCACGATAACATTACTTACATCCAAATTGCTGTAACTGATACATATTTTTCAACTTCTTTCCAGGGTAAGAAGTCTGAATCTCAGAAGCAAAACAAGAAAAATATTGATTTTTCCTAATAGAAAGCATCTTACCTGTTCTTGCGCTTCCTTTTCTTTTTCCTCTAAGATCTTTAGTTTCTTCTTTCTTTTCTCACTTATTTTAGAAACAAGTGGGTTAAGCAGCCTAAATTCTTCACTCTGCTCATCTACTTGGAAATCTGGATTCTCAAACATGACCTTAAAACGATCATCTTTGAGAAGACTAGGCAGATTCTGGAAAAAAAGAAGTAGAAGTTAGTCACAAAATTCTGAAGTTGCTAAATCAAAAGTCATTCAATTAACATCTGTTTAATTAAACAAAACACTCAAACAATATGGGAAGTGTCAGTTGCTTTCTCCTCCTAGGTTACATAAAAGTGATTTATTCCAATTATGTTTTATTACCTTCACGAATTTATTACCTATCACTCTATAAAGCAAGTAACTGTCATTTTAAACTATTTGTAAGCATGATGGTTTCTTATAAACACTACAGACAGTTTAAATACACTATTACTAATATTTCTGAATTAAATGTTTCTCATATATTCAGCCAGCTAATCTGGCAATGTGTTGATATCTACTGGCTATGCAGGAGTATCTCCAAAGTGAATACCCTTATAAATAACCATCTAAAACAAAATATTACGGTAAACCACATCTTTATATAATACTACTACTGTTCTGGTGTAAATACTTAAGAGCAAGTGTTTCAGTATATATTTTACATCTTTCTATGCTGCCTTCACAAAGAGCATTGGAAAAGACAGTTTGTTCCTGTTAAAAGAAAATTAAGTCAGTATAAATTATGCCACTGCTGAATTGGGCAGTATTCAATCTTATGTGAATAAGCTGTTATTTTAAATCACTGCCTACATCCGTTTTTATCATAAAAAGCTTGTCTGTCAACATTGTCGAGCTTAAGCACGTTTATCCAGCCCCAACATTAAATTTCCATAGCTATATAACAAGGGGAGAAAAAAAAAAAAGATACAGAAAAGAACACTTGTAAATCTCAACTACAAAAGGTGTGGCAAATGTGTGACTTGCAGTTCAATTGGAGGAAAAAAAAAAAAAAAAAAATCTTATCCCACAACTCAAATACATTGCTTTTCATAAGACTCTTAATGCCCTTTCAGGAAAATAATCAGAATATATTTTAAAGTACTCTTTTTAACCACTTAAAAATACAATCCATTTTCCTAGGTAATTCTTTCCTTTTCTGCTTGTTTACTGAATGCGTATTTCCTTTGTAATAGAGGCCTGAAAAGTTTGTATCTAAGCATTCATCACCACCACTTTTACACCAATTCATGCCATCACCTCAGCTATAACACACAAGGTTTCATTAGGTGCTTTGCAAAGTTCATGTCTATCTTGCTTCCTATTTCATGAATGTTTTATTACTGTGAAAATAAGCCCTTAAAAATGACATCTACATAATGCACCAGAACTTTCTGCTAATTTTATAGAGACCGACTAAGCAAATTTCTGCTATGCCTCTCCTACCAGATGCTAATACTAAGTATTTTTTTTCCTTTTATGTAACATCTCAAATAGAAATGGATTACTGTCAACATCAACTATTATCAACTGTTGCATAAGAGTGAACCATTTTGACTACTTAGTAAAATGTTAACTACATTTAATAAAAATACTAACAAATGGAGTTCATGCGTACAAAGAAAGGCAATGACACTGCAGTGTTAACCTAGGCAAGTGCCTGCTCTTCTTCAGTTCTACAGAAAATGCCTATCTTCTTGTAGTTACCACCAAAAAATACTATCAAATGAAAAAGAAGTGGTTAAGTGGTTTTTTTTTTTTTTTTTTGCACAACTTTGTTACTGATGCTGCATTTGGCTAGCTTCTGGATTCCTGTGAAGCCCACAACATCTTCACAGTGAGTATTTCTTCATTATATAGATGACAAAGTTACCACATGGCATTTTTGGTTCTCCAGCTACCGTGAAATCCACCTGTCACAATAAGCTATATAAACAGACAAGTTAACAATGGAAATTTGAATCTGTTTGGCCAGGTAACAGTAATCAATCACTGTAAGCATTTCTATTTCTGCATTCCCTCAAACTAAAGCTCACCTTTTGTTTCCTTTTTCTAGTAGCTTGTTGATCCTCCTCTTCTTCAATCAGTTTGAGTGCAAGCTCTTTATTCACTTTAGGAAGTTTCTGATAAGGTAAAAGCAATTTATCAATATATTACTCTTTCATGCACAAAAGAGCCATATATGCTTTATCTCCAAAATTGCTTTAAAAAAAAATTATTTACACCATATAAGACTCCAGATGAAACAAATGGCCAGTATGATTAGAAGCAAACTTCATATGCTATTTTAACAGACTAAGTGCTTCCTACAAAGCTAGTATTAAATTTACTAGCTTTTTAATTTATCAGATCATTACCTATTGGATTAAGAAAAAAGGAGAGAGTCCCCAAAACAGTGATCTTACTAGAGATAAACAGAAAGTCCAAGTGGATACTTTAGTAGGTGATGGAAAGCACATCGTACTGAGAAAAGACAGTTCTAACCATTATAAGGAACAAGAGCTCCTTGGTTTATTTAGAACATTTGCAAGTACTAGTAAGGTTTGGAGAACACTTGCATAGAGCTTCTGCATTGTTCTTCCCTTGTATGGCATTATGTATGCTTTGAAAGCATTATTTTTCCTTATATGTTGTAAAAATTCAATTTAGAAAGCTACTAGATAAAAAACAGAGTCGCACAACAGTATTTTTATACATCCTTTTGAGAATATTATATTTGAATAGCCTAAGTCATTTGGTTTAACGATAGAAGTAGAAACTGCAAATTTCATCACTGGGTTATCTGTTCAAATGCCAAATGTGATGAGAGCTCTTCCTTACTGTTTAGTATCATCTTTTCTCATTTGTAAGATTCATAAGCATTGAAATTTTATGCTTCTATTTAAAAAGAATAAAAACAAACTTTACTTTGCATATCTGATGATAAATAGAATCAAATTCCAGTAATTACACCTCTGAGATAATGTATTACTCTTTATGAATACTTATCTCCAGAAGGTCACTCATTGGAAACGGGATTTACCTTTAGTTGAACTCTCTGTGCACGCGTCTCTTCTATTTTCTGTCTTATTTTCTCTCTTCTGTATTCTTCGTAAGCAAATGGGTTTGCCATCATTTTTGCCTTTAACCAAACAGAAGAAAAATATAACTAATGCAAGAGACAGCCCTCAACTTGAAAAAAAAATAGCACAAATATTTATTTGTTAAAAGCAAAAATGTACAAGAATCAGCCTTATTTACCTTATGGTAAAGTCTTATGTCCATGAAAAAGCCATGCATATATGCTCTGAGTAATGACGACCCAATGAGATGAGCAAGGCCTGGGAAAAAATTACAGAGGATTTCAAAGAACTTTGATATATAAAGAACTCCTCTTTCAAGCAAGTCGCTTCACTCACTCGATCCAAGACAAACAAGCACTACCAGCACAGCACATCACTCTCTCCAACAGTCACATCTATTACATCAAGACAGAGTAAAGCCACAAGAAAATCATTTAGGCCAGCAAGAAATATGAGCTACTTCAGAGCATTACAGTTCTTTTCTTGTCATAATACATGTTATAGTGCACATTCTAAAGCTGCCCACTAAAGAAAGTTTAGAAGGAAATATTTGAGAAAAGTTTTTTGAAAGTCCACACATATTTGACTATCACTTTTTTAGTGTGGTATAGAGCTGTTCCTTAATTAAAGAGTTTTGCCTAGGGTCACTGTCTTTGAAGAATCAACATGTTGAAAGAAATATAGTACCACACCAGATCATAAAACTGTCACTCTAGGCCTAAAATAAGCAAAATTAATATACTTAAGTTTTCTCAGATTTGCATTTCATATATCTTCACAAAATTCCAAAACAGAGAAAAAGAGAAGCTTTCTATTAAAAAAAAAGTCTCCTCAGCAGAACAGAGATCTTTAGAAATTAAGAACAAACAACCTTACTATTAAGTCCCAAGAGAGAGAACTCCGTGCAATCAGAGAGCAAAGCTCTCTCTAAAGAGTTTTAATTGTTTCCGGGAGTTGATCTTCCTGAATATTCCAAAACAAGAGTACTCTAGTTATTAGTTAGTAATAATATAAAACTAAAGGAAAAAAAAAATTACTACTAAAAAAAGGTTATATGAAGTGAAAGGCCTCCCCTGAAACTTATTCCTTATTTGAAAACTTGCATTTATGAGGAAATCAGTTCAGCTGTGTTATAGAGCATTAGAGCAGAAGCACTATTCCCAGTCAAGTCTCCATGTAGGCAACAACATGATGCCTCCGACCTTTTAGCTTCAACTTAGGATCTGCAGGCTACACTAAGACCATCTACTTCACTACTGCTGAAGATGCAGGGGGTTTGAAGGACCTTCTCCTTGCATGGCCTCCTGCCAGGCCTAAGTCCAAGGTCACAAAGCAGCATTTTATTCATAGGTAAAGCAATTTAAACTAACTTGGAATAAAGCATCACAAAAATCACAATACGTAACAGGAAGATAAAGAACTTATTAGTTTGAGTGAAACCTGCTTCCTTTGCTAGATGATTTTCAGAACTACAGTATCATATGTGTTAAAAATGTGTTTCTATTGGCCCTGGAATGGTTGGTATTTTCTGAAGAAAAATTTTACATTTAATGAAGCTAACTTTTTGCAGTTGAACTTTGTTTCTAATTTTGCTATGAGTTCAAAGAAAAAAAAAAAAAAGAACTTATGAAAATACAAAAATATTTTGAAAGCTAAATTAACTTTTCCTGTGCCTTCCACTAAGCGTCTGAAAGCACATACAGATTCCTAGACGTATCACACCAGCAAGTATCAATCTTCTCCTTGGGATAAAAATCTGAGAAACACAAACATCTACTCTTAACACTGGACAGGAACCACAGAACGTAAAGCCACCAGTCTGGTACATTAATAACCAAGAGGTCTGGCAGAAATTATTGCCAGCAGATTTCTAAGAGTCCCCACACTCCTTAGTTGTGTGTCACATCTGAACTTACTCATGTAAATGACCTAAAGCTGAACAAAGATGACAATTAAAAAGGATATATTCAAGTGTTTTACCTAAATTTTCAAGGTCTTTTCTGGTAACAAATTTGTAATCATCATAAACTGTGCTCTCTGGATTCTCTTCCAGCTCTTCAGTCAAATTGTCCAAGAAGGAACACCATTTTGGGGCAGGTCCTAAAACCTGTGGACATGAAAGGACGTTATAAAATTGTGTCTTCTTACACAGAAAACTACAGCTAACCTCGCAGCTACCGTACAATAATACAGTAATAAACAAATCCTTCTGAAAACAAATGTACCTTAAGAACAACAGCAGTTAGAAAATACAATTAATCCCACTGTTTACATTACCAATAAGGAGTACAATAAATTATGTAAGGGTTATTTTAATTTAGGTCATTTATTTCAGACCAAAAATATAGAGGCTTTATGTTTAGCTGTTTCGGGTCTGATTAATTTACTAAAAGCTACCCCCAGAGCCAAATATTATAGATACAATTATGAACTTTACTAATGGCACTAGATATCAAACTAATCTGCAAAGTACATTTGGATCTTGAACCCATTAGCTCACTAAACAGTCATGTTAAATCCTATTCTGTCCTACTTAATTTTAATTAAAACACCATGTAAACATTTTGTATTTTTTATTCAAGGAAAAGCACATATGGCATGAAGAGATAATGCCTCCTCTAAACTCTCCAAGTTAACAGTTAACTCCCAAAGAAAAGGTAAAATGTTTGTAAAATTTTCTTAAAAAAATTTCAATCATAGTTGAGAACGATGGCATCTGACAAATTGCACTAGTTCATTCTTTTTTACAGAACTGCCTATTTTATTCCACTAAGTTAGGAGTCCCAAGGCTCTCAACATTTTTTGTTTCCATTTAGATTTTAAATTATTCAGTTATTGCCCCCAAATTTTTTTCTTTCAAAGCTAAATGCCAAAATTAATATTAACAAGAATGCAGACCAACTATATTACATGTCTCATTTTTTTTTCCATGCTCTTCAATAAATCACTAATCTGTATTTCATTATAAGGCTGTTAAAATATGATTGGGGTGCAGGGAGGATCTTCTTTTCAGTTTAACTATACTCTGATTTTTGATAAAACTGTACATCTTTTAGAAAAAGAGGTTGTTTACTAACTAAAAAAAACTCTTCCCTTCATACCATCTTACGTTATGTGAAGATCTCTATCACTTCAATAGATCTTTTTTTTCTCTTCCATTTCTATGACAGTATCTGTTAAAAATTTATACAGAGCATATGAATCCAAATACTCTGGGTAATGCCCACTGTAATCTTCTTTGGTGTAAATCTTTGAATGGGCAACCAAGACAGAAGTCTCAGAAACAAGGGGGGGGGGAAAAAAAAAAAAAAAAAAAAAAAAAAAAACGAGAGAGAAAATCTCCTATTAAACCACAGCTCCTTCTAAATATCCCTGTACTCAAAGTCTGGCATGGAGCTCTATAAAACCTCATCTGTCATGAAATACTTACAAGCTAAAAGACCTGCTTATTCAATATAATCTGTGTAGCAAGTTGGAGAATTAGGTCATAGAAAATAAAGGGGAAACAAGATAATAAGCCTAAAAAAAACAGTGACAGAATACGAGGAAAAATAGGAATGTCAACCATTATTCAGATTTCTCATATAATCTGACAAGAAGGAAAGCCCTACAGAGATGTTTGTGCAAATTTTATTAGTTTTCACCTCTCCCAGCCTACTGAAACTGCCTGCCTACCTATTTTAGGAAATCTCTGGAGTTTTGCTGTAGGCATTAAAACAGAACATTTTTAAGGCTCAAGTGAAAGGAGAAAATTTAAAAATGAAAAATGCAAGTAAGAGCAGACACAACAGGAAGAAAAAAAGAAAAAAAAAAACCCAAAAACACACAAACAAGAAATTTCCTTCTCCTGCAAGTGTATTTATTTACAGTTTTGTGCAGTATTGGTGCTCTTCTCTCACCTACTACCAATGCATAGATGCCCCAGGATAATACAAGAACCATCAAAAAAGACAGAAAACCCTGGCCTGTGGGTCGCATCCACCAGAGTGTAAGCTGAGGGGTTGCTTTGTGGTGTCTCTCTCCTGCTAACTGACTGGAAATGGCACCTAGACACCATCAAAAGGCAGGAACCCCCTGAGCTGCCCAGCGACCGTGTGACGAGACTTGGTGGCCAGTAGGTCACACCAGGCACAAGGATCAGTCGGGTTGGGGCCCTCTTCTCCCTCCAAGCAAGACCACTCTGCTCCAGATGGGCTCCCACTGCAATGCTCCCATGTTACAGGGCTCACAGCGAGGTCCTGCCGTTGCCTTTGACTCATTATTACAGAAGGACAGAATCGCTGAGGACGGTGAGGACCTTTGGAGACCATCCAGTCCAAGCCCCTCAAGCAGGTCCCCCAGAGCAGATGGCAGAAGTTTCTGAGCAGCTCCAAAGAGCAAGACTAACACTACCTTAAAACATCTTCAAATTCCTCTGTTTTACAAGATATTTAGATTAGTATCATCATAAGTCTTACACGGCACAACTCCGAGATATTCTGTACTTATTATGGGAAGTCTTGAGGACTTCTGTAGAATATATCATATTGTCAGCACTCTTAATTTCCCCTGAAATTAATGGTATTCTAGGACAGACTAGGTATTATTCCCAAACCACAACAGATGTTTCTTATCTTCAATCTGGAACACTACACACACAGCACTTGCTTTTCTAAATGCCATTCAACAATTTGACAGCCAGCTTCACAGGGTCACTTGAGCCACAGAAGACTAGGTCTAATCCTAACTAATACTAAGCATGTAATTCTGGGAACAATTTCAAGAAGCTCAGGACGCTTAGCAGCTTGTACAGACAAATGTCACAAGATTTAAATGAAACAATTTTGAAGGAACAGAAAGATGTCTACCATTAAGTATTTGTCTGAAGGTTTAAGGGAACAATTCTACCCAAGCAAATTGACTGGTTATGCTCTCTTCTTGTGAAGGAGCCAAAATGTGTTCCAAAACATATTTTTCAGGACACTAAATTTTAAGCCCCTGGAAGACTTCATACAAGGCAACAATAACTGTTAGGCTATACAAAAATGTCAAAAATACATTAAGACAAAAACAGTTGGAAACCCTGCCAATCTTTATTGATCTATTTTAGCAATTTTAAAAATGCAAAACATTTACAGACAGCATAGATCAGATTAGAAAATAATTAGGTATTATTTGCATGAATTCCTCTGGGAGAGAAGATCAACTTAATGAATGTGGCCACATCATTCAACAAAAACACTTAAGAGCTTCCAGAGGCTTTATAAAGCACAAGTATTAGCTGTCTCCTTGCCACTGTACAATTTCTCAGGAATTAATGCTGTAAGACAATACCATGAAGTACCATAGTAAGAGCAACACAACCGAAATCAAGTACAGAAGAAAACTGTTCACAGAATCATAAAATCATTATGGTTGGAAAAGACCTGCAAGATCATCAACAACAATAACATATGCAATATTATGACATTACTCTTGTGTAACATTATTTTAAAAGGAAGGCTTCCTTTCCAAAGTTTTCAAATTGCTTGTTGTGGTATTCTCTATGGATCTTAAGTAGCAAAAATGATAATTACATTTTTTTTAAAAATCACCACATTTGAATAATAGTGATTAAAACAAAGGTAGCACATCTATAAGGGCTTCAACAAAGCTCTGAATAGGGTGTATCATCTAGGGTGTACTTCTGAATAGGGTAAAATCACTAGCTGAGACAAGAATCTTCAATAACTGTAAGGCAAGTAAGGAACTGGCTAAAGAGAAAGCTTATGCTGAAAGGAATTGCTGCATGGAAAGAACGCTGCAAGTTATACTCAAGTGTTTCATATTAAATATTTTCACTAATGACCATTACATATAGTAGAATAATGCCAATGAAATCTCCTGATGATAATTTGTAAAAAAAAAAAAAAAAAAAAAAAAAAAAAAAAAAAAAAAAAAACCACTCTCAAGAAAAAACAGCTGCCTTGAAAAACTGCATACTAGAAACTAGATCTAATTTATATCCAATGACTATCAGTTAGAAAGGACATAATAGAAAGAATTGATACTGTCTGATCCCACAACAGTGAAGTATAACGTCACTGTTATGATATAGAATAGCAATAAACTGAAACATCTTGTACAACTCTAGGTAATGATATTCAGGATATATAAATGCAAACACACACATACAGTGAAAGGTACCAGGACAACTCTGAAACAATGATGCTTGCACAGGGATAATTGCATGAAAAGTCTTCACACTGACACTGCTAAAACAGAGAAATACAGATCTGCAACAGTCTTATAATAAAGATTATGAGGAAGAAACAAATAATTTTAAGATGCAATCTGATATATTCACAAAAAAAGACTATTCAATTTCACTGCCTGTGATAAGTTGGGACTGGACTCCATGATAAGAAAGCTCCTCCATTCTTCTCTTCCCATTAGGGAAAAAAGTGCAAGACACTTCAACAGACAATTAATAAGATTCCTTTCTAGATTATACTTTCTTTAAACAAATTACAATTTGTGTGTGTGTGTGTGTGTGTGTGTTTTCATGCAAAGTCCCACTAATAGCACACACATACATATCTGTAGGCAGGAGACAAATAATAATGAACTAATCATAATTTGAGTTTTTTTTTTTTTTTAATTAAAATGACACACTAAGAGTGATTGAAGGTTTTAACATGACACACTTTTTGGTAAAAGCAGTTCTCCATCTATGCATCTATATTCTCAGCTTCAATCATGACACTTAAGGAGAGAGAAAGGAGAGCAGCTGGGTGATTCCAAGGGTGTGGACAGTGATTGAAACATAAAATTGCTTTTCAACATAATTAGCTCCCTAATTGCAGAGTCAAGTTTAATTAATGCAATTACATGAGTAATTAATTACTATTCATTTCAAGAGTACTGGCTTAAATGTTTTGTTCACTAATTTTGAGAATTAGAGAGACAGATCTCAATATGAAATTATTTTGAATAGTTACCACTAGATGCATTCAAAACCAAGACAAGTTTATATCAAGCGTTAACTGGTACCTCTAAAAAAGCAAATGTATCAATTCTAACTTGTTGACACCACAAACTTGCCCTCCATTCTTGTTTCTAAGCTTTTGGATTTCTGGTCAAGAACTTGAAGGATGTTAAGAGATTACAGAGTGTTAGAAAGGAGCCTTGGGATGATGTTATCTTGTTACACTGCCATATGCAGTATGATTCCCTTACCTTGTAATGTGCTCAGAATAACTTCCTTTCAAATCTATTTTTTTTCTACAGAATCTCTAAAATCAACTTCAATTCCCCCCTGTTAATCTCATGAGTAATCCCATTTAATTTATTTAATACTTTTTAAAATTCACTACATGAAACTGGTTTTAGGAATAAACTTCCTATGAATCTCCCATCTAGTTTAATTTTTCAGCTTCATGCTTTCATTCATGCTACATTATATCTTGCAGGCTGGAGGTTTTAATGCTAACTGAACCTCCACTGCAATCAAGGAGCTCATTGGAACACAACTATGACCAAGAGACACTTTTGAACATTTTTTTCAGCATGCTGCTGAAAACAGCATTGCATTTGGTTTTAAGCCCACACACTCATAAACTTCACTCAACTCTATAAATCAAATGTTGCTTTCACTGTCTCACTCTCTCATCCTAATTCCAGTACATCCTGACATTTTTGGTAGATTCACCCATCTGAAGGTTGGTTCTCCTACCATTCATTTTGCAACAGATTTGGATATGGGCAGCCAAATCAAAGATTTGGAGGTTATATTTCTTATAGAATATAACAAAGATATTTCTTATAGAATATGACAAAGGAAACCTTGCTTTTAAGATCTTTACAGAGTTAAATAAAAAGAAAGAAAAAAAAAAAAGAAAGAAAAAAGAAAAAAAACAAACACTGGTGAAAAAACTTGCTGACATCTTCTAGGAATAGGATACCACGTCTTTCTGCCCTGGTATTCATCAGATAGCAAGTACTTCTTTTTGTACTTCTAAGCTTTTTGGCTTTTTAGGTTTTTTTTTAATCTCATATCATCTGATCTCACATAAATTATACTGTCACAAGTCTGGTGTGACTTACTGTGAGTGTCTTCCTGGTGAAACCACCATCTTTGAGGAAAATAACAGTCCTGTGGTTCACAGACTTGGAAAAATACCCTCCAGGATGGGAACAACAAATATTTTTTTCAGAAAAAAAAAAAGAATTACTCTTTAAACTATAAATATAATTAGCGGAATAATTCTCCTCCTCACTACAGAGGACAAAAAGAGGCGACTTCTCACAAATCATCTCTAACTTCCCAGCATTAAGACTTAAGGAGTCTGATGCGTTCACCAATATCCCTATAATGTTGATTTTATGGATTGCAAGCAGAGGCTCTTACATATATAAATTTACAACGGGAATTTCAAGAACTGCAAATATAACAAAAACAAGCCAAAAATGGAAATTCACCTTGCCCATTTCTCTGATGGCACAGAAAACTTTTCCACTCTTGCACTGTGTGACAACTTATTTCTTACACTTTTAAGTGACCAGGAACAACAGGGCTCTTGCAGTACAAGCCAGATGCTAAGTAAAATGTTATAGCATGAGGGTCATTCAATTCAAGAAAACAAAACTTACTGGAGTTCAAAGCACAGCTTGTGTTTTAGGGAAATTTCAGGGATGCTACAGATATAAAAGTATCAGAAATGTCAAACCCAACTCTTCCTGCTATTTTGTGCAACAAACTCTACTGGAAATCTCAGAATAGGTGAGCTTCTAATAACTGACTACCATGGTTTGCTCTTGGCAAACTCTGAAGGATGACTGGTCTGGTAGGTTTTACTACTATTGACAGATAACACACAGGAAGAAAAGACAACAAATATTTGGGAATGTCCAACACCTCTAGAAAGATAATGAAGATAGCTTCAGCATAAACCAATCAACTCTTTTCAGAGCATAGTTTTAACTAAAATAAATTCTATATAACTTGCGAAATCATTCTGGGTAGGAAACATTTTTTGGTTGCTTGGTTTTTAAGTAGGAAACAGTCATTACTCACAACACATTTGGCTCACAAATGCACACAGCACAGAAGATGGTAACACAGATAAATCACCAAGTCACCTGCTACTCCTGTTTCTGACATATAATGAAACCTTAACTTGCCTGAGACGACCTCACAAAGAAAATTTGTACATGTTTTGCCTTTTCTAATTAAGATGGTAAAAAAAAAGTCCTTATTGCAAGATGACAGATCTTTTACAGTTGACTATAAAGAAGTATGAACTTAACTGCCACCATGGTGCTGTCTATTAAAAAGTCAGATCAGTTTTGTATAGCCATAGTATCATCCCTATAAGCAATAAGCAGGGCTCATATGCTTTCATATTTTATACAGGACGCTGAACTACTACATAATCAGCACAAAAAAAAAAATCTAAGGAGTTTTACAGGAAGGTTAGAAATTGTTTCCTGATGATCACACTTCGGGGCTTGCTTTCTGTGTACGTGTGTGTAAGAAGTGGTGCTCTGAACTGTTGCGTGGGAAATGCAGGATATCCTTTGCTGTGAATAAGCCCAATGTGTTATATTTCAGTTTGAAAGTGTTTAGGTTAAACCTAGGAAGTTCATATTTCTGTTTGTCAAGATAAACAACTTTTTTTTCCTACGCTTAATACTGTAAGATAAGCAATGTATCATTCACCTGACATCCACTTTTATATTGTTTGCATAAACCATGTGGAAAGGATCAGCATGTTCTTGATGGAAAACACAGTTCTAGAAGGAATGATACACCAAGCTCGTAATTAACTCAACAAAGACAAGCTCAGGTGTCTTTTTACTAACGGAAATGTTTTTCTTTTAACACTGCTGTCCTTGGAAGAACAATTATAATGTGCTACTACTTAATATCTCTGCTTTCTAACCATTTCCCAGTTCTCTAAATAATCAATGGTAAGGTTAAAAGCAACACTTACCATTCTGTGTCCTACATTTTCAAATATAAATTTTACCACATTTTTTCCTAAGGAAAAACAAAACAAAACACTCCTCTACACTATATATACACAACTTAGCTTTATCACAGGAACTTCAAGATGACAGTTGAAGTAGTGTTAATTCCAGAATGGCCTAATACCATCAATCAGAAGACATGAAAACATCCTAGAAAAATGAAAATCTCACAGGATAATACCAATTTGTTCTATTACTGTCAAAACATCAGTGACAAATATAGCAAGACCTGCACTGTTTGCTTTACAGCTTTTACCATGCAGAACCTAAAAATTAGGTCAGAAGATCTTGCTGCAACTTCAAACTGCACCCATAAAATATTTGGATGAGAGATGAATATTGACAACGTTGGTCTTAACTGTATTAAGATAAGAAGAGCTGTTTTGTCCAGCATATGGAGACCCAAGAGAGACAAAAAAAAAGACAATGAGTAGATTCCAAAATAATGAAAGAATGACTGAGAAAGTCTTAGATTGATAAAACTATTCTGAAAGGCTATGATCACAGAGGTAACTGATTAGAATAACACAAAGTAGAATAAAATATTTAAGTGACAAACGACATGATGTACAGTGACAACTATCTGATGATTATAACTTCTTGTACAGAACTATTGAATAGCAATCCTAAGACTGACAAAAATATGAAACTATTTCAGATAAATTCAGATTTTTCTATCTGTAAATGCAACTCCGGCCAACTCAGTAACAAGCAGATTTAGAAGCAGCTAACCTGGAAGCCTACAATCCAAACAAAACAGGCTCATCTTTAATTTACCAGCTCCAAATTGNGGAATGAACTGAAGTATTAACTTGCATTAACTTCAGTACAGTGTATTAAGTGAACATATACAACCTGGTAGAATTTGGTGTCTTAATCTGTGATGACGGGGCTTTTTTTAGGTAACTAAGGCAAAACTGGCACCACTTATCTCAGAATGAGTATTTTTGAGGAATGTACAAAAAAAGAGGATAAAGTAATTAGATTAGTAGACGATTTCAAAAAAAGGGGCCAGACAGATCATTTAAAATAGCACATATTAAGGGAAAGAAGCAACAGGAAAGGTTGGTTTTCTCCAAAAGCCACCCAATTTGAGAAGAACAAAGTTCAAAATATTTCTAGCAATAAAAGAATCCACATATCTATTGGCAGTAGAAGTAGGCATTGTATTAGAAACCAGACCCATTATAAAGATATTCTTGGAGAAACTGAATTACTGACTGGGCAAGAAATATTTGCCCTTGAAATATTTCCAACTCCAACAGTCCTGAACTAGGAGAATGCTAGGCTATCAAATGGTTTTCCAAAACCACCTGAAAAGAAGCCAGAGATGCTCCAGGATTTATTTTTCTTAAAGAACTTAATATCTTCTCTACACCAAAAGTACATTGCTTCTAGCCCCAACAGGGAGTTTTCTGCCAAGACTGCAGGAAAAAAAATAAAATAAAATAAAAAAAAAAAAAATAAAAAAAATCCAGAAACACAGTATTACACTCAATTAATGACGCTCTTAATTGCTCTCCCCTTCTAACAGCCTAATGAAGGGAGCAAGTTTCAGTTTCAGTATGTAGCCCAAAGTTTTAAGTCCCACAGAGGAGACAACTGACTTGAAATGCCTGCGCTAAGATCAGACACGTTCAGGTAACCAGCAGCAAAAATTCGGGGTGAATAATATCTATTCTCCCTGTTTTACACCCAAAGCATCCAGGAGATAATTTAGGATTTTTTTCCGTACTATCTGCAGAACAAAACAAAACATTGCATGTTCAGGAAGCCAACAGTCTAGACTAAACCATGTGGCTGATTTTGCATCTCGGTCCAGCCGACTGCCATGTGTCGGTGAAGCTCCTTCCTCTCCTCACTTCTTGGGCCAGGGCCCGGCTGTGCTGTTGAGTCAACTCCCATTTCTGAGTCAGTAAGCTGAAAAGTATCCCAGGGCACACACAACTTTGATTTCGGCCTTCCCGAGGCGCACATCAAAGCCACAGGCCCGGCAGCCAGCTGGCAAGAAGCAGCTTCCAAATATTTGCATAAACTGCAAGTTAACTATTAACTGCTGACGAGCAGCCCAATTGCAGTCAGAGGTGCTTGCCCTCAGTAAAGGCCACAAAACAGAACAAACCCCAAGTTCCTAAGCTAAGCCACTTAAGATGTTACCTCTGTGAAACAGATATTTCATTTTAACGGTTAGATTCAGCTTGGCTTTTATTCATTCCCTGCACATGGAATTTTCTTTTCATTCAAAACCAAATTTGTCTGACCTTTCTAGGAAACCAAAAATCACCTTCCTTTTCCCTGTGCTAACGGCTCTGTGCACAAAGGGCACAACTGTTAAGAATTTTTTTAAACAAGCACAGCACTCTCAGACATTCCTAGTCTCAAATGTCATACATATCTTGCTGAAAATTCTGCAAGAAAAGCTGAAGCATGCCAACATTATGAGATTTGTTGCAAACTTTTTTTTATAATCTCAAAGTTCAAGAGACTGATTCTTGAATTTTGCCATGGAAATTTGGCTTTGCCATTCACAGTGGAGAAAACGGCCACATCTGTATGGATGTTTCAGCGAGACGAGCTCAGGGTGTCCGCGCTCCGAGCTGGCCGGGCAGGAGGCCCTCCTAGGTCAGAACCGCGTTGCTGCCCGCGCTCATAAAACCTCCCGCAAGGCAGGGTAGCTCAGGCTTATTGCTCAGAAAGGCTTTACTTCTTTGCATCTCTTCTTTTGAGGATTTTTTTTTTCCACTTTATTAATGAGGAAGGCTGGAGCAGAGCAGCCTGCATTAGAAATTTGAAGTATCTTTCTTGCCCACTGCCACAACAGTTCCTTGTAGTTGTTCCAATAAAGGCGTTTAAAATTTTGCAGTAATTGCCAGCACCACAGGGCAATAAGGGGTTGGGACAGCTGAATGGATCATATTTGGCTACAATATACAAAACTACTTCCAAAAGTTCCAAATAGACTGTCCACTATATTAGTAGCATTTCCCTCGGGCATTTATTCTGTTGTGGAATTAAAGGATAACAACATAATTCTTGTCATCATCTCAAAATGAGAGGACATGTCTTAAGTAGCATTCATGTTTATCTCAAAGCAAAACCAACAGAAATATCAAATTAATTATTGAAAAAAAAAAAAAAAAGGAATCCTAACTCTTAAAAAAATATATACAATAAAAAACAGAAAAACTGCCTATGAAAAGAGGTTGTGCAGTACAGAATTACTGTCTTCAAAGTCTTATTCCAAAGATGCAGAAAAGTAAACTAATCTTTGTCTGTGCAAGGATACTGCTCAGTGTTTCAAGGACGGGAAGGAAACTTGTCTTAATATCTACTAACACACAAACCAAAGGACAGATGTTCATCCCTGAGCTCAAATAACTAACCAAAGATCAAGAAATGAAATTGTAATATTAAGACATTGAGTTTTTCTTAATAACACCCTGGAGCAGCTAAAGGCTGACAAAACTTCTCCATTTCATATTTTCTTCATTTAGAAAAGAGATTAAAAAAAAAGACAATAAAAACATATTTAGTCAGCTACATGCTTGATTTTTAGGAAGTACAATAAGAAACTCTTCAAGTACACAACTGTATCCCCCCCCTTCATTCTCTTTCTGTGAAAAAGCAGATAAGGTAGAATGGCCAGTTACTACAACATGAAACTTTTGTGTCTATTTTAGAGTATTTTTTCCTCACTCTCCTCAACTTTTCTATTGTCTAAAGTGAGCACTCCGTGTTTTTATACTACAAATATTATTTTAAAACAAAACTATAGACTGCTGAATAAAAAAAAAAACCCAAGCCAATGCTTAAAATACATTCATCTGCCTTCAGACTCAAAGCCATGCAATGAATTAGTTTAGCTTACATCAAATACCAAATTTGGTCTAGGCAGTAGCCATCAAATGTTCAATTTGATCAAAGTCTCACAAAACGTGAATTCTCATTTGTATTTCTTTTTTTTAGCATTTGTGAACGAAGTAGGGGGTCCATCTGTATGTCCATGTGCCACTGTGGATTCAAAAAGCATAAAAAGCTACGATTCAAACAAATGCAGGTAGACTCAGTGGTTCATGTAACTAAATATTTGATATTATAATCCGAGAAAGATGACAGAAGAGGTTAAGAAAAGAAAGACTTGTGTTGATTTTATCTGGCATGGCTTATGCTTTGCATAAATACTAGCTCCTATTAAATAATACTTCAGTTTATGGCTAATACCTATTAAATATAGTCTGAAGTCTACCACAAAGTGCTTATTATTGGCTGAACTTTATACATTTGACTTCAGAAACATGAATTCAGTATTTACAGAGTACTCTACAACAGTAACATTTTTGAGATAGTAAAAAGCTACTGTTTCAGGTTAGCTTTGAATACTTGCAAAACCAACTCTGGCCAGAGCAAGTTCTAACAAACACTAATTCCCAGTGACAGTCAAGCAATTTTGGGGCTGAGTTGCAATGTTGGATATGCATCTCTAATGCTTGATATTTTACAATAGCTGTAAAATCCATACCTCATGCACACCTACACAAGAAAACCTCTCTGCACAATTGTTTTCAGAGAGAAGCTGGACTCTTCATGACAGCAGGAATGCTTCTTTCCCTCTGAACTGTTTAAATTTAGTAATAACTGGTCTATTCAAATTCTAAATAATATACAGACTTGGAAAGTATAAAGGCTTGTCTTATCTAACCCATTAATTAAAAAGGAGATAGCTAAAAATACCTGAGACCTACTCTTTAAATCTCATGAAGAAGAAAGTAAATAGAAACAAAGTTTTCAATTTCTAACCATAGATAACGTTTGTCCTTAAATGCAAAAACATTTGTTGCTCTCATTTCTCCCTCCTTTGGCATGCCAAGTGTGTAACTGCACTAGTTAGTATAATAAAATTTAGGATGGTTAGAAGTCATCAATTTACAACCAGAAAGTAACTTAACTTACAAAAACAGCTTTAGTATAAAATTTTGCACTTTTTTTAGAATGCAAAAATCTAGTATTACATGCAAATACCATCAGTGCTATAAAATTGTTCAAGGGGTACACAATTGCGTGCAGATATCTACTAGACTTACATGAAATCAGAACCATACAGGAAGAAAAAAGATTTAAAAATAAATTAAATTAAAATCCTTCAGCTGAATTAAGATTTCTTAGCAGCTGATGCCAACCACATTTAACAACAACAACAAAAAAATGTACAGAATGTGAATAAAACAACTTAAGGAAAAATGTATTTATTTTCAAAGTCCAGTTTGACTCTCTACATTCTCATACATATCCACGTATTTACATCCTACCAGGCCAAAAATCCTACTGCATGTCCTGTATAATCAAAAACAAAAGGTGTATGTGTTTCTGGGCAATTCCCCATAGGAACACCACAAGGGTGGCTGCTATTGTCATGCTATTGTCTCCCTAAAACCAATCCTCAAAGATGAACGTGTAGTTGAGCTTTTCAAGTGAGTATTTTCTCAAGTGAAAAGTTTTCATTCAAGTAGGATATTGAGCAGAAGGCACTGCTAAGAACCACACTTGAAGCCACACAATAACATTCCTCTGTCAGAACAGAGAAAAATATTAAGTGCCATGACTATGTCATATATGCTAAGTACTAAACACACTAATGAAATCGTTCATAGCAAAGCAAAATTATCTCTACAGTAAACTACATGGGTCCTATTTAATTATTCTTTTTTGGTCAACGAAACAAAAAGCAGCATTCTTCTTTCTTTCCAAGCTCCACACTTCCTATTGCCACTAGCCAGTTTTGGAACTGGTAACAGAAGGCAAGATTAAACATTGTTTTTTAATAACATTATATGAATAAATTACGGGTAGCTTTATCTTCTTTATCACGAGAAGTCAGTGAATGTAAATGTGAATTTACAGAAATCATTTTCCAACATGAAAATTTTAACAGCACCAAACCATTGACAATTTTAAAACAGCAATACCTTTGCTTATCAGTACTGAAAATTATGCAAAGTTAATTTGTATTACTTACTGGCATATAATAGATATTCATTTTAGGGGCTTCATTGGCAGTCATTAGCATTCCTAAAAAGAGATTTCCAAAGTAAAAATATTGGTTATAAGAGGATAATTTTACTTTTTTAATACGTATATTTGAGACATTTTATTCTGATGAAGTAGATTCATATGTTCATTCCAAACTAATTTCAAAGACAAGCTGGGCTTACAGTATCTTTTAAGAAAAACAGAGAAAAATGGAAAATTTACTGCTGTCAAAAATAACTATTAGAGTGGAAATATGAGTATTTGAGGGGAAGAAAAAAAAATAAAAAGCAAAAACAAAAAAGCTCCATAGGTTGGAGGTGGAGGGATGAAATTATATTGTAGCTCATATAATAGCTCTTCAAGATCTGCAAAGGAATAGCTAATGGGGCCATCTAACAAGTTGCTGCTTCATAAACTCAGGAAAGAAAGATATGATAGCAGTCAATGAAGCTTTTTTTGTTATATACTTATGCCTTTTGTCCTGTAACTTAATAGCTGGTCATGACCACTTAAAGCAACATTTAATTCTGACAACTTCAGACTGCCAGTTTTCATAACAAATTTAAATAAATAAACTATCCCGTATTACTATTTAGAACAAATCCAGGTTGCATTGCACTTTAAACATCAGACATAAACTGGTATAAATAAGTTTTTTTTTTTTTTTTTTTTTGCTTTGTTTTGTTCTTAAATACACACACATATTCTCTAAACAAAGTCACAAATTATACCATTTATATCAGGTTTACATCTTTCTATATATTTCATTTTGGGAAACCAAGGATATCCTTCCTGGATAAAATGAGAAACAGGATTTTGTGGCTTCAAATACAATATTGACAAGCTAGGACAAATATAAAACTTGAAATACCTATTCTTACAGAAATAAGATACTGTGGGTAATGACTGAAAACAATCTGAATATAAAAACTGCTGTAGAAATAATGAAATCATGGAAAATATGGAATACCATAGGATAAGTTCAAAATGAGATTTACTCTCAATTTCTTCCTACATGAGAGCACAGTAAGGACATGTGGCTGGCATATACTTTATGCTTGTCTCAATTTTGACTTTTCTGTGTAGCTGAACATCATGTATTACAAGAAGATGGAGCATAAAAAAAAATGAAAAGAAGCAATCAAGTTAGATAACTTTCTGATTAAAAGTACAGTAACTTATGCTACTGAGACTATGAATAATGGGGTCAATTACCACACCCCCAGAGGGTAGAAATATAATTTACACCCAACTAAAGGAACGCAATTAACTTGGGTGGGGTAATCCTTCCTACCTAATCCTTTTATTAAAAATATACAATGCAGCTGGACTCTCAATGTTGGGGGGGGGGGAAAAAAAAAAAAAAAAAAAAAAAAGAGGGGGCTTTCTTTCCTGGCAATGCAAGAAGTTTGTGAAAGCTTAGTCAGCAAACTAAGGCTAAAATATAAATCCATAAAGGTTTGCAGGCAGGAGTTTAAGGAAAAAAAGCAAGAATTTACAGCATATATTTCATGAATTAAGAGCTCTCTTAATGCCTCAGTATGTTCACCACCACCACAGGAGAAAATGCAAAAAACACTGGAGATAAAATATTGGAAATTAATTCTAGATGGCCACGAAGGAAAGCCTTATCTTTCAGAGTCTACCACCTATTACTAAAGGTAAACAGTCTACTTTAATCACTTGCAAGATACTTCAGAGCGAAATAAATGAGAACTCTTATTATCCAGAGAAGAGATTTTAATAGCACTGTCTTAGGAAAGTAGTATACAGTGTGGCATTACCAGTTTAAGGGGACAACTATGGAGCAGTATTAAGAGAAATAATTTTAAAGAAATGAACACTTTTCTTTTAAATAATTTCACAATAATTTGAACAAAAGAAGCACAAATTTCTACTCACTGCTGCTAAAATGCTGCTGAGTTTCATTTATATTATAGAGCTTAACTGAAGTTGAGTCAAGGTTACACAATAACAGCAAAACTTCTCTCCCCCAACCCTATTCTGTGCACGTGTAATTAAGAAGAAAGAGACCCATAATTACTTTAAGAGATGCAATAAACCTGGTCATCATGTAGTTTGGTTAATGACGCACAAGGTTTGCTTCCTATGAAAGGTAGTAGCTCTGAAGCTAGTTGGTAAAACTATTAAAAAATACATGCGAATTAAGAATAAGTTTTTCACATTAAACTGATCCACAATTTACCATAAATATTTCACAATATTTTATGTTTCAATGTAGCTTCTGTTTTCTATTCTGTTATTGTTTTATAATTCTGACAATGTCGCATTGAAGTATTTCATTATAGCACATGCAAAAGACTTCTTCTGTAAAAAAGGGCTGGAATTAATATGAAGTAGCAGCTATGTTTTGCTGTTTTAAAATAAAATTAGAATATCACAACTCTTACCGCAAAATTACAAATATAAAATGAAAACGTAAAATGTCTACACGTACCAAATAACAATTCTCCTAAACAAAATATTCTAAATGTGAATTCAAGGCCTCCTTGTTCAGGACATTTCTGAAATTATTTTCTTCAAGTTTGAAGCATAATATGTGTTTCTTATTAAAAGTCTAAACTTTGACCACATCAACTAAACATTTGAGCCTCTTGTCCTACGCAACGATGAACAGCAAACACTATGTTTAAGTGAAGCATAAACATGGTATTAGGGTAATGGATTTGAGAGCAGTAGTTTTGCATGAAGCGTTAGGAGTACAGCCTGGACAAGGATCTCTTGGGATTTGCATCCAGGAGCTCAGGGACCAAAGAGAGCGTGTTCATAACAGCACCAGTTCTCAGGGGATTCTGTATTTCCCAGTTCCACAACTGGAAATTGGTATTACTGAAAAGTAGTTTGTGATTTGAAGGAACTTAATTATTCAAATTTGGAATGAGGATAAAGTAATGCTAGCCATCTTACATTTTTGTCACTGACAAACAACTTAGCTACTTTTCAGTCCTCTTCATGGTCCCTTAATTATCAACATTGTGGGGATGTTAATCCACTTCCCAGCTCTCTTTTGGATCAAATCAGTTAGCTCCTCGGAGATGAAACCTGGATGAGGCTCTAAGGACAATTCACTCTAATGACCTCCCCCTGGAGGCACTATGGAAGAGACAAGACCAGGTTTGACTACCTCAGTTACCTACTACGGCAGAGCCCACGTTGTTATCACAGCTATTCTTAAATACCCACGAATTGACTCGTTAATTAAGCACAACCAGGACACACAGTATGTACCCTCAGCCTCATGCCACAGAGTCCATATTCTGCCTGACTTTGACTTACTGCTCACGTTATTTCTGGCACTCTGAACCAGAAAAAAAATCAAGTATAGAGGACATCAATAGAGAGGTATTTATGTCTTTTTGAAGGCTCAGTTAACCTGGCCCAACTGCTAAGCTGTCAAACACCATTCTGTTTCAGAGGGGTTAATGCTGAGCAGCGTGGAAATGATTTAATATTTTTTTCAGTGAGATCTTATTAGACCCTTGAAGTTTTGCTACAGCATGAGCTTGGAAATGCCCACCCTCTCAGTGGTGCATAGTATTTAAATAGTAATCTTGCGGGAAATAAAGGACACATTCTTAACTGAACTTGGCAAAAAAGACAAGATAAGTTGCAACTTGCTAGAAATCTCAAACTTACTTATCTACAGTCCAGATTTTCAGGAGCTAGTATAACCTAAAGTCTAAGTCACTGTCTTCACAACTATATCTAAAATTAAGAGAAGTGCAGAGTTTGCAGCAGAGGCATTCTCAGGATTAAGAATTTTGTCATGTGCCATTCTAGGGACCTTTCATCTTTTACAGCACTGCTTTGTATATGGGAATTAGGTGGCATATACTAGTTAACAACCAAGCAACTAAAGGTAAAGGGGGAAAGTTAAAGACTGTTACATCTCAGGTACAACCAAAGCAAATGTGCGCATATAAGCATATAAGCACCATTTCGTAAAATGTTTTTCCTAAGAAAGTAATATCCAGAAACCTTAGTTAAAATGACTCTTTGTTTTGATTTTTAAACATAACCTTACGAGACACAGTAAATTTAAACACAGACAGAGTAAACATGGAAATCTGTGCATTTAGATATTAAAAATTTAATATATTGGAAATGTTATGAAAACTCAGAAATCTAAAATTTTGAACAGACTATTAAATCATAAGTAGGGCACAGGAAGTTCCGTATCTAAAAATCAAGAAAATTAAATATTTGTAAACACTTGCAGAATTTTGTAACCTTGTTATAAAGGTGTTTTTACCAGCTCTAGAAAGCAAGCTATGATTCATTTGGGACTGAAATCAGAAAAAGGCCAAAAATCATATTCTTATGAAAGGCTTAAGAGATTTCAAGAGGCAAAAGTAGTTGATCATTCAGCTGACAGCACAGTAGCTTTTAAATACAAAAGAGATTTTACACAGATGCAGAGAAAACAGTGATACTAACTGACAAGCAACCATTTTGTTCCCGATCTAACATAAGGAAAAAAGTAGACCTAATCTGTATCACTCAAACAAGAAAAAAAGATTACATCTTTGGGTAACATTAGCTTTCGCTTTTGAACTTAGTATTATCTAAAGTACCTGAATTTGGATAAAGACAGACATCATTGATATCATGTTCAGGCTCCATTGAAGTAAATATCTTCCCCTGAAATTGTAGGAAGAAAATACATTACAAAGAATTCAAACAGTGTAATTAAATGCAGTACAACTAAATACTAAAAGTAGCCTTATAGAAGCTAAGAAGTAGGGAACAAAGATGGATGCACATACGGAATTGAACATTGTATTTTGCCATTGATCAGGTCTCTCACAAGGAGGTGTAGCCTGCAGATCCCCAAAGACACAGCAATGCACAGCGAGACGTGCACTTGCTCTGCCCAACTCTGCAGTGAAAATACAAATGGCAGATCTGCTCTCCTCAGCTTTTATCAAGTGCAACAAACAGCTGCTACATTATTTTGTGGGAACAGGGTAAAGTCCTGGCTCATTGTGGGTACAGACTTTGCTTTGTCCGAGGCTGAACGGTTTTAAATGTTTCATTTTTAGTAAGCATGCTAGCTGAAATGATAGGTTGGCACTGGAATTTGATTCTGCAGGTTGTTTCCTCCGATCTGCTCATGTCTACATAAAAATCAGGTACAGCACAGCACTTTATCTGCAGTTTATAAATTCAATGTCTCAACATTACAAAGGTCTGAATAAATGCACTGATCTGTATCTAACTTAGAAAGACGAGAACTGTAGTTGTAACAGTACTTAAGAAAAGGGTAAAAGCAGGAAACAACGTTCTCAAAAAAAAAAAAAAAAAATTGGAACAGAGTCTGAAAAAACCCAGACAAAATACAGGTGCTCTTATATGCCAACACATAAGACAGCCAGTAAAAGAAGAGTCTCTAAGAACTGGGCCACAGATTCTGAAGCATGAGCGTGCATGTCTACACAGCTCTAAATGAGGGACAGGAACAGAGTAAATTTTGATCCTATTCCTCTTTTTTCTTCCCCTGCAGCAATCCCACCTACCTTTCTGGGCCCTTCCTTCCCCTCCCAGTTAGATGTTGCTACCCCACCCACCTCTGGTCTCTCCCCGATGATTAATAGGAGTCTTCCCCCACGCCGGCCTTAGGAGACAAAGCGCCTCCTCGCGCTCCCCACCCCAAGGCACGTCCCAGCATGGGGCTATTCTGCTATCAAAGCCAGATGCTCTCCGCCCCAGTCTGCCTCTGCAGTTGGGTCCTGGCCAGAGATAGTCAGGAACCAACATCTGGCAGAGGTGGAGCCAGCTGGAACACACGCCAGGAAAGCATCCAAAGCTATCCGTGCCTCCCAGCAGCAAAAAAACCTTCCCTGTTCCCACTGCAGAGGCCACCTGACAAACCTTATAGCTTTTAATTCTCTCTGAGACGAATATATATACCTAAGCAAAATGGAGAGAGGCCACTACAGATGTTTTAAATAATAGCCAATAATTTATTTGCCCTTTCAGACAATGGAAAGTAATTGCAGAGGAGCTTACAAAGAAACTGAAATCACACAAAAAAATAAAAGAGGCTATTGAAAGTTCATGAAGAAGCACAATAGAAAAATCGCTGCTTGAAATGTTAGAAAAAAACCTTTAAATTACTTTAACTGCTCTTGATATATTTAATTATAAATCTAGAAAAGCAAAGATACAGGATAAAGCATGTCTTTTATAAGGAATAAAATGACTGAAGACAGCCCCTTAAACCAAACCAAATTACAGTAGTATTACCATGGATCTATGGGTTAGCATGTTCTGTGCAAGATGCGCTGATGGAAAAAAAAAAATAGCACCATATAACAACCAAAAGAAAGCCTCATAATCAGAAAATTACACTTCATGTATAGGGGCAAAGGACAAGGGTAAGATGTTGTCTGATACAATATAATCCATTACTACAAAGTAATACATATTGTAATTTTGATGTAGGATTGGATTCATCTTCTGTGGAAAAAAGCAGTATCTGATTTTAATAGTTTACAAACTAACTAACCTACTTTTGAAGTTATCCCTTTTGTTCGAGTAGGAAATTGGATCGAAAAATCAGAAATGGACGTGTTCAAGCACATGGTGAGAAATGCACAAACCAGAACAATGGCTAAGATACTGCTTTTTACTTTTAAACCCTTCTACTGAAAGAAGCATCTTAGGCAGATGCTTAACAAAACATTAAAGAAACAAGGCAGTGTACCTGGCAGTGTCCCTGCTGGGGACCTTTTCAGATGCTGGTTTGTTTAGTTAGACAGGACAAAATACTGTGAAAATTAGAGCACATTAAAACAAATCCTATACTGAATTTAAGCTTTATTATTTAACTTAAAACTGCAACAGGAAAAGAAAAATGAAACTACAAGATATAAATGCAACAACAAAACCACTTACTGTATCTTTGTTCCACATTTTTATGATTCGAGAATCTGCAGAGATAATTAAATCTAACTGATGCTGAAACTGAATTGACTTAATAGGCAGCCCATACTGGTGATCTTTGATTATTAATGGGTTACTGGACCTGAGATCATATAATAAAACCTAGAAGAATAGAACACAGATTACACTTAAAATCAAGAAGTCACCTAAAACTACTCTCCACTAACAATTTAAATAAAACTGTGATTTTTTTACTTAAAACACATGACAAGTTTTATATAACAGAAACCATTTTAAGAGCTGAAGAATGCTTATTAAACCAGCCCAGTTTACAATTTATCTTAACCACCAACATGCTTCAGTCTAGAAAAATAAAGAACAAACTTAAGACCCAACCGTCTTTCCAAAGTCTTTTTAATTTGTACTGAAAAAAAAGAGTTGTTTTCAAGATTATTTATATTTCTTAATTAACAATTTCCAGATTCTTGTACTATTCTTGCAAATTTAAATTTTCAGAGGCCCTTCTTGATTCAGTGAATATCCTCTCACTCACTCAGCAAAACAATGAAGGTGGGTTTTTTTTTTTTGATTATTAAGAAAATGACCACGCCTTCTAGAAACCTGCATCGTGCTCTCAAAAATTACCTACGATACCTGAGGAATACCTTAAATCTTTCACAGGCAAAGCATAAACACTAATAATTTGGAGAAATATGTATTTTTTTAAATAAAAAATATATTCTCTAATAAAACTGGTCTCACACGTACACTAAGAGCACCACAGCTACAACTCCTACATATGCATCTGCTCTTGAACAAGCTGCAGTTTTCTAACCTTCATGCAAGACCCAAGATGGGGGAAAAAAATCCTTGTACTCCACTCTGTAAATGGATAAATGATAGATAAATGATAAATGGTAAAAATGAAGGAGAGCAGTGGTAAAAATGATACAGGAGAGCAGTTATGCAGCACTGAGATGGTACTGACAGAGCCACAAAAAGCAGGAACCTCCTCACATACTGACTCTCCCGAGTTGAAAGAAAACCACAGAATTTGAAACTGTATCGCATGATTCGGTGATGACTTCAAGCTGAAGCCTACAGTATTCTGAACCATTACAGCATTTGATCAGATTAACCTGCGCTTTAAAAATGACTACTACTCTATACATGGAATGTATATCTAATTTTTATTATTTCATATTCACATCACGGTAAGCGTACTTAAAGCATGAGCTTGCAAGAAGAGCACCTCCTAAGATCTACTGCACATGAAGTTAAAGCTACCTGCCCAGTAGATGTTCCAACAGCCATATTCAAAGCTCCATTAAATTTCAGTGCTGAAATGGATGGTAAACCATCTATTCTGCAAAGCATAACAATTATAATTAGACATCACTTCAAAAGAAGTTGTAAATATTTAAAAAATCAAAATAGCTAAAATAATTACTGCAAATTGACTTACTGATATTTAAGAAGCACTTCTTCAAAAAAGCTGTATTATTAATACTTACAACTTGTAGCAGTATAAATAGTTGAAAACCAGCCACTTTTATTCAGATCAGTTACTAAGAAACCAAAGTCACAATGAATCCTTTATTCATACTAGCAATGAGGAGATTATTTGTAGACTATATTAATGCAAAATAGGATTTGTTTCTAAAGGCAAAACTTCTCAAAAAGGAAGAACACACTTTCTAAAGGTAATTTTTACTCACTCTGTGTCTGCTGTCACACTGCTTAAAGCACAATCCAACAATCCAACTCGATTTCTAGTTCTAGGGTCCCAACATTCCACCTTGCCCTAAATGGTACAGAAAATATATTCTGAGCTCATACAAAAAAAAAAAAAAAATCTAGTATTCTGAAAATGTTTTAATAAAATTATGAATTATTTCATATATAATCATATTTCCTAGGCTGACATGAGTTCTTTTAATAATGACATACTATTTCTACAGATTTCATTTATTTTTAAACTGTTATCTGAAAGTAAACTATTAATACTAATTTCCCAATATTAACCTGATGTAAACTCTAGCTAATTTCTACAATGTTTGTATTTTAAGACAGACAATCTTATTTTCTCTCTCTCCTGCAAAATCTTAAGCATCTCAGCAACCAATATAGCTCAGAAATTTTAACTACATTACACTCTAAAAACTGATTTCTTGTTTAATGGTTCAATACTTAACAGGGCAAATGAGATTAATTAGCTACATGTAATGATTTCTTATCTTTTTGCAAACTAATATAAAAGAGAAGCAAATGTTATTGCTTTTATAAAAAACAAATGCAAACATTTACCTCTGCTGTCCCTGCAGCAAACAAGAAGTGCGTAGGATTTATGTCACAGACACTATTCTCTCTAAAACAGAAAAAGGAGCATGCTTAATGACCTCAGATTAACTTGACACATGAATAACTAAAAAGATTTTGGTAAGCATGAGCATTATTGCTTAGCCTGAAGAAACAAAGGAGCACCTAACAGCAGCTTCCCGATACCTAAGATAAGCATACGAAGAAGTTGGAGCGAAGCTCAAAAGAGAATCAGAGAGAGTGCTTAAAACCTGAAACAGAGGAGGCTCTGACTGGATGTAAAGATAACATTTTTCACCAGAAGGATAATTAAACACTGGAGCAGGTTGCTCTGAAACATGGTGGAATCCTTGGAGTTCTCAAGGCCCAACGGGACAAAGCCCTGGGCAACCTCACCTGAATTAGCACTGATCATACTTTGTGCAGAAGAAAGGGCTAGAGACCTCCTGGACTTCCTTCCAATCTGAAGGACCCTCTGACCATACCCACCACCCCTACAGTCAAGGCTTGCCACATCTCTCTCCTCCACTGTATAGTCAGTTTTGTCAAAGGTCTTCCAGATTCCATATCCTTTGAAGCTTACAGAATTCCCCAAGTTCTGAGCATATTCTGAACAACAGCCTGTCCTCCTTTCCCTCTCTGAAGAACCCTGTTCTCAACAGTGCACCTCAGGAGCATCATATATCCATGTAACAGCTCTTTCAGAGCACAGATATTTATTTTTGCCAAGTCTTGGCTGCTCCTTACACCCAGACACCCACCCATCCCAAAGCCTTCCAACTTCTGCCATTCAAAGCCCTCCACCTTTAATTCTACAACACCTCTCATTCTCTTGCCTTACAGCCTTCTCATATCTTCAAGTCTCATCTCTGATTCAGATTTCCCACAAGAACCACAACTCCCCCACTTCTGGCTTATCCCCTTTGTTCGGCTGTTGCTCAACTGCTTTAGTTTTGTCTGCCTAAACACCGCTACTAAGCTATCTTGCCCACTGAGTATTTGCTATCGCCCACCTACTGACCACTTTAACCAGGCAAGTCTGTCCTCTTAACACACAAAAGCAGCTCAGCAGCTGCTCTGAGATATTTCAAACAAATTAAGACACATGTTGATGATATAAAAATCTATTCTGACTATTTCAAGAGCAGAAGAACAACAGCATGTCTGGGAAAGTTCACTCCTGTGGTAGATCTATATATGACGATTAGTGGTAAAGGTTTAATGGAACATTCTTAAGATCAAGTTATGCAATGCTGGTTATAAGTCTAATACTTGGCAATTTTAAAATTGCTAAAACATATTTTTTTAAAAGCAAAGAATGAGAGACCATGAAATAGAACTCCGCAAATGTTCCTTTTTGACCTCTACCTTGCAATGTACTCAAGACAGTATTCAGATACAATGCAGAGAGTGATCCTGGTAGTGGTTTGGTTCCACCTGGTGGAAAAGACAGTTGTCATGCATTAAAAATACTCACGAAGCATCAGTCTGCAAGGAGTTCAGAAACCTTCCTTGTTCCAGATTTAGCCTATATACTTCAGAACTACAAAAAAAAAAAAAAAAAAAAAGAATTCTAAAATTACTAATTTCTCTTACAAATGCTGAAAAATATTGCTATGAATTAGGGGAAGTCATGTGAACCCTTGTCAAGAGCTTAAATTAACTAAATATAGAATTTATGAGATAAATCCACCTTTCAAAAAAAGTGTATGTTCACCAAAACATATATAAGATCACAATGATATATCAATAAGTCTTTTCCAGATAAAAAATGCATTAATTTCCTTAAGATTTTTAAAATTTGCTGATTTCCCTTACATCTTGAATCACAACTTGACACACCTTAAAGACCCTGTTCTATTATTACTGTCTTCAAAAACTCAATTCATTATTGTATGTGATTGTACTCAGAAGACTAAATTTGAACAGTTATGAAACACCAGCCAAAATAGAAAAACTCATCTTACTTTTCTTATTTAGAAGTTCAGCATTTTTTTAAATAAAATGAATTGCAATTTTGATAACAAGTTTCCAAATACATGATGTACCTGGTTTAAGAACCACAGTCTTAAATGATACAATAAACTGTTAATTTCTATTTCCCACATTTTCTACTCTTCACAAACAGTCTCCATTATGAATGTCGAAATTATACCATTTTTTCCAATAAAAAGTATTCTCAACTTTTTCGCTATTTTTATATTCACTTTATTACTAGAAAACATCCCTGAAAAAAGTGAAACAAAATAATCCATTTGATCAATACCTTGCTGCTACAAAATACAGGTCACATGATGGATAGTGGTAAGAAAAATCTCTCCCAAATTTTGGTATTCTTGTTCTGTAGTAGTGACCATGCTGTGAATGAAACTCCACAAATCTGTCACACTGTAAGAAGACAATCTGAAAAAAAGTAGAAGGCATAGAATATACCTAAGACAATAGCAGTATCTCATCAACTTCTGTTGTAACACAAACTGCAGTGATTTTTCACACTTGCACAGGGTTATTGCAGTCCATGTCGATTCTGTCATTTTTAGTAGGAATGATGTACAAGTGCTTTGTCATTTCCACTAGCCATGACATGTTTAAAGTTCATGTGATATACTGAAACTAAGTTTGCAACCAGAAGCCGTAGCCACTAGTCTGGCCCAAAATCACACCTGGAGCATGCAAATAATATGGGCAGCCACAGAAAACTCTCGACTCTGAGCCTCACCTTTATTTAGCTTAGGACAGAATAGATGCTAGTTTAGTTTAGAATAGATTTAATCCTTATGTCTTCATACACCTGGTGCACAGTTAAGATTTTTTTTTTTTTTTTTAATCCCAATTGCTGGATTATATTGTTAGCAATGCTAATAATGATAAGAATCCCAAGAAAAAACAAGTACCACAGTACCACTGTGGTTTTAATTCTTCCACCTTTGTGCATAAACCTACATTTTTTTCCCTTGTGGGACATGAAAGAAGTACTAATTGTATTATCGCTTCATAAAAAATTATCATCAAATCTCCTCTTAAATATTTTCTATTATCAGAATTATATTCTATTACTGTAATTCTGTTATTAACTGGTGGGCCCTCTTAAGATCCAAAAAAAAAGTGGAATATTTTCTTTCAGAAGGGTAACTAGTGTTTCACACAAGAATACAAATGCAGCTGCACAGGTAATGTTAAACACCACCATTCCTGAATAGTTTTCTTTCTAACTATTCGATACACTTTGGGAAAATAAAATTGAAAAAAAGGTCATGTTAAATTGTCAAACTAGGGCTCCAGCCCGGAATGCTGTACCAATTTTAGCTCAAGACAGGCACAAGACTTGCTAGTAAACCGTTAGAAACAGATCTGTGAACATATGTTTCTCACCCACACAGTTGGGTCTTTACAACAGGAAATATTATTTTCTGTTGACAAGACAGGTTGGAGACAACTCTAACGCATCATCAGTGATGCCTTCTACTTGAATTCACACACATGCTTAAATAACTCACGGGGGAATTTTGAAAAGGCTAGACCTAGAAAACTGGATGATAATGTCTCTAATGACTTGGAAATACTTGTTAACACTAACCCACAGCAGAAATGCAAAGGTCTCATCTCAGAAGAATATTTAAGTAAACATTTAACTCTGAAATATTTCTGAAAATTTTCCCAATGAAATCAGAAAAAGTACTTAAATAATTTTCATATTTTATTGGCACCTAATGCCCTGATTAATGAGCAAATGACAGACTAATTGTTGCAGCTGGAGAAAACCGATGAGTTTTCAAGCACAGAAACTTTTTTTCAGGTCCTCAGCAGAATTGGAAGAGGTATCAGCATCAGACTTGAAGAAAAGCTCATAGACCTAAGAACTCAGAACTGTTTTCTCTAGTTACAGCAGCTCACAAAACAAAAGATACTTCTCTCCATTATTTTTGCCTAATTCATATGCTTAGATCATGTTGACTTCAACAACCCTGCCAAATCAGGCTATTTACTTAGTTGTGTGATCCCACCTTTCAAAAATGGTGCATCTGAGCTACTGTCACAAGTGATTGCAATTATATATTATCATTAAAAAGAATGATTAGTTCTGCTTTTTACGTTACTATTTTTTTCATAGAACAGAACGTTATTTGAACATTTTCTCTATTACAGACAAAAGACTTGAAAGGTGGTAAGGCAAATTATAGCACAAAGAGGCAAAGAAAACAAACAACATTTTGAAGCTATAAAAATGTTTACCCCTCCTTTTTTTTTATTTTGCTGTTCCAAAAGTTGTGATTGACTGCCTTAACCATACATGAAAATGCATTTTAATATACACATTAAACACATTTTCTCATTTATACATTCAGAACATTAAACATACCTTTGAGTAATCATCTGATAAAATCTCAAATGTAACCACTAGAAGAGAGAGCAAGAAGGTTTTAAGTCAGCTAAGCAAGCAAACTTATTTGCAAACATTGGCATAAATCCTGAAAACATTTACATTTATGTTAACCTTTAGTCATGTAAGTATTCCCCACAGGTGTCAATGTATCACACAGGCATTGTGATAAAATCTTTAATTATATAACTTCATTTGCAAAACAGTAAGTACTTTTCCAAAACTTCAGAAACATAAGAAGCATCTTGTAATCTTTTTATCATTTTTGTACATTTGACATTTTCCTTAACACGATGCTGAGCCACCTATTTATTGGCTCAAGTAAGGTCCAATCCAATAGTGTCTTCAGTTTGTGTGGTCCGTGAATCTTTGACAATGCACAAAAGATGATTAAAAAGAGTTCATATATGCTAACTTTCTAAGGTGTCAGCACTTCCATAGAAAAAAGTTTTAAGGAGCCAATAATCATGATTGGAAAGTTATTATCTATACTGATTGGAATGTATTGAACTTCAGCTAGCTTAAATTATCTGGGTCAGCTAAACTACCTGCATTTCAAAGTAAATGTAAGTCCACAGCCTAGTCAGATGGCAGTTTTGGAAAAAACAAACAAACAAAAAACCACAGACCTTTCAGTTCAAATATATCAGCAAGTGTACACTATTATAATGAGTAGTAGTCTTTTAAAATTAGGTCTCACTCCTGCCACCTCTTCTTCTCCCCAGGCACTATCAACCCTTACCCCTACACCTCCTCTCCTCTTAATTACTTGCCCCTTCACTACATCATTATCTGTAGTACTAGGGTGCAATGTAAGAAAAGATCACTACACCTTCCTCCCTTTTTCATGACCTAATTTAGTCATTTTCAATTTTTATTCCACAGTTTTGCACACATAGCAGCTAGAGCACAGCTTCATTTTTCTATACTGACTTAAGATTTTTGCTGCTCTCTACTCATCCCTCACTGTTTTGCTCCTAAAAAGGAAAACCTTCCCCAGATCCATGCCTCCTAAATCTAGGAGCCATAACAACTCACTCACTGTCCAGATGGCTCCTTGTTGCCCTCACTATAGTTTTCCTCAATCCAAAATAATATCAAGTAAAATGTAATTAGGGCCTTGTCCATGCTACCACCTAGACCTAACATACCCTTGCTATTACAGAAGAAAAAAAAAAAAAAAAAAACACACACACACACACACACACACACCACAGAATTCTCTTGCTCCTGTAACTCAGTAACTCATCAAGTGAGCTTGGGCTCCAACAGAAAAACAATGAGAATTCACTAAAGCAACGATGGTGCAACCACCACACCGCATTCCTCTACCTCAGGAGTTTGCAGAAGGAAGAGAAAAGGGAGAACTTGCTGCTTCCTAGCCATCACACACACACGCAGCATTCCTCAGAGCTGTGGTCTTTGATCACATTTACTCTCCAAACGCCATGCCTACTGGCTCCAAGTGAATGCTGCCTTCCTCATTTGGCTCCAAGGGCAAAAATAACAGCAGCAGCAAAAAAAGTGACATCTTTATCGATTCCTGTGTCGTTCCCCATCCTGCAATACATCGTGACCTCCTCAATATAGGGAGGGAAATGTGTTTTAGTTGAGACTGAATTTTATAGGAAAAGTAGCGAGCAGTCTGCTTGTACTAACCTTCAGAATCTAAGCACCTTTCAAATTTCTGGGATAACTGATAGGTATCAAAACAGCGGATCCTTGGCTTATAAGTTCCTGAAAGAAGAAAAAAAAATCCTTAATAAAAAATTAAACAAAGAGATAGCATCAAAGCATGGTTTTTGGCTAGTTTTACAAATATAGACTTTACTGTATTTCAACCACAAGAACTCTGACCTTAGAAAACAGCAGAATTAGCAAAATGCCTGTGTCTGGGAAAACTCGCCTCTCTGTAACTAACCTTAAAGACTCTTCTGGTTTTCATGCCTGAAAGTCCTCTCCCTAGACATAGGTTCTCTTCTTACTTTTCCTGATTACTGGATATATTATTTAAAATTTATTAATATCTTAAGTAAGTTTGAAAGTTTAAGTCTTTTCACACTGACAAATCCTACTAAAAAGTATTGAGGTTTGTAGCCTGTTTCAGTAGTTACAAAACACACTATTATCTGCTGACCTTTAAAACAATACACAAATTATACCACTCAGAAGCTGTACATATATATATGTATACACATACACACACAAAAAATGAAAATACTTAAGAATTTGGTTTTAAATTGTATCCTAAAAAGAAGGATGTCTATATTCTAAACAAAAATGTTTCAGCACAGAGTCATAATATCAAGACACTGGTTCTATCATATCCTAACAGTGAATTCAAATTTAAACAATGCTCCATTTAAAAAATAAGCTCTATCAAAGCTACCTTACTATTTAAGGTCTTCTGCAATCAAGATTTTCCAGTACTTTCAGGCTTTCTATAGAGAGATGTTTAGTTAACTCACCAACTGCCATAATATACTGTCCATCTCTTGACACCTTAATCTTTGTGCTAATTGTGGGCATCTCAAAGTCTTGAATAAGTTCAATTCTTCTACGAATATCTATAAAAAAAAAAGTTGTTTTTAAAGATAGTATTGTATCAACCAAAAAACACAAGGATTTCTTATGAAGTACACTGAATTAACTGATTACAGAAAGTTAGTCTTGATCTTCTATATGTGAAATTAAGATATGCTATACACAGATTGATACAGTCTGTTAACCCTGAGAAGCTGGCTATCTCTATGCAGAATTTGTCTATTCAGAGGTTGTAAATATCTACCATGTAACTATATACTTTATTAGCAAACATATATCACACATTTTGTAGAACTGAGAAGTTGTACCTTACACCACATCATCCTGTCACTTCTTTATAAGTGTTTTGGTTGGACGAGTATTTCTATATCACACTTCTAATGACACTTAAATGGACATCCTTTATTCTGCAAAAGAATCTTAAACTAAAATGATGATGTTCTTGCACCACTCTAAACACAGCAGAATACAATAGAGGAAACTGCAGTTGGGCTTTATCATAAAATATACATGAAGTGTACCCATCATGATTTTGGTCAACCTACAATCCCAGTACTTAATGCCTAGAAGTTAAAATTATATTGGTAATATTCTATTTACATTAAGTTAAACAGGAAGTTAAAGTATGGTCTTCTAAGCTTAATTCTTTGCAGTTACCAAAATATGACAGATACGACCAAAATTCTTTTAAAAGTTTGTAATTTCTTTGTAATGTTTGTAAATCTCTAGTCTTTCATGTTGTGTACAGGAAAACGCATATTATTAAGGACTATATAATGAGACAACGCACCGACATCTTTCTTCTGTAAAGCTCTTTTCTTCCTGTCAGAGAGCCACTGAAAGAAATAAAGGACAGTTATCATCAGTACTAAGTTTATTACATATAAACAAACCAGATAATTGCTTAAAATTCGTCAAATTAAAAAGTATAAGAAATTGAGGATGTCAGGCATCTTCTTTTTTTTTTTCTATTCGTTAATTCCATTAAAAATTCCATTAGTGAGCTTACCAATTCTACACTTTAAAACAATTTACTTTTTAAATTGGTTACTTTTTAAATTGTTGAGCACCTGTAGAGTATCATAACTAGCATATTGCTAGAGGTATATGCAATATACATAGACAGAGATATATGCAAAAAGTATTCCTAACTTTTTGTAACTGTTTTAGTCACATATAGTTATACAGATAGTTATATATAACATATAGAATAAAAAGTCAGCCAGAACAGCTTTGTAAGCCACTCCAGTCTTGGCTGGAGCTACACATATAGCACCAGCTCAAATGTTTACCAGCATGTTATAGAGAAGACAGCAAACTAGCCAGCAAAACAACCACAAACCTCGCTGGCTGACAAATGCAAAAGCACCTGCTGTCAGGTCTGCTGTTAGGTCCAAACCCCAGCAGTTACAAACCTACAGTGATTTGGGTAAGGAAAGAAACGGCACCCTAAACAGTAATGTGCTATTAGCAGTCCCCTGGCTTTCTAACTCTGCTGCAGGGACATGTGCTCGGTCAGACAGGCGGTGCAGCCCAGGCCCCACAGCAAGGGCGGAGGGCAGGGAGCAACGGGCAGGACACGGCGGCTGCTCCCCGGCCCGCGAGGCGCCTTCCCGGGCCGGCTCCCGCGGCTCCTTCCCGACAGGATTCCCGCGGCTCCTTCCCGGGCCGGCTCCCGCGGCCCCTTCCCGAGAGGATTCCCTGGCCCCCTCCCGTCCACGCACGCTCGCCGGAAGGAGCCGCGGCCACGAGGCGGGGGAAGCGGCCGCGCCGCCCCCCTCGCGGCGAGGGCGGAGAGCGGCCGGGCGCCGCCGCGGCCCTCACCTCGGGGAGGCTCCTGCCGGCGCTGAGGCTGTAGATCTTGACCTCGTTGAGGCTGGAGACCTGCATGGCGACCCCGCACGCCCCTTCCTGCCGCCCGGGAAGCGGAAGGCGGGAGGCGAGGCCGCTCGGCGGCCGCTTCCGGGAGGAGGCCGCCCCGGGGCCGTCGCGCTTTCCTAGTGCCTCTGGGCGCGCGAGACGCGGCTGTTCTAGGCACTTGCGCCAAACGTCCGTAACTCCTGACGCGCGAAAACACCCAGGCAGAGCAGCGGATTTGTGTGTACGGAGAAGGATGGCAAGACAGCGGCTGGGCGCGCTGTGCCCCTCTTCACTGATGGATAAAACTCCTTTTTATAACATTAAAACATAAACGTAGTTTTCTGCCCACCAGGTAGCTAGCACTGTCCTTCCAAACGGTTCCATCAAGGCAGGGGTTGCTTTTACAAACTGTCGTGTTAGATTTTTATGAAAATCAGTGAGTCCGGGGTTTGGTTCACGGGGCTCCTCCCAGTAAACACGAAGGACCAGGTGGAGGTTTATTGCTTTGTATCATCATTTAAGCAATGCAGAAATCAGAATGTTTCAATTTTAACTTACAAGAATGAGAACTATGGCAACAAAAACATTAATCGAATTGTATACGTCCTAGAGAAGCTAGAGAGTAGCACGGCTAGATTTCTCATTCCCACAATGTGCAACTCTGGCACTAGATGCAAATGGAAACTGTTTAAAATAAATCTTACATCAGTATAGTGTTTCACAGATTATGTGTTTCAGTAAAAGTTCATACCAATATCATGACTAGAGAAAACTCTCTTATTTCCTGTTAGTCTGCCTTATAGCTTGGGATTCCTGTGAGATTGAACTCACCTAGATATGTCTAAATGGGTGCTAGATACCTAAGCACCTGTTCGGAGGTAAAAGGCATAATTCACTTAGCTATAGGTTAGCTAGTAGCATTTGAGATGCCCTATGGTATCCAGGACGCCTAGATAGGGCTGACATCAGACCTATGGAAAACTCTTTTCTTTCTGGAGCACGAGCTGGAGGCCAGCTAGGATGTGCAAGGACATCTCAAATGGCACTAGAAGCTCAGGCAGCTGAATCTCATCCCCAGTAAGTGCAGTTAAAGAAGCCTCAGCAATGTAGCTCATTAGCCACTAGATGTCCGCTTTGAGTAGAACTGAATCTTTGGTTAGGTTCCACTGTCTAACTACCTAGACCATCACTGGTTATTAATAGACAGATATTGCCCAGATAGAGGTGCCTCACACGATTTTTAGGGCCCCAAGAAATCCACGACATCTGTGTGGGGTTGGTTGATGTGGTGCTAGATCTGTAGAAGACCATGACCCTTCTGCAGCAGCAGCTGAAGGCAGGATGCTCCTCAAAAGGCGCTAGACACGGTCAGGAGGACTAAAGCTACAGAGAACTCCTGAAATGCCCAGAGGTAGAGCCACTGGGGATTCTGACATGTTGGAGAGCTATGTGACTTTCTTTGCATGAGCTTGCCCCAAAAATTCTTGTTCCTCTTGTCCGTTCTCTAGATCCATTTCAATGAGCACACAGCAAAAGAAGAGGGACAGAATTCAGAGGTTCTTCCTAAACCACAGGAAGCAACATTTTATTTCAAGTTGCTTGAAACTGAAATTCTTTGTTCTTTTTACCGAAGTTGATAAATCCAAGCCTTGTCATTCTCACATGTAAATTTTCTTTGAAAACTGTGAGAGAAAAGATCAGTTGGGATGGAAACTATGAATGTTTCAGATCAGATAACTTGAGACACTAAATCTGCCTGTTTCACTTACTCCTGCAGATGAGTTCAAAAATCAGTATCTGATTTACCAGCTTTTTGCCTGAACGATGCACCAGCTTTTAGCTTCAGGTATACTATGATTCTTAATGGCATGTAGTAACCAGATGCTTTCAGATTTTCCACTGGAATTAATATAGATGAACAGTTAGGCATACTGATTATGAATAGGTGTGTTATAAAATACTTTCAGCTAAGATCAGATGATTTTGTATGCTTTTTCTTACTTTCACTAGCATCAGAATTTATTGCATGCATTATCTTGTGAAATACATAATGCAGTGCTGTGAAATGATGTAGTGACAAGCAAACTGAATATAAACTTTATGAGTTTTCATGACAACAGATGTGCACAATGTCCCTTCAGGATAGTGCCATTTTGAATTTCCAACTTTTCTACACAGATTTCTCAGTCTGTTGCTGTGACATCTGTGAAACTCTTAAGCATTGTGCAGATGTTTATTTACTGTCTAAAATCCCTTGTTTCCCTCCAGAAGACAACAGGACATCAATTTTAAAAAAAAATGAATTAAGAAATTTTATGCAGAATTAATAATATATAACATTAATTTTATTGGCACATTACAAAACAGACATTGGAATTTCTCCTATCAATGATCTGATTGTTGTAGTCATAATATATCCTGCATACATACTGGGAAGCATTCATTATTATGGCAGTATTATCACACGCATAATTCATACAAAATTTGCTTTTTGGTAACTATTTGGAAACTATTTCATATTGTGCTTGGATATGCAATCATGAGCCTCTCTCTTTTGTAATGAAAATGCCCAATGATGCAATGATATCATGGCATAACCAAAGTTTTTTCTTATTTTTCTTCATTTAATGTTTATTGTTCAGTTGACAGTAAATGAAATTGCAAGGCATGCAATATACATTTCCAAACAAACTCCAAACATCAGTAGGATTTAAATATTTTATAAATGGAAACCAATGAAAAAAAAAATGTATAAAATCCTCATGGCTAGTTCTAGGTATGTTACTGTCTCTGCATGAAAGATTTATGGGTCCCATCCTTTTGTGCTCACAGTTGTACTCCCTTTGTTGATATCATGGTTTCCACCTCTTAGGAGAGCAAGGCTCTGACATTTATAATAGACAGGGAATATATTACTCAATAAGTGGCTCCAAAATAGCCCCTGCCCACCTACAAACTCCTGTAAGCCCCTACAAAAACACAACTATTCTAAATTATTATTAACGCTTTTATTTCTTTGGGAGACAGTGACAATTATTTTGTCACATTTTGTCTTCTTTTATGCACAAAATCTGCCATACGCACACTTCAATTTGTTTAATATACCCAGCCAAGGCATCTCACCCAAACTGGGTCCCCATTACTCTATGCAGGCAGGGAGGAGACTTGGGCTCCCTCCTGCACGCAGCTCGTCTTACTCAGCCTTCATCTTCTGAGGAGCCTTTTGCCAACGGTGATTGCTGTGAATACCCTTCTCCTTTTTCTACTGTGGTATGCTTCTGCTACAATATATGATAGATTATTTGTCCATGTTGTATTTTCAAAGCCATCTGTATGTTACCAATTTTGGTCTCAGAACCCACAAATTATACGCTTCAAAACTGAATTATATGCTTTTTCAAAAATGAACAGATGCTTTGAAATCATTTGGACTTCCACTGTCATATGCCTATAGAAGTAAACACTCTGTTTATTTCCTTTAATTGCTCAAAAAGAAAATGTGCATGTCCAAAACCTATCAGCCCTGCAGTTCATGTCTGAACGGTGCCAGAATGCGGACCTGATGCCCTAAGAAGTCTTGACATAGTGTAACTTCCTATACTGGCAGTTTCAAGCACTGATTAGGGACATAAAATTTTGCTAAGGACAAGTTGTCAAGTGTATTTACATTGAAATTATGTTTAACTTTCAGTGTATAAAAGTAAACAGATGTAATTCATCAGGAAGCTCCTGCTATTTTTGCACAGTATGAGAGAGTGAATAACCAATGTTTCTTAACAATGTGTCTTAATGTTATTTAAGATACAGATAGACATCTAAGGAACTGTAATAATTAAAGAGATAGTTTACACACTAATTTTACATCTTAATAGTACGCAGAAAATATTGCACCATATATGTAGTTAAGTAGAAATATTTTATTTCACTGAAATATTGCAGAATACATTTTTAAAATATATTACTTCCATAATAATAAAAGTCTCAAGACCAATAATTTTTTAAAAATTATTATTATTCTTTTTGATGAGAGGAAAAAATACACATTACTGGGGGACTAAAAAGGTAATGCCTGCTGTAGTAGATGTATAAATTGTTTTACAGAGAACGATAGCTCTGTGGTTGATGTTTTACTACCGAATGCTTAAAACAAAGACATTCCAATTGATATCAATGTCCTACATATTGAGGTAAGCAGTTTTCATGATCTGTTATGAGATTTTGCCTTAGGAGGTGTTTCAGATAGGATATTACAGTGCTCTTAGTGACTTTTTGGAGACTAAGGTTTGCATATTAGTGCGACGTGAAGAAGTAGTTAGACAGAAAGTGAGAAGCAAAGCCTCAGTTAGAAATGTTGGTTGCACTGATGGATCAAAATGAACAGAAAAGCACATGACGATCATAAGGGAATTAGAGAGGCTGGAGATCACAAGGCTGTGCGCAGAACCAGGGGCTCACACAGGAGCTGCGCGACTCCTCACTCCTCCTTCATCCACTGCTGCTTGGTCCACACTGAAATAAAGCGTAAATGGAGAAAAAAATTAAAAATCACACTGAAAACAGGATATGTCATAACCGAAAACATTCTAGAGGATGTTGCTTAGGCGAGAATATGACTTGTTTCCTGATCATTTGCTGTTAAACTGATAAATTAAGTAGCACAGCGACTTGCACTTGCAAGTAACCAACGCTAATGATTCCGTGTGGAAAAGTAAGAATCATAAAAATAACAGTGCGCTAACAAAAACGTTTAGGAATGAAATAGCATATATTGTGGAATACAGGAATCTAAAAGCCCTTTATCTTGGATATCTCCTTATTTCCCTCTGCTACCCATGCATACAGAAGCATCCCCAACAGCTAGAATCAGCGCAGCAAATAGCATTGCTCAACTGTTAACACCAGTGTCAACAGACACAATTTAAAAGTAAGAAGTTTATGAGAATGTAGCATTTCTAAAATTATTCATGACAAAAAACCTCCACTGCTTATGACTGCGTCAAGGATCCAGCAAAACCATGAACTGGGTAAGAACTGATTTATCTAGACAATGAGATTTTGTACCTCTCAGACCAACAGCCTATGAGTAGAAATATATAATGTATATTATTTAACATCAGGTAATTCTATTTTCACTATTATTGTTAAAATGCATGAAAATCTCTCTTTTTCTGGAGAGCTCTAAGTACAGATTTGCTCCCTCATTTTTTTTCTTTCTCCTTCTTTTTCTTATCACTAAAAAGATTGAAAAGATGAATCCATCTTTTTTTTTTTTTTTTCTTTATTTCATCTAATCTAAAGACTATAACAGAGTCTAAAACCTGGACCTCCTGCCACTCCTCGCTGGTGCTGAGAGATGCCCGAACTCCACAGGGATCTGCCTCCAAGGATCCCAAAGTGTAGAGGGTGCTACCTCTGCCCGCCCTCAATGTTGTACGCAAATTTAGGCAACTTGAGAGAAACTGCAGGCTTTAGTAAGGAATAACCCCCCCACAAAATATCCTGCCCAAGAAGAAAACACCGCAGGGAGGAAACCTTGCACATTTCTGCAGTGCGCGAGTCAAATAAAACACCCGGGAAAGTGCAAGAAACAAAAGTTTTCCCCCAAATTTCAGAATTGCTAAAGGCAGGCAGCTTTTAAAGCAAACACGCGATTAAACGATAAGCCATTCTCGCGAGTCAGAGCCCAGGGAGAGCGCCGAGGGCGCCCGGCGCCGGCCGCAGCTCCGCCGCCGCCTCACGC
>VZSV01000307.1:287460-301166 GCA_013398735.1 Nothocercus julius
CCGGCCGTGTCCTCCGCGCCGCTTCCCCGCCGCACAGCCCGGGCTCCGGCGCTGCCCGCCCGTCTTGCCCGCCTGGCACGCGCCGGTCTTCGCGGGAGAGCGAAGAGGCCGGTGCCAAGTCTGAGGAGATTCCCCGGGGAGCGAGGAGGTGGGAGCGCCGCGATGTCCCCGGGGCAGCAGGGCAGAGCTGCGCGCCCGCGCCGCCCTGCCCGCCGCTGCTCGGCTCTCCCCGGCGAGGTCGTCCCCGGGGGTTTGTCTGCAGTTATTGATGTGACTGTGTTTGGCTGATGCGCCCTTTGCATCATCGCTTGCCTTTCTCCAACTCCTTCCCATGGGACTTGGAAAGAAAACCACCGAGAAAGGTGATACTGCACCTTGCCCGCGGGGTCTCTTGCAGCCCGAAAGGTCACTAGAGGTGTCGTTATGTTTTCTTTCCACATTTTGACTACAGGTGCCCAAAGGTTTGAAGAGATAATGTTAATCAAGCAGAATTCGTTAATCACATCTGGATGTTTTAGTGAAGTCTACAAACTCTACAGTGGAGGCTTTTACTGATACAAGTTTTACCGTACGGTGCAAGTGAGAACAGGGTGGGAGGGAAAAGGGGAGGAGGAAGCTTTGCTTCTTCATTCAGGAGGACGTCCTGCCCAGAAACTGGATGAAACCCTGAGAAAGGAGGAACTACCGCACTCTTTCTGTGACATTCAGGAGAAGGTCATGTTCCACTTCAGCCTGACACAGAGGAATGACTCACTGTCCTTGTGTTTCCATTAAAAAAAAAAAAAAAAGAAAAAATACTAATCCAGGGGTTTCATTCTAATTTTTTTGTTCTTAAGGAAAAAACAAATCTCATTTTATGCAATATTCTCTTAGCCTCTACTTCTTTGTGTTTCTACAGTGACCGGGAGCAAAGGGAAATATTAGACCATGTCGGAGTTCTGGCTAATTTCTGCTCCAGGAGACAAAACAAATCTGCAGGCTTGGGAGAGGATGAACACAGTGACATCTAAATCCAACCTGTCCAGCAACAGCAAATTCCATATTCCAGACTTAAAGGTAAAAAACTTTGGTAAAAGAATTTGGGTGTGGGCAATGCAGCAACCCCAGCCAGGGGAAGGGGTTTTTCAGATGAATCTGGGTTTTATCTTTTGAGATAATATGCGTAGCGTGGAAGAGGCTTGCAATTACAGGATGAATTATAGTCAGCTGAAAATCATTCAAAGAGGAGAGGTCAGTCTGCCTGAGGGTTTTGTTCATACTGAAAGGATATAGATCTAAGGAGTGAAGATGACCAATTAAGTAACTGGTCTGTTGTACTATTTACTCCCAGTCATGAAAGCTATACAACATTGTACCTCTTGAATCACTAATGCAAAGGGAGTAGTAAAGTATATAGAACTACGTTGGTGGTATGGCTGTCGAGAGAAGACAGTCCTTATAATTCATATTATTCCATGGGAAGTGGAGGTGTGTGTATGTTCAGCTGCAGGACCAGTTGTCATATAAATAGGAATATTATTAATCTAGGATTTCCGTATTGCTTTGCATTATTTAATCCTTATTTTAAAAGATACACAATTTACTTTTATTTCAGTTATGGGTATGAAAAATCCAAATATGTTGCATTAAAGTCAATAGAGCTACAGCAGATGGACAACTTGGTTCCACAGGGAGTTGCCATTGCCCATCACTCACAGGCATCCAGGATCTGGCCTTAATTTGAAAGCATTGCTGAAAAATATAAATTAAATTCTTACAATTACATAATGATGCAAGTGAAATAGGAGTGTGGCCTGTTTGCAAATAACAATCTTCACATGAATGTTGCAGATTGGATGTGTTATATTTTACATGTGCATTTGAGATAGCTGTGATTTTACTATCTATGCACTTTACCCAGCTGGTGCTGGTGTCAGTTCATAAATACCCAAGGAAGTAAAGCATTGACAGCATCTGACAATGCAGCCCTTCTTGTTTTGCTAATTGTCCTCTGTAAAATTTGCTTCGACTCCTGTTCTCCTTCAGCTTGACCTTTTGTATAATCTGCCACATGGAGTTGGCAACACTATGAGAAGAGATTCAGTAATGTATTGGGATACCATAAATGCAGGACAGAGGATCCTACAAAAGCAGATATTGGACTTAGAGGAAATGGCTTTTATGAGAGACTTAGCCTTTGGTAATAGAAAAGAACATAGTCAAAGAGCCTCTTTGAAATAAGCATCGCTTCCCTTGGCTCTCTCTGTACGTAAGATTTGTTTTTATATATATAGTGTGCATTTATTTTCAATAGTTTATGAGGTAAAGACCAATTTATGCTACTTGATGATTCAGGAATGAAAAATAGGAAGGAAAACTCTGATGCATGAACTTGAGACTGTATATACAGTTCTTCCTTTATTGGAAAAAGTCTTTTTATGCCCTAAGTCTTGGGAAAAGGAATGGCTATTTTTTTCCATTAAATGCTAAACTTGCTGAATTCATAAATGCTAAATAGAAGTCAGTGTACTTAAGACTCTGCCAACAGAGACTTTTCACCATCTTGTGTATTTTTTACCTATTTCTCATGTTTTGTGCAGGTTGGGACACTGGATGCGCTTGTTGGACTCTCAGATGAGTTGGGAAAACTTGATAGCTTGGCTGAAAGGTAAAATAGATCTTATTTACTACATACAAATGAGAAACAGCCTTTTGTTTTTATAGGATGGCATGTCCTTGTGTTCACCTTGGTCTGACTCAAGTTAGCCCAGGTTGCAACTCAACTGAAGTGGATAGGATTCGTGTGGCGCCTGTGTTGATTATTGCAGAATCATCACAAATGAAGGACTATTCCTTAAAATCTGTCTGACTAAAGTCAGTGACGGTTTTATTTGCACCATGATCTGTTTGAGTGGCAATTCCAGGGAAGATGTTTCATAGAGGGAAAGTAAAAAAAAAAAAAAAAAAAAAAATTCTAGCAAGGAATGATGCCCCCCTCACCTCAAATTAATAAAGCAGCATTTAGAGATGAGCTTTATTTTCTTTCTCCCTTTATCCCTTATTTTCTTTTTCCAGAGTATTCCTCTTGATATTTATGCCCCTTTCCAAACAGATGCAGGAGTTCTAAGGAAGAAGTCTTTCTGAGAGCAATCTGGAGATCTGGAGCTCTCCCGTTCATGTTTTTAAGTCCCTGAAAGCCGGAATATTGACTCACATTGTGTCCAACTGACTCACATGATTTCCTTGCTGATCATGGCCCACTTTGCCTTTTAGATCAATCTGATCTGCATGTACAAAGGACAATATAGTGCAAGAAGCTGAGAAAATGCCTAGTTATAAGATTTTATGGCACGAAGTATACTTCACTTGTTGAAGAAATAAAAGTACAAGTTGCTTTTTTGTTTTGTTTTGGAAGCACACCTTATGTAGAGTCATGGGCTTGCTCACAGAGGCAGATGCTAGCTCTAGCTCTAAATTATTGCATTTTCCCCTGGCCAGGGATACTTAAAGATTTACTTGCCTAAATGTGCTTGGTGCTTGTGTGGATTTTGTCAGTTGCAAATGGACACAGAACTACTTATACCAGCTAGTAACATCTATGCTGGCCACTTGGGACAGAAGTTAAGTTTGGATATTTTCTAGGATGTTTTTTGACCTTACTGGTACTACAGCAGGGCCAGGGCTGAATTTGCATGATTGTTTTTGATCTCTTTGGCTGGACACAATATTGACCTTCGTAGAGTTGCTTTTTAAGGCTTCTTAGCAGAATTCATCAATAAATCTCTCCTTGCTGTGGCCTTCTCCATCTGATGGGGGAAACCCTGCCCCAGAATCTTTGTAAAGCTGTTCAGGCCTTTGTTTATTAGAGATCATTCATGCTGGAATGAAGTGGGAATGTGGGTAAGAATGGGGAGAAACAGCACCAATATGAATTAGCTATCCTAAAAGAAGGATCTACTGACATTAGCAAACACCAAGCAACTGTGTGTTCTGGGTTTGAGGTTTGCAAGAATTGTGCAGAACTGATTTTCAGAAGGGCATAACTACCTCTCAACTTTGTGTGGAGTTAGGATAACTGAAAAGCTTGATGTAGGTTGTGTGGTTAGGTTCCTGGAGATAAATTTAAATGAAATGTCAGCAGTAGCTCTCTAGGCTCACTATCTGTTGCCTTAATTGTAACTTAACAACATGGTACAGTTCCTTGTTCAGGTTGAATGCCGGTTTACTCCACTAATTGTCCCTTTAATACTGCTCATCACATGGCATGTGCAAAAAAAAAAAAAAAAAAAAGGTTGGTTTGGCAGAGTAAACTACTGTGAAAGCACTTTTCCTGTTTGTCTATTTTATTGATAGAGCTAAGTAATCAGGGAGAATCAGAGAGTTTTAGAAACAAAAGTTTTAAAATGTGCTTGAGAAAAATGCATTGTGGTAGAATAAGAGCAGAGAATAAGCAACACAAATGTATCAACAGCTAAAGTCCAACAAAGTCCATTTTATGCATTAAATAATGTCCCCGGTTTTGATTATGAACTGTTATTTAAGGGTTAAATGCCAAGCACTTACACTTAGTTGAAGCAAATGACACGCAGAGGGTTACAAGCCTGTTTGAGTGACCTGAGCATTTACATTCCTGCTCCTCTGAAATAGCTACCTGCTGAACTGTTGCTAGATAAACAAAACTGCCAGTAAAGTCAGGCAGCACTAACCTGTCAGCACTGCCTCCTGCCAGGACAGTAGAGAAGGGGCAAGAGTTTGCAGGGTCTATTGTTTCCACATACTTTTATTATTTATTTACACAGGGAGACGGAGTGTTTTTCCATGTTGCCATATGGCAGCATGGGGCTCACTGAAGCTCACAGTCCTCTGGGTGACTCTTGCCCAGGGATTCTCCCAGCTCCTGGTCTGCAGAGTGGTCTGTCGTGTCCTGAGATTTTTAGGCTGGCCACCTTGGCAGTATTATGGGGGCCTTGCTGATAGTTCTGTTTAAAACACAGTGTCATTTAGAAAGACAGAAAGTCTAACATTCTCTGTCTGTCTTTCTCATTGTAATACTTTCAAAAGCAAAATGTATGACTCTCTAATAGGATATACAGGTGTATTTTTGCACGTTTTATGTTGCTAGTTTTTTATTTCTATTACTCAGTTGCAGTTGAGTTGACACCTCCCCATCACAGCATTTGAGCATAATGTTTGCTCAGGGTGCGATTGATCTCATGTGAATTTAGAGGTTTAAGAGTCAGTTGCTGCTATAGCCTGTGGGGCTGTTCTGGAGGGTGATCCCCTCACCAGCCTCAGGTGTCCGTGGTGGACAGGGTGGATGATTTGCCTGGGCTCTGTAGGCATCATGAAGGAGCTGAATTTCTACCTGGTGCTCAGATTCTGAGCTACATCTGTCTGGTGCCATGAGACACCTTGTTCAATCCAGGCTTCCTGCCCTTCCTGAAAAGGGAGAGAGAGGTGAATGAGAAGAAAGAAAGTGAATCTCCCTAAAGAAGGGGAATAAGAAGGAAATTCTCACTGTCAAACCAGAGGACATTGTTGTGTTCCACTAAGTACTTTGCAAGAACTTTATCTTAATAAGCCATAAAAATGTATGTAGTATCCCATGGAAGGGATATATTTCCACCACTGTTGGCCTGGAGTGTCCTGCATAGTCTCTAAAACCCTTCTTCAACTCTAGAGTTTTAATTTTGGCCTGGAGTGTTCTGTGTAGTCTCTAAAACCCTTCTTCAACTCTAGAGTTTTAATGATGTGTTTCTTTTCTTCTGTTTTTTTCTACAATTATCATGAAACAGAGTGTACAGAAGGCTGAATCTTAATCTTGTGAAAGTCTTGTGCACTTTCTACTTTGGGAAGTGATATTGCCTAGAATATGTTTACAAAGATAGGTGTATCTAGAAATAAGGCATTTAGTTCTGCAATATGCCAGAGATCACTTATCATTATATGAATTACAAACTGAACTGCCTTATTTCAGAAGTATTTTGTTTGGGTATCTCCATGTTAATCAGATAATTGTGGCAACTGTTTTATATTAATTTACTTTCTTCACTAACAAGTTTCTCTTATTACACCTCTTTCAAGCGTAATAAAGAAAATAGCCCAATACATGGGAGAAGTTATGGAGGACTCAAAAGATAAAGTCCATGAAAATCTTCTGGCCAATGGAGGTAAGTGCTGTGAATGTGAATATCTTGATGCATGTGAATACCTTGATGCTTGGTTACTGCTTGTGGTTGCTTCAGAATATAGATATGTAGAATCCAAACACGTACACATTAGGAAAGACAAACATCAGCAAGACTTTTTATAAACGCTTCTAAAGACGGATCGTATTTTTCTCAAAGTTATTAGAAGTTTTGTCCAATTTTGCTTCCAAGATGATGTTCAGTGTCCAGTACTCCTTTATGGAAGGTATTTTTCCAGCACCAGACCTGAGGAATGAAGAAGAAAGCAGGAGATACTCTCCTTCATTCCTAAAATAGTTTAGCCCTTTTTGTGTTCTCTATGGTCTCAGTCACTTAAAGGCAATTAAAGTTTATTCTGTATGACTGTATGACATCTCAGCAATTTTCTTTCCCTCCTACAGTGCTAGGGTAGAGCATGTGCTCAGATGGCCATGGGTCTGACTGACATCACAGGTGGAGGTGTGAGGTGTTGACTGTGAAATGCGGGAAAACTTCATCTAACGGGGAGCTCTGAGTTGATTGTAAGCTGCAAGACTAAAATACTGTATTAACAGTCAGTGTTGCAGTAACAAATGAGGCCTGAGCAGTTTTCTACACTAATAACTCGGCATATTTTTTTTTCTGTTAGTAGAAACACCCTGCTGTTCTACAGCACGCAGTAGGCGATGTGCTCTTTTACAGCCCTGTGCAAGCAGCAGGACATAATTTCTCTGTGGTCCTTGCAATAGGAGGAGGGCTCTGCCAGTGCCCTCTCCATGTGCTGTTTCCTCAGGGCAGCTGGGGCTGCACTCACAAGGCTGTCCCAGAAGCTGACAGGACATGCATAGGCTCAACACCTCTCCTGTCACAAGTGAATTCACTTTGGTTCCCCCTGTGAAGTCCTGCCCTGGCCGTCAGCAGTTGCATAGCAGAGGACAAGAGCACTGACAGCAGAGGCACTTCTGACATGATGAAGGGCCCTGGGAGCAGAACTACTCTGCTCTATGCACCCTTGCATCTTCGCTAAGTAGTCAACATGTCTTTTTTTTTTTTTTTTTTTTAAATACAATTTTCATGAACTTATTTCTTCTCTTCATCATTTAGTATGATCCTCAAGGCCCTAAAGGGAGTTTTTCTCAAGAACAAAACATGTCACAAGAGAAGTGACAGCTCCCTGTGTGGGATCTCTACACACGTCTTTAGATCCTTCAGTGTGTCTAAGAGCTGCTGAAAAATGTGGTTTTCCAGAGCTATCCTGGAAATGTAGAGCAAGACTGAGTGCCTTACACATGTCCCTGCAGGCTTGTGAAGTGATACCTTTTACTGGCAGAAGAAGCACCTATGAGTGCATACACACTCCATCAGACCCTTTAACTCCCTGCAATGTTGTACTTTACATCTGTGTGGGTATCTGGTGGGGAGGAGGTTCTTTTAGAAATGTCCTTCTTGCGTGAAATGAGACTGGCATTTGATGAATGTAACTGCTTGACAGGTACAATAATCCTGCTTGTTATGTTTCAGGGCTAAAGGACAAAATGAAATGTCTAAAAAGTATGTTGAGGATTGGTGATTGCAGTGTTGGTCCAAGCATGCATTTGTGTGTATTAGTGCTAGAGACAAGTCTTGGTCTGGTTGTAGAGATACAGTGATCAGGTTACGATGGATTTCTCAAGTAACAACCTCGTAGCTTGATCACGATATCCCTATGACTTGAGAAACAACAGGTTTAACTTATTTCCTTTATTTCCTCTTTTTATATTGTTTTATTTTCTTGTCAGCTCTGCATGTGTTGTAATAAAAGGATGTGGAAATTACTTGACTGTACATGTTACTAATTTCTGTCCTCTGATCCTCTGAATGATTCATAAGACTTCAACCTTTCAATTATTTTTGATTTAATTTAAAAAGTGAGTACAGAAGGATTCTGCTAGTATCAACGCTCTTGTAGGGATTCTTCCTCTTCGCCCTTTCCGGTTAGGAAAGGAAGGATCCTAAAATCAAAGACTTCTTTGAGGTTATAAAGGCAGAAATGAGATTATAACATATGACTTCTTGCTGCGTGGTCCCATTTCAGCCTATTAAACCATCCAAACCCAAATCATAAGTTACCTAATGCAAGTTGTCCCATTTTAGCTCCTTTTGTATATATTTCCAACAATAGTTTAGCCCACATACTACCTAAAGGGAGGATGATATCTAACAGCTATTTTTTTAGCTTTCTGGGAAGGAACGTGCAAAGTAGCAGAAAATATAGCCCTTTTAGTTAAGTGAACACATGTACTACATCTCAGGGGGCCAGAGCTGGAAGCAATCATATGGAGATATCTCTCATATAGAATATATATTTGTGTATTACTGGAATTTCAGAATATCACTGCAGCAGGAAATGCTTTCTTGCTCATGATGGAATCAAAAATGTGAAATGTAAGTAAAGCTTACCAAAATGAGAAGCATGAACATTTGGAGGAATAAGAGGTTTGTGGGGACTGCAGTTAAAATAGCCTCTTTAAAATACCTATGCTAAGGTAAGTAAATCAGGGTTAAGGTTTCAGCCTGTGGGCACAGTGGAATGCCCACGCATCCTCTTTCGGAGGGACAGTTATGAAATGTCATTTAGAAGTGACTTGACAGGCTCCATGCATGAAGGGATGCCATTCCAGGAGCATCGGGACTCTTTAACACCGGCCCTGATTGGTATTTTAAGCTCCGCTCTGTCAGTGTGTTCGCCCAAAGGAAGTTTGTGCCAGCCCCAGGACCAGGCTGTCTGAGTTTCCCGCAGCACTGCCAGCACGGAGGGGTTAACTCATGAAGTGGGCAGAGGTGCCGTGCAGCGCACAAGTGCCTGACGTTTGTATGCTGAGATTGAAGACTCGCAAGGGCAGAAAGGGCATGCGTGTGTGTCTGGAGGGAACTTTCATCTCTCCTCTCCTATAAATAGGTCAGTGCCTGTCTTTAAAGACTCAGCATGTGAGTGCACTGCTCCTCTGCACAGCCATGCAGTGCCTCACTCTTTGCAGGTTTCGTTCCTGCTGGATTTAGCAAAGGCTGAGGAAGAAAGCTTAGAAGAGAGGCAGCAGGGTGAAATCCTTTAGTCATATCCATATTGTGTGCCTCACCCCTGAAAGGGGGCACCAGCAGAAATGTTGCATGAAGATGACTGAAACTGTAATGCTGAAAATGCTCCCTTCACCTTTGCCTTCAAGTTTTTCTGATCCTTTCTCTCCAGAGATTGTGAGCAAATGCTACCACAAAACTGTGCATGCCGTGGCTATGGGAGAGCTCTGAAGTTTTGTCCCTGTCCTGCATGTTCCCTGTGCAGGAGACTCTGCTGCTCCCTCAAGGGCTGCATCTCCTGTGCAGTGGATGTGTGGGAAGTTTATATGGCTGGTTTCAAAGAAAGAGGGGGACAGCTCAGTCACACCAATGCTCCCTGCCTCCTGCTCAGCGGTATCCTTTGATAAGGAGCCTGTGTCCTGCTAACATAAGACTTTCCATGCTTAGAAATCTAATAGGGTAAACTGACTCTGTTGTAGGGTGAGAGAAGCCCATGGAAAGGATAGCACTGTCCTGACGAGGGTGTTTGGTATCACACCACGCTGCAGTACCCTCGACTGGCAGTGTGGCAATTAAATAACTTCCACAGTACTTTTCCCATAACTCACTTCATAAAATGTGTCCCATGCTCTGGAAGACCATCTGCAAGAAATCCCACACAGTCCTTGCTGCAAGTATGAGCCAACTCCTTGGACAAGGGAGTAGTATCCTCATGGCCCTGCGCTTACCGAGCACTTCGTGCTCCGTTTGCTCCCTGTTCCCCAGAGCAAATTCCTAGATAGGCTCCATGAACCCATTCTTGATCTGGACGCAAGGCTGCCCTTTGGGATGGGCATCTGCTGCCTTTCCTGGCCTTCCAAACCTGCAGGGCCACATCACAGCCTTTGCTTATTGTGTCAGGATTTATGAGCTTACCCCATCCCATAAAGTTGCCCCAAAATGCTGTAGGCGTGAGGGGGGGATCGTAAGGCTCCCTGGGCTCAGCTGAGTCAAAGAGCTGTCTGATTGCATAAGCTGTTAGGGGAGAATTTTCATTTAATACCATAGCGTTCCCAAGCCTCAATGTTTTCTGATGCTGAGGAACATCTTCAAATGAAATGTAGCAGCCAGAGCCTGTTTTAGGAGCCTGTGCATCATTTCCCTCATTTTTGGGAAGAAGCCAGGGCTCTTAGTTGTCAAAGGCTGACTTGTTTTGAGGGAGGGCTACGCTCTTAACATCTTGCATCAAGCTCTTAGCAACCCTGAATATTACAGGAGGAGCTCGGCCCAAAGTATTTTTCTACCTGCTCTTGCTGGTCTTAATTTCAAGTGTACTGAATCCTTCATCAAGACTGAGGTGTGCTATGTGACCCTGTTTCTACAGAGGAGATCAGGTGCACGTGGCTTTGTCCTGCTCGTAGAACCAACTTTGTGGTGTCAGTGTTAACAGTGTTTTGTAGTGCAAAAAAGTTAGATTCTGGTACAGCTTTTTCCAGATTTTATATAACATTTATATTTTTTGATCAGGATCAAGTTTCTGTGAGGATTCAGAGATAGATTTCTGGTTGAAATACACCTCTAATGTTAATGAAAGTTATATCTAGGCTATAGGTGGGATTGCTACGCCAAAGTAACTTGCTTGCTTTAATACATTTCTTTGTATTTTCAGTTGACCTAATTAGCTATTTGACCCGGTTTGAGTGGGACATGGCCAAATATCCCATAAAGCAGCCACTGAAGAATATATCAGAAGCATTAACAAAGGTAAGTTGTACTCTAAAATTGAAAAATATACCGGAATGGAGAATCATGTCTTTTTGAAGTTTTTGGTCTCCTCTCATGAGATTCAATGAGAGTTTTGCCTTCGGTTTGGGCAGGAGCAGCTTCAGAAGCCCACATTCTGAATCAAAGCTGTTGGTATTATTTTAATTAATACTGTAGTAATACTGATATATTGAAACCTCTCCATATATGACACTTCATCAGATTTTGACCTGCTTTCTGCACCTTTATCCCTTTATTGCAATATTGCATTATTTTCCATGTTGGAGCTCTCTTGCAAAATTATTGGCTTTATGTTAAATCAAACACACTGAAAGCTGGATGAGTTATTTACACTCTCAGTGCATTGGGGAAGGAATAATCTGTTGGTCAATAGAGGTAATGCATGGAACAAAACTTGCTCCTTTAGGTACAACTGTAATACCTGTAGCTACAGCTAACTGAATCCTACTTTCTAAAGATGTCTTTGCCATAGGGGAACTTGGTGGCACCTAGTTGTGATCTGGGCTCCCTCTTGACCATAACCAGGTTGTCCTACAAGGACAACCTTTCTTCATCCGTCCTTTCTTCACAGTGTGGAGGTAGAGGGAGGAGGGTGAGAACAATGCACTCCAAGCACCTAATTGAGTGGCTTTTTTTTTTACTTTATTTCTAGCAAATCACTCAGATAGAAGCAGACCTGAAGACCCGAGCAGCTGCATACAACAACATTAAAGGAAATTTGCAAAGCCTGGAAAAAAAAACTGTGTATGTACCACACGTTCCTGTTCCCATCTTTGCTGGCTGAGCGGAGTACAGTGCACAGCCACATTCAGTTCTTTTCATTCACATTCACAGCCCATGGGTGTTGTGATGGGAACAAAATTAGCATCTGGCCTTGGGACATGCTAATTCATCCCTGAGGAGAAATGGGATTTAGGGGCAGCTGGTGTGATCAGCATGTTTTAAAATCAGCTTGAGGGAGGTTGCAGTCCCTAATACAATTTTAGCTGCAGTGTAAATAGACTGTCTTGGGAAAGAGTCACAAGCAACTGCTCCTGTGCTGTTGTGACGGGATTTCAGAGAGCCAGAAATCAGATCAGCTGAGTCAACCAGTGAATTCCTTTGCAGCCCGGAGCTGTTCCCTAGAGGAGCTCTGCAAATGCAGTTCAGATAAGTCACCTTTACAGTATTCCAGGTAGAGGCAGTACTTCCCTGCTGTGCCTACCACAGGAGCAACCCGCTTAGTTTTGCTTTTCTTTGTTTCGTTTTGCTTTTCTTTGTTTCATTCCATTAGTGGGAGCAATGCTTGCTCGCTCAGACCTTCCCAAAGGTTTTCTCTCCTCTCTTCAGCTGCTGATGCTCTCTACCTGTTTACCTGTTTTCTGGATTTTCTCCAGGCTATCACTGGGGAGAATAGTAAGTTCCTGTACTGTTCCTGTAAGTAGTAGATGTAGAGCAACTTAGAAGATGCTGTGCAAGCCCTCATCCAATGCATGCTCATGTGTGGCCTGATTTCCCACACAGGCCCATGCTCTGGGCAGCATGTGCTGGTCCCTGCTGCTGCAGGCAGCCCACAGCCTTCCAAGAAACCAGCCCTTATATTCCCAGCCCACTCCTGCAATTCCCATGTCAGCTTTAGGCTCCTGGAGAGAGGCGAGAGGTCTGCATAGGAGTGTGAGAAGCGCTGGGGCTTGGGTCCTGTCTCCCTCTCAGTGCTCTCTGCCTCCAAATGCTGGCTTCTCTGGCGTGAGCTTGTGCCAGCTGCCGTAGGCTTAACGAACAGCTAATGAGCTGTTTCGGGCCGGTTAATTATTGTTCAGAGTGGCACAGCTAACCAAAAGCTGATCGTTCCTCACCCCTCTGAGGGCAGGAGGACAGGGATCCCAGACCTGCTGGGCATCATCGGCGCTTCCCAGGTGTGCAGCTCGAGTGGGACTCAGTGTGATTAAATGAATGGGCTGGGGCTGCAGCAGAGCAGGCGCCCTTGTTGGGTCACCTGGCGCCCGCACGTGATGCTGCTGCTGCCCTGAGCTGCCCTGAGGTGCCTCCACGCGCGGGGCGAGCGGAGCTCATCCCCTGCAGTCCGCACGTGCGCTAACGTTAGTCCCTTGCTGCTACACCGGCGGCCTTGGAAAAGCAGCGGCCTCCAGCAAGGAGGTGGTCGTGACTAAGAGACGAGTGCTGGCTTCAGACGTGCGCTTTCCCAGCATCTGTAACCTTGCTATAAAGGCAATAGCAGCAGAATAAGTATAATTTCACATAGAGGAAGGGCACAAACTAGTCTAGAGCTACTTGCCAATATTCTTGCATTAATTTAATTGATTTTTTTCTTCTTTTTCATTGCAGTAAGAGTAAATAAATGGCCATTCTAGATGTGTAGACATGTCCTTTAGACACCTCCTTCCTTGTGTTCCCCTTCCCCAGTAAATACTGCTATGTAGCAGTTGTACCTGCAGTGCTGTACCCCCAGCGTGCTGCTGTTGGGTTCCTGCTAATGTGATTTTCTCTTTGTCTTGTTTACTGTAGGGGAAATCTGCTGACCCGGACCCTAGCAGACATTGTGCATAAAGAAGACTTTGTTCTGAATTCCGAGTATCTTATCACGCTGCTAGTCGTAGTGCCAAAGTAAGGCTATAGTGTGTGCACGTGTGCTCAAGTGTGGTGTTGAGTTTCAGGCCTAAACACTAGATGGGAGCAATATTAACTTTGCAGTGTGGCTTCTCAAACAGCCTCCTGATAGGAATAGTAGTGGTTAAAAAAAAA
>VZSV01000307.1:309192-320844 GCA_013398735.1 Nothocercus julius
ATAAATACATATATAAAATATATATATCTGTCCAAGAGATCTTTTATATATATATATATATATATGTTTGTGTCTGTGTACAAAAAACAAAGCAGAAAATACCCTTCTCAAAGCTTATTTTTCTATTTCGAATGATCATAAAACAAACATTCAGGGTTAGACTGCAACGACCAACTTCTTGACTATTTCTGTCCATCACAGAAAGGTGAAGATGGGTTTAGTAGGTCTGATCCCACTTAAGCCATTCCCGTAATCAACTGATTACCCATCATCTGAATTCTTTTGAATGTGCAAGCCTCATCTCATCCAGGACAGTATGTTCTTGCTCTAGAGCCACCATCCTACTTACTGAAAGATTTAAATCACTTAAAGAAACACTTTACCTGAGAAACTCATTAATTCCCTGCTCACTGAAAGATCCTTTCAGAAGGGCAAATTTCATCTTCCGTGCATTAACAGCTGCCATTGCTGGATATCCGAAGCCTCCAATGCCCAAAGAGCTCTCAAGATCTGACTGAGCACCTGCTTCTGTCCACAGCCATCTTGGTGGAAAAAATAAAGCACAAAATAGTTAGTAAATTCAGCACAGCTGAAATGCCACGTATCTTGCAGCCCTGTAGAGTAGTCACTGCCTGACAGCATCTCCCCATCCCACCTTCTTGTTATTCAAAGCCAGCAGGGGATAGCAGGGTCAGCGATTCTGACACCGTGCAGCAAAGAAAGCCCATCATGAGCAGCATGCATAGGGCAGCCCCAGGCTCACAACTACCGAGAGCCACATCAGAAGAACAGGCATGAAAGAACCACATTATCATTAGGCAGCTGCTATACTCCAACCTGCACTAAGTAAAACTTAAATGGCCCAGGTCAGAGATCTGAACATGACTCAGCATTGCCCAATCCCCTGCAGGGGATTTCTGCCCAAAGACTGACATTTTCACCCCATGTTATTTCTCAGTTTCTCTGATCTCAGCACTCTTCTCAATGCACAAATGTCATCTCGTCCCATTTTCAGAGCAGTCAATGTGTCACAACAGCCCCTGCCTCCTAATGAAGCCAACACTCTTCTGGGAAAGGACACAGGCACCATGCACCCTAACCTGCATCCTGGAGGAAGCAGCAAAGCTTTATGGCCTGCTTCTTTAGGAACGTGATATACATTGTTAATGAGCTGCCACATATTTCATTTCAGAACAAGATGTATCCATCCCTACAACAAAGCTAGGTACTGTTGCAAAATATACCATGATATGGGATCCTAAACAAGGAACAGCTATTTGCAAATAAATCACTATCATGCAATGTTCTCTTCCACAGCATCTTTAACAATCTCCCATCTTTACATCAAGAGGACCAGCCTAGTCTACAATGACACTTACCCCCACATTTTCTTTTTGTATTTTTCAGCCATTTTTAACATGACATCCAAGTAAGAATTCCTCCCTGAGGCTCCTGTTTGACAAGACAGAATTGCACAAATTATAAAACATAACTACATGCCTTAGGTGACAAATTATTTCAGAAGACTGAGTCCTTGAATTCTACCTGTGTCAAGAATATGAGGCAGGACAGAAATGATGCAGAGCTGATGAGCATCACAGGTGCTCTTCAAAACATCCTCACTAATGATCTGGAAGAAAAAAAAGCAGAAAGTCAGTGAGAGTTTGGAGTACCCAGCTGCTTCCCTTCACCAGCCTACACACTCCATCCTACTTGAGAAAAGGTTTCTGAAACAACTTGACAGCTTAAAAGCCTCTCCTGCATCACTGCTTCCCCAACACAAGACTTAGACAAAAGCTTCACAAAGACTTCTGTTCATACTTGTAGCAACAGGAAAACAGTAGCAGTTATCAGTAATAAATGATGCTTACAGGGAGGCCAGTAAAATGTCACTTTTTGTTGAGAAGCACTCTTCCTGGACCAGTGATGGTCTAAAACTACAGCTCTACTAAACTGCCAACAGCACATCCAAACCTATGCATGTGCCTTGTCAGTACCATTCCTGCTGCTGTTGGCTTAAGGAGAGCCAGCAGGGGGCAGCACTAAGGACAGACAGACTTAACTGACAGCAAAACACCAGTTTCATGGGATCCTCCATCACCTTAAAGAGGAAGCAGCCCATTTATGTAATTGCCATTCCAAACGCATCTTGTCAAAGGCGGAAATGGAGAACCACTATGCAAGAGTGCAGCTTTCTGGACAACAAGCAAAAATTACGAGCTTTGTCCAACTCTGGCACCGGAGATGCAGTTCTTAAAGTGACACAGGGCACAGAACCTCTTTCACCTACTCCCTCTGGGGAGTTCCGATGGCCCATCAAAGAACAGTATCTTCCTAGCAGAAACTGGAAAACTTGTGATCTTTGGACATTTCTGCCACAAAAATACTGCACAAACAGCACACTTCGGCTGTTTTATTTACAGTCAACGTACCTCCAGGAGCTCGGGTGGTGGTGCATTATCAGAAAACAGATCCAGAGCACGAGCAATGATATCAGACCTAGTTCTTCCACCTTCATAATCAGCAGGATCTTCTCCTTTTTGAAAGATTTTGATTGTGGGAAATCCACGAATCTGCAAGAGAAGTTAAAGGCATCATTTCAAACAAATCTGAGCATTTATGGTGGAAGTTACCTGCTACACTTATGTGTTCTAGATTAAGAGGAAGGGAAGAGAGAAACCAGTCTTAACAGCTTATGACTGAATTTAGCAGTTTTGCAGTTCTCTATCTATCAACAATTTAAAACAGTGTTAATACAACTGAAGTTTCAAATGTTATGACCAATGAAGCTGAAATGGTCTTACAGTTCATGCATTACATGCTTAATTACCAGGGGGACCATGGGTTCCAGCATCTTGATGGTGTTAAGAACTGCATCCTGTACTCTCTCTGTTCCACCTCCATTAAGTGGAAGCTGTGGACACTTATCCAGCGTCCTTGTACTTACAGAGACACTTCAAACAGAACATTAATTTTCCCTGTACTGTATCACTGAGATTTAAAGACTGCCAGTTCACTTCACTTATGCCCAAAGCATAACCCATCCAAGCAGCTGATACTTTTAGAGTGATCCCTGACAACTGGCTCAAGAAAACAGTACAGGAACCCAGCTGTGTTCTGGAGATAGCTGGCCAGCATCCACGACAGCCTGAACAACAATATCTTAACAATATTTTTAGTATAAAACATTAAGAAGCACCAGGTTAAGAAATAATTCTGTAAGCATTAAAGGTCCATGTGACTTCCTGGAGATGGAAAAGGAATGGGGGCCACTGCAGATCACACTCACCCCATATCGACTGGCCAGCATCTGATTGACGGTTGCATCCACTGCAGCCAGCTTGACTTTTCCCTTAGTTTGCTCCTTTACTTCAGTGGCAGCTGCTGCCCATTCCGGTTCCAGACTGAAAAACAGAGATTATCAGCGCTCTAAGCACTCCCAAAGTTAGCAACAGTGCATGACATGTCAATACCGTGCAATACAGTCCTCTCTTACTGTAATGAAAAAAAAAAAAAAAAGTAAAGATAAGGAACTTAAATCTGTTTAGAACTGTGGAAAGTTTTGAGGAGCAGAAAGGCTGTGCAAAAAGTCATGTATTATCTTTTTCCACAACTGAGTGCTAGCATAGAGAATGAAAAACAGAGATTATCAGCGCTCTAAGCACCCACAAAGTTAGCAACAGTGCATGACATGTCAATACCGTGCAATACAGTCCTCTCTTACTGTAATGAAAAAAAAAAAAAAAAGTATTTGTGAAGAATAACAGCTAGTCCAATTATTCCACAGAGCCTTAAATCCTGCATCAGAAGGGATGAAAGGATAATATAACTTGATCTTTAACAGTGGGGAGGGGGAATTTTACTACTAAGCAGGAGTACTGCAAGTAGATACTCTTAAATGTTGAAAAGCACCTAGGCGCTCTGAGCAGGAGAAGCCCAGAAGCCCACACAGCTTCAGTATAACACTTTGGGGGGTGGGGGGGGGTGGAAGAAAAACACCACAACTCTCTTCTGATATTGTAAGAAGTGCAAGGTCCCCCTGAAGGGATTAAGGCTATTCCATACAAACACGCACTAACTAGAAATGAATTATCAGAAAACTTAGTTACTTTTTGCAGTGCCCACACCAAGGGGCGTAGAACTCCACCATCCACACATCGTCACTGTTTAGGACGTTCTTATCAAAGCTGTCATCAGTCAGCTCGATCACATCCTTCTTATCTCCACCTCCGCTCTCTCGACTCTGGAAGAAACACATAAAGATCCTCAAATAAGACACAACCAAACTTGGTCTCCCACACAAGCCATCTCCTATGTGTCACGTTATACAAAATGGCATATAAAAGGCAGACAGCATTACATTGTGCAACTCTCCTGTTGTAGAGCAGGATACAACGTGATCCACAGCCTATTCCCACGGAACTTCCAAGAAAAAGCAAGGGAAGCTTCTCTTAAAGAACAGAATCCAGGTCAAACTGTATCTCACTGGTAACATTCCCACATAATCTCAGTTATTCACAGTCAGAGAGCAGTGTGCTCACTATCCTCCCCACACACTGTATCCTGGCTTCCAGGAGACAGGGGTGAGTGGGAAACACCCTACAGGGTACAGTCCACCCAGGTCTCCCACTGTATCAACCTGGGGATGTCAGAGGGTACTTCCTCCATGATTCAGGAGCAGCACTAGGAGTCAGGAGCTTTGACATTCATCTTTAGGGAGAACTCTGGCATGGGAAACACTCTTATCTATCCAGGTTAGACTAGCACCTAGAAAATGGTGATGCTGGCACCAAGCAGAACCACCACCATGACTACTGCAAGGTAACAGACCTAATTCTCCTGGAAGCCATTTCCAAGCACATTTAAGACACAAAGATGACTAGAAGTAGCCAGCATGGATTTCCAAAGGGGAAGTCATGCCTGAAGACATGCTTGGTGAATGGAGGGAAAGCAGTGGATGAACTTCCAAGTCAAGGGCCATGATGACAATTATGGGCTTAGAGCACCTACTGCATGAGGAAAGACTGAGGCTACTGAGACTGTTTAACTTTGAGAAGAGAAGGCTCTGTGGGGATCTTATTAACTGTGTGTAATTACCTGACCTGATGGGAGGAAGGCAGACAGAGCCAGACTCTCCCCAGTGGTGCCCAGTGACAAGACAAGAAGCAATGGGCATCAATTGCACAAACTTAAACATAAGAAAATATCTTTTCCTTTACTTGAGGGAAGTTGAACACTGGAATGGGCTGCCTGGAGAAGTAGAGGGCACTCCATTCTTGGAGATGCTCAAAATCTGACTGGACATGGTCCTGAGCAGCTTTCTATAACTGACCCTGCTGAGAGCAGATGTGCTGGACTAGACTGTTTCTGCAGTAGAGGTCTCTGCCAACCTCTACTACTCTATGATTTTGTTAACAGAGAGCACAAGCCCCCGACCTCTGGCACAGGAGAGCCTCTATTTACAAATAAAGTTACACATTCCCTGATAAATACCTGTTTCCCAGAACTATATCCTCCACTTCTGCCACTCAGACGGTCTTTCACCAGGGACCGAAGAGCACTTAGAGCAGCATCAACAATAGCTTCACTTGTCCTGCCTCCTGCAATGAAGAAAAATGAACAATTAAAGTGCCAAAAATCAAGTTTAAGGTCAACGACCGACTCAGTTTTAAACTCAAGGACCAAGTCTTCTCCTGCTGGGTTCAAGTAGAGCAGGACTGACCTGCAAGTGGCATGGTAATAGTGATGTTACATCCAGTAGGATTCACTCTACTTCCAAACACTCATGTTTTCTGAAAGGGAATGACTAAGACAAGCTCCTAGCAAACAGAAAGGAACGATTCCCTGAACTGCTTTTTAACCTCCACCAACTACAAACTTGGTATGAGACAAGCAGTTCAGAGAAAGGTACAACCTGATCAAACAAATTCCATTTGCCCATCTCTTAAACAGCTACTAATTATAAGCATTGAACAGGAAGAAAATATGACCTAAGGCAGCATTAACAACTAACATAATTACTGTCTTCAAGGACATTTTTAGGGCTGCAACATACGAAAGAGCATCAGATTTACCCTGATAATCTTCGGCTTTGTTTTTGTTGGCTCCAAAAATCTTGATAGTTGGAAACCCTCTGACACCGTACTGCCCGCCCAAGGACTGGTGCTTGTCGGCATCTACGGCACCTACTTTCACTACACCCTGGTAAAGTAAAAATAGAAACTGTGTAAGACAAATGTGATTTAATGCATTTTATACTTTGAATGATGCACAGATAGTTATTAGAAGGTAGGAGAATGGGCACCACAAGGAATGGACTATTCCCCAGAAAGCATTATATCATGAAAAAAAACATATGTACTTCTTCACCCTGAACAGCTTCTAAATTTGGAACAGTTGACTTTTTTAAGAGGTTTTCATTTATGGAGAAGTTCAACAAGTCACTGCATGACCAAATCTTCTGCAATGAAACAAATGTTCATCACCCACAGTTTACAGAGCTGTGTTCAGATACTAAGTTCATGATGCTTCTGAACCTCAAAGGCAAGTGACAGGATAGCAAGGATGGAAAGAAAAAAACCCACAGCATTCTAGAGGATGGCTGGGTTCCAGCATCTTGATGGTGTTAAGAACAGCCTTGGAAAACAGAAATGGATGTATTCCAGCACAGAATTGTCTTGCTTCCTCTACAATGCTCTACAAAACCTCTATAACGGCTTCCTTTTATAAAATTAGTAACATTTCCTGATTGCTGGTGATGCATCAGTTCGCAGGTGAGACAAGCACCACTTCTGCAAGCCTGACCAAGCAGCACTTCGGGAGACTTCCCCTGCCCAACCGTGCTCCTAAGCTAGATGACAAAGAACCAAACTGTCCTTAATCAGCAACCACAAATGCATTTGGGAAAACTTAAACTTACTTTTAATGCTGTTGCTGCTTTCTTCCATTCAGGGGTAAGTCTTTGACAATGACCACACCTTTTAGGAGAGGAAAATAAATAATATTTTATTTATAAATTAAAAGCTTATGTCATGACACTGCATCACAGCATCACTCATATTTGAGAAATAACTTCCAGAGACACTGTTTTGCAAACACCCCTCCTTGCTGAGAAGCATCATCTAAATATATCCAAGAAGGCAATTTCTAACTCAGCAGGTGTGAAGGTAGGACTAGCTGAAAGAACTTGCATCATCCAACACTGCTGAACCACGGAAAAAGGAACCATGGAGATGGCATTCCATCAGTGCTTTCGCTGAGAAAACAATTCCTACAGAGCAGAACAGTTCAAGCACTCAGATCAGTGATGACATTAGAGAGAACCCAGATACCCTCAGCAGAAACAGAAGACACACACATGTGCACATGCACACACACACACTACACTTTCTCCTTTCTTTTAAGCATTGACCAAAGAGAGCAAGCACAAAACCCAATACACGTAATAAAAAAAAGGAAGTCCTACTAATCTTGGGTGTAAGTTAACCCGTATGGGCTCAGCCTAGAAATGATCCTGTCTTGCATGTACAGTGCTTGATAACACTTGATTTGGGATATAAAACGACAGTATTTCAAGTAATTATATAAAGCGGTGGGGAGTCATCTAACTCTTTACATGAGAAAAATCCAATTGTGTGTTAAAACCAAGATCCAGTTATGAAAGGTTTTGGGACGGATGTGAATAAAGAAGCGTCAAAAGTTACCTGACGTTTCTACCATGCAGGCAAATGGGGCCACCAAAATCCAAATTTGCACACGAGTGTGTTACCAGCTAAAACAGTCATGAGCTTCTGACAGAAAAAAAATAGCTCTAGAGATAACTCCTTAATGAGACATGCCACAAATTCGTGTTCATCTCCTCCATGGCAGGAGACCAACAGCTGACTGACAACTCCTGTGTAATGATCACATCACAGGTGTGGGGAAAGGGAGCTGGCCACAGCAGCAGCCACTCTGTGCTTCATCCCCTGGATAGCTGCAGCAACCCCAGAACAAGGGGCAAGCAGCTGCTCTTCCCAAGCCCCTCAATGCTGTGGCAACGAGAGGCCCTTTCTTCAGAATGCAGAGGTCTGGAAAGGGACAGTGCAGGGGACGCCCATGAAGCTGCACTTTCCGCCACCAGATTCACACAGAGGATGAAGCAGGTTGTCAAAGACTCTGCTCTGGAGACAAGTGGGATGGGAAACGGAGGCGGTAAATTAAGATTACACTGAAAACTGGAAAAGGAAATTCTAACTGTAAATTCAGGTATGCACTTTCAATTCAAGATCAGTTTAAGAAAAATGGAATTGAGGGACTTCCTCTCTTATCTACTGCACTTCAATCAGTCAGTTTTACATAGTAATCTCAGCAGAAAAATAGTAGTAGTAAAACAGCATGAAAGATTTTGCTGTTACACCCCATTTGCCAACTCAAGATAAAATTTCTCCTTTTTTTTCCCTAGTGAGGATGTTGAAAATAGGAATCCACACCACAGCTAATCTTGCTAATCATGTAGCCACCAAACTGAGAACTGTGTGGCCAACAAAAGAACAAAACCCTTGACTGATCAACACCAGCTTGCTGTGGTGCTTCTGCAAGGTAAGAGAAAGCAAATGTGCAGCTGTGATACTTACCATGGGGCATAGAACTCCACGAGCCACAAGCTCTCACTCTGAATGACCTCCCGGTTGAAGTTTGTTGGTGTTAGCTCTATCACATCATCACTGGCAGAATACAGACCATTAACAGCCAGGAACAATGTGCAGCTCACCGCGCCTAGAACCAAAGCAAAGTAATCAGTGCTCCTGCAAGACCTTTTATGGCTTCCCTGTTTCCATGATAAATCATCTCCCCTTCTTCCCTGCCATCCTATAAATTAGTAGGAAAAAGGAAAGGAGATTCCAAGCTCACCAGAGGAAAGGAAGTTAATGGAACATGCCTTCCCTCCTCACTCAAATAATGACTCCATAGGATCACGTCACAGATTCTCTGTGCATAAAAATAATTGGAATTGTGCCACCCCTGTTACAGCTTTCCATAGAACTTCATTTTCTCAAAGCTGCAACCTTAACTACTGGTACAAGTCACTATTTCCTTGTGGATCTTCCCCAAGATCAGCTAAATTTTCTTACAGTTCTTTCTCACAGAAACACCTAAACCAATAGCCCCTTTTTCCTATCCAATAAGGCACTCTGAAAGCAGCAAGATCACATTAGGCAGGACCTTCCTAACTAGTCTTAGTTGCATTGATTTTAGTACCAGCACTTGATGCACTGATAGCGTAAGGAGCTTCCTCATTCTTGTCTGTGAGGATCCTAATCTAGCATTGGTTTGTCCCTCCAGTGATGGACTGAAGAATAGCTAAATCTCTCTGGATAATGATTCGGGCACCTGTAGAACTCAAAAAAAACAAACAAACAAAAGGATATTAACTTTCTGTTGATAAACACTTCACTTTTCTGGTAATTTCTAGACCTTCTTATTGCTTCAGACGTTCAATGTAAGACCTCACAATCCCTCCTCCTATCTTGCCAGACAGATTAAGAGATGACGTGATGAAAGACAAGGATCTCAGCGAAAAACCTGTATAGCAGGAGACTCTTAACTCATCACAGAAAGGCTCAGATAAGAAGTTAAAACTAGATAAAAGTGGTTAGCTTTGTTCCAAGTGATTAATAATTTGTAAGTGGCAGATTCTCGCTCTTCAAAATGGGATGTGAAAGATACAGTTCAGTGATGCACTACGTCTACAGTCTGTAGTGCACCCAGGCTGCGGCGTAGCACAGACATTTTATCAGGTCAGCTTCATTCTACCTACTCTGCACTCGAGAGAAACTGTAACAAGTGACATCTTTCAGTCTTTTTAGTGGGCTGAGCTAGAGCAAGACTGAGTAGTTTGCTGCAACCCAGTACTCTACCTAGGACTCCCTCCTAAGGACTTCTTCTAGCCATAGGGCTCAATCCCTTCCTTTTGGTGGACCCTGCTTGGTTTCCACCACTAGATTTGCATGTCAGAAAGGCTTTCTTCCTTCACTGCATCCACATACAAGAAGCATTTCATCAGCACAAACCAAAGGACTCCTAGGCTGATATGTTACTGCCACAACATGTCACGGTGACCTGCAGTAACAGCTGCAACCTGGGCAGAGCAAGAAAACCAGGATGCAAAAAGCTACTTGAAGGCTACAGTCACTGGAAAGGCAGAAACTTCTCCTTAAATGAGAAGACCATTACAATGAATTCAACATATTTTGCCTTCACCTAAGAATACATTAAGAAACTTAACAAGCTTCACTTGACCATTTCTACTCCTTCCCACCTATTTCAAAGCAAGAACTTTAATTTATACAAGAACATTTGTCAAAGAGAGCTCTGAGAATAAAGTAAATGTTGGAATTCACCTAATCATGTGCCATTGCATTTTTTTAATATGATCCTCATAAAATGGTAGCATAATTTTCATTTCCATAGTTAAATGTTCAAAGTTAAATTCATCTTTAGCTAAGTAAAGGAATAGATTACTTTCCTGCAAGAATTTAAAGCAGAAAAACACAAGTCTTTGCTTGATACTAAGGCAGAGAAAAAAAAAAAATAGATAATGTAGTTTAAAAAATAGTTGTTTTCCTATGTATATGAATTATTTGGATAGGAGTGTTCACAGAATCACAGAATGGTTAAGGTTGGAAGGGACCTCTAGAGATCATCTAGTCCAACCCCCCTGCTCCAGCAGGGACACCCAGAGCACGGGGCACAGGGTGGCATCCAGGCGGGTTTGGAAGATCTCCAGAGAAGGAGACTCCACAACCTCTCTGGCAATCACTGAGAAGAGTTTGGCCCTAGAGTGTTCACAGAGACCTCTGGTTCTGCACAGTGTTACCTGTACCTCCAGTGCTTTAGTGATAAGGAGCCTAATGGGGAATGCCCAATAATTTGATTACTGGTTTATCTATCACAGAAGACCCTGCAACAGGGGAGGAGGAAAGAAGTACAGCTCTCCATGGATCCTCCCTTTGCTTTCCAATAATAAATTCAATCTCTACAGAGCTTCATCCTAGTTCATCACAATCAAGAGAAGTGTCACCACTCGAGGGAAATAAAAAGTTTTTAAAAATTATTTATCAAAATGAGAAATAAACGCTCATTTTGAGGGTGTTTTTTTGTTTGCTAGCAGGGACCTTTAAACCTTCTACCTTCACTTCTGCACGCGTCCAACCCAGCAAACGAGGCAGACGGGGGCACGTTAAGGCCCTACATCGGCTAGCGCTGACAACTCGCGAAAAAAGCGGCAATCTCGGCACTCACTTCCCCTTCTGGAGCGGGTGCAAACCGCCTCCCGCCCCGGGGGCCGCCCCCTCCCTGCCCGCTGCCCCAAGGGCCCCGCTCCCTCCGCAGGCCGCACGGGCGAGCCCAGCTCCCTCCGCGGACCCAACGGCCCCTCCAGCACCAGGACGGGCACGGCGAGGCCTCGGCGGAGCCAGAAGCCGCGGTACCCTCAGGCAGGCGGTGAGCGGGGAACATGGCGCACACCACCCGCCAACCCCACTAACGGCTGCCTCCCCCCCATAACGGCCATTCCCTCGCGAGCCCCACGCGCGCGCAGCTCCTACCCCACCAGAGGCGACTCGCGCCCCCCTTCCCCATGGCCGCCGCTGCTGCTGCCGCCGCCGCCGC
>VZSV01000307.1:320864-340440 GCA_013398735.1 Nothocercus julius
AGAACGCGCCCCGCCCGCCCGCAGCGCCCACGCGCGCCGCGCTCCCCGCCGTGGCCGCCGCTCATTGGCCGGCGCCGGCGCTGGTGCATTTGTATAGCCAATGGCCGGCCGCCGCGTCAGGCTCGGGAGCGCAGGGACGGGCGTGCGGGCGCTCCCAGCGGGCGGCGCTGGGGGAAAATGGCGCCGTTGTCCGCGCGAGCGGAGCTGGGGTCGGCCTGGGGGTGGGCGCTGAGCAGAGGCGGCCCGGAGGCTGCCCAGGCCCGCCTCGTGCAGCCTGTGGCTGCGAGAGGGGCGGCCGCGGCCCGGCGGCGTCGCTCCGGAAACCAGGAGCAGCACGTAGATCAAGAAAGAAAAAAAAAGAAAAATCAAGCCAGAAAGTTGGAGTGCAAAGATACGATTCCAGCCATATCAGTTGGAGGCCGACGGGAAACAAAAAACCAAGGGTGTGGGTGAGGCTGGCTGGCGTGTGCCAGCACAGGCACTGCTAAAACAGGAGTGCCTCCCTGCATCCAGCGGAGACTTGGGAGGTTTGCGTCCAGTGGCATGATGTGCGTATGTCCATGTCCAAACCTTCATCCCAGTTCAAAAGATGTGGAAACAAAACCGAGTCAAAGTCAGTTTTATTATTCTTTTATTGCCAATACTTGCACATTGTGGGAAGTGTTAGTGTTTGGGGCTATGCTGCTGTTGGGCCTGGATAAGGCTGAAAGAGTCACGGAGCTATCAGTTTTTTAGTACAGTAACAGTAGCTGGGTTCAAGCACCATCAAAATAGAAAAGATCTCAGATTGGATGGGAAACGGACAATATCTTGTGTCCCACCCGCATCCTCATGGCTTCATGCGCACAACTAGCACTTTCAGGGATGCGCAGACCTGCCTCTTAAAGTATGAAATTGTCAGGACGATAGTGCGAAAAATAGCCAGTTGTTATCAAATTCATGTTGCCTCAGATAGGGAGGAAAGGGGTTGCAAGAAGTCTTGATCAGGAGGCTGTGCAGTATTAAATCTTGGCACTTTTCTTTTATTCTCAAAAAAAAAAAAGGTAGCCTGCAGAGCAGATTCAAGTTTGTGATGATTCCTAGCTCCTAAGATAAAACATAACATAGTTCATAGATTATTTTTATTGACTTCACATCTGCCCCTGAAAGTCTTTTGGGGGGAGTTTTATGCTATGACACCAGAAAAGTTTTCTTTTGGATGAGGTGCTGTCCAGTGAATTTGGGTACCATCGAGTTCCTTAGTGCACAAAGAAACACGAGCTTGTTTTGTTGCTGTGAAGTGTAAGATACTTCCATGCCAGCACAGAAGGAATATCAGTATTTCTTTTCTATTGCACCACTATGATGAAAGAAAGTGAACATAACACTTTGAGCAGTTTACATGACATTAGCTCCAGGCAAAATCCTTAAAGATGGACATTATAGGATAGTTTTGTGGCAAGTAGGGAAAAGGGATAAACCTCAGGATTTGTTGCTAATTATAGGAACTACATAAAAGTAGAATATTTTGTTTTTCATTAGTGCCATGCAATAATAAGATTAATGTCTATGTTCAATATTTATATACCAAGAGGGCATCTCTCAAATCATTTATTGCCAAATGAAAAGTTTTTAACGCTATTCCTTACTGAAATGGTGAATTCCTTGTGAGTTTCTACAGGAAACAATTCTATGCCACGAGTTATTCAACATTTTTATCTATGTTCTAGCAATACACATAAAGTAATGCTGATAAAGCCTACCCTTACACAAATATTAGTAGGGTGATAAACAGTGCTGAAAACATGTCAGTGATACGATTATTTGATAAATGAGGTACATTCAAGCAAAATGCACAAGGGATTTAAGAGTTTTGTGTGGGGCTTTTCCTGTCTCAGTGGAGACAGAATTCAGGCCAATATCAGGTTTACATATTGTGTCTCCGTTGCAATATAAACTGCTAGTGTGATATTATTGGCAAATAGGCTTATGTGATTTGTGGCTCCATAAAAAGGGTGATAATGGAAAGATATATTTTCTGTAGAGATTTGTGAGATTGGCTATTGGGTCCGCATTTAAAAACATATACGTATGTATAAGTAGAGGATTAGAAAGGACTTTGCAGGTAATCTAGGTCAGCCTCCTGATACCAGAGTCTGTATATAAATCTTGGAGACCAGACAAGTGAATCCAAGGCTGCTGAGGAAGCTGGTTGATACAAAACTGGAAATGAAGTCACTAGTGAAATGAAGCATTTGGAAAAATACAAAAGGCTCATGTCTGTAGTATCTGGCCCCATTCTCTCTTTGTACATATACAGACTGCAGTTGTGTACTATGATAACGATGTGAGTGTACATCACCCAGATAAATGCATTTACCTCATAAAAAAAAAAAAAAAAAAAAAAACTAAGGATGATTTCTGTCCAAAATGCTGAGACTTGCTATCTCATTGCCATGTATATCTGCATTCTAGAAAGTATTTGAAGTTTGTAGCCCCTTCAGCCAGTGGCTGTGTGACGTTAACTTAAGCTGATTTCAGTCTCTCTCAGGGATCAATATGGTAGAAGTGGGATGAAAGCCTTGCAGTTTTGAGTAGTGAGGAACAGATTATGGGTCCCCGTGGAAAACAATATATTTTTTCCAGCCTACACTAAACCCTGCACATAAGCAAATAAAAGTCTAATTGGAATATCCTTTGGAGTAGCTGCTGCTTAGCTGTCCCACCTGCCTGTCCCTCTAATCCCTGCCTTTGAGCCTGCAGAAGGCAAAGACCCCGCACAACCCACACATAGGTCTCATTCCTAGCTCAGGCTCCAGGCTGGCCTTAGCCGAATTTACAAAAAACACAGCTATGTGCAGTCTGATTTGGGTCAGTGCACCGTGGTTGCTCTCCTGAATTTAAAGTATGAGACAGATTTGGTCCCACCGTGGTGTTGTGCATCTGTGCTGACCCTGGAGGCCTTGGAGAAGAGCTTCAACTCCCGCAGACCATCTCAAACTTCTAAAAAGACCTCCTAAAAGTGTCTCCTTGGCTTTCTAGAAAGCCATTTCTAGGGCTTCAGCAAGGGCTCTCAGGCCCTTGCACAGCAGCTCCCCGCGGTGCCTGCAGGCCCCGTTGCCTGTGTCTCGCTTGGAGCCTGCGGCCCAGCTCTCAGAGGCTGCACATCTGCGAGGTGCCCCCGGCAGCTCCCCAGCACGGGGGGGTAGATGTGGATTAGGAGCCTTTCTGTTACTTCACTGGGCTTGGAGCCCTTTTGCCTTGGTCAGGCTCAGGCTGTCAGAACAAGGAGTAACCTCTTCTGCCTTGTCTTCCTCATGCAAACTCAGTTATAGGCCTCAGTGTTAGGCTAATACAGATGTTTTAGCCATATCCCCACCACAGCTGGAACCGCCTGCCCTATTGTTGTATTTGAACTGATATCATTAGGTCCAATCCTTTGTCTCACAAGTCTTACACTGTTGTCACTCACATCCCCAGCAGGACTTGTCGTTCCCTTTTTCTGCATCATAATTTACTTGGAACTAGCCTGTTACACAGCTATCTTACAACCATTTTTGAAATCTCAGTACTGAACAACAGATAACCTTAAATGCTCTTAGCAGTTTGAATGGTTTGTGCTGGCTGCCCCCATGTTCAAATCGTGTGGTGCCTAAACGTGAGGTTTGCTCCTTACATAAAATAGCAGAAGGGAATGCATTTGCCAGTGCCAGATGTTTCCTTTCTTAGATTATAACCTGATAACAAATGTTATATCCTGCTAACAAATGAGCTGGAGAGCAAATGACACATCCTGCCATGGAAAGCCCAGTACTATTCAACTAGGTCGTGTGAAAGATAACATGATTATGCTTTGGAAAGATTTCCTGAGTCCTCCAACTTCTTGCTTGCTGTAGCATGTCTGTTAGAGGTCCCTGCCTTGCACTGTTCAGCCTATGTTATCCAGATATTTGAGTGCACGCCCACCACTTGGAAACACCAGCAAAAATTGTGATTTTAAAATGTTCTTTTTTTTCTCAGAACTGTAAGAGCTGCCCAACCAGGTTTTACCAGAGGACAGTGTCACCATAGCCCTGAAGAAATTCAGGAGTGGTCAGAATTACTAATCTGACTGCACTTCATTCTGCTGTCTCTGGAAGCAGCGACAGCAGGATTGTGGGGATACCTAAATGAAAGCTAATCATTTTATTTTTGTTAGTGTTCATTTTTATCTCCCTCAATTACCTGAGCGCACAAGGGAAAGTGCAGATTCAGAGGCTGTCAAGACCTCCAACAACTCTGACTTTTATTAGCTTAATTATTAGCTTGGCTGATGCAGACTGAACCTACAGTTTTCAGAAGCAAAAAGGAAAATGAAATGAAAATGAGGATCTACTTTTTTTTTGAGACATTACATTTCTGTGCTGATAGGAAACTTGTGAGCAGCAACAAAGCAGATGATAAAGGAGGAGATGTCCCAGAGCAACTACCAGGAGGACAGAGACGCTAATACTTTTCCCTGTCACAAACTCATCATGGGAGGAAGAAGGTTTTAAAAGATGAATATCCAGTTGGATGATCAGAGAGATGAAAAGAGCAGCTTCCAAATTCAGTTAATTAATACATAGGAGAGAGAGATTCCAAAATACAGAGTGCACAAATTAGAAGACTTCAAGGCTTCCTGTGCCCACTGTTCTGAACGGGGCGGGTAGGAACATATTGGAGAAGATGAACTCTTGTTTAGCAGAAAAAGTTGGAGCTGCTTCTGGGTCCACTTCTCTGTTTTCTTGAGCCTGACCTAGCTAGTATAGGCCTTGTGAATCTCAAACCCTCCAATCCAGCAAGTCTCAAGCCCTGTAGCTTGAAGTAGCTCAGGGGGTTTGGCAGCACAGAAGCAGTATAGCAGCTACTGGAAAAAATACTCATCTTCCTGAAAAATTTACCAGAACATCCAGGATTAAAAAGTCCTACAAAATCATGTCAACTGGAATGATAAGTTTTTTTTCGGGAAGTAACATATGCTTGAATGAGGTAGGGTTACTCACTCCAAGCCATGGTATGCTTTAGGAATATCTCCAGTTAAATAGCATTGCTGCAATTAGGCTTCATATTTCCTGTGCTGAACAGGGAAGTTTATTCCCTTCACGAATTTTGGGCTTGATGGGATAATATACAGCCACCTGGGAGGCTACACCCTTTGCAGGTCAGCTTGGGATTGTCAATACCAGACAAGTATAATAGGTGTGTAATGTTAAGGAAGTCCAACAAGCCCCTAGTCATTTTTCTCTTGAAGGAATACTCAAGGGAAGTGTTGTATTATAGCAGATTCCAGGTGCTCCAAATCTGAGAACTTCACCTCAGCTCACCTGCCCAGACTCCTCCACAAGCCTTGGCACAAGTCCACTAGACTGGTGGCAAGGTAAGGGCACAGGGCTCTGCTACACTGTGCACATAGACCAGCTCAAGCTCCAAAGGTGGCTTATGCTCTCTTCTCATTAGCTGCAAAATCTCCTATGAGCTAGGTAAGAAGAACAAAAGATGACCCTTAAACTACTCAAGCGGTTTAACTGCTTATACTTGCCCATATTTTCACTATTTTCAACTATGCCCTTCTCTCCCAACAAGACTATTCCCCTGTAAAAGCTCAACTGTGGTCATATGGCTCCCTTTCACTTATGGCTGGATATGCTGCTTCATTCCAAAAATGCTAGTCCCAGAATATCTGTGCAGCAGTAGACTAATTTGAAAATATTTTCTTCTAGGTATCAGAGGGACAGCTGACCATGTTAAATTATCTGCTTCTACCCAGTTTATGAGACTCTGGAGATTCCACTATTGATTGTGCTTGAGAGACATTGAGATACTGTAGTGATTGGTGGTGATACTAAAATCTCTCAGTCGAAAACCGAACACCAAGGTTCAATCTTTATGATAACTCTGGATCTTGTCAAAAACAAGAAGTCGAGGGAAAGAGAACTGTGAAGGAGAAAAAGATTGTATGAGATAGAAATACCAAGGGTAAAGAGTATTGGAAGAGAAAATGAGTTTTATGATAAAAGAGCTGATTTTAAAGTTAACTGAAAAAGAGTAAAGCATTGGGTGGAACATGACTAAGAGAAAACAGATGCTGAGCAAGATGAAAAATTATCTGAGTATGTTCACCAAGGAGGAAACGGTAGATGTAAAGAAGGGAATAATTCTAAACATGACAAGGAAGGGAATGTTTTCCAAAATTTTATATAAGTAAATCTCAGCTAGTTTGCTCATATGGTGCAGGGAGAACCCCAGTCTGTCTGGAAGCAGGAGCCTCATTTCCAGTCAGTTGTGACTGCATCTGTGGCCTGGGGAGTGCTGGATGAGGGTGGATGGTGCTGGAGCCCCATCTTCCTGCTGTCCTTACACCTGCATAAATCCAGGCCTGCACACACACTAAGTCAGAACGGTTGTGCACAGTAGCAAGCTGTACTTCCAGCTGCCCATCAGACCGTCTTTCCTGGGAATTACTGCCTTGTCTTTTCTGCTCCTGAAGGCACAATCTTTTCTACATGGCTCATCTCCTCCACTGGCAGAAATGAATGTAGGACACTGTAGAATATACTAAAAGCCATGGGCAGTGAAGGGAATCTCTGATGCAGAAAAACAATTTGAGAGCAGAACTGTGCAATGAATTGTTTTGAAAGAATACAATAAATACTGTCCACCATGCTGCAAACAATGCAGCAGGGTAACAATCAGACAGCAGCGACCCAGCTAGGTCACAGTCATGGATGGTATTGAAGGAAATAGTGATGAGGCAGCATTATACTGGAAGATGTTACTAAGTGCAAAGAAACTGATAAAAGACTTAGATAAATGATCAGAGAAGTCAATGAGATCGAGTCTGGGGAATGCCGGCCAGTCAATCTGGGAGAGTGACTTGAAACTGAGGTACTCTGAGCCATCGAAGACTAGAAATGCTGGGAGGCCTAATACAGACCCCGCTACAAATCATGGCAGGTTTCTTCTGGGATCAATAGAGCAGGAACCTTGTGCAGTGTGTTCTAGAGAGCAGCAAGTATAAAGCAGGGGTAATCACGTTGTTTGAAAAGAGAGGCTTGTCTGGGCTTTATAGGTGGACTTCTTCCATAGGACTCTAGGAGAAGGAAACATAACTCAGATGAAGAGTAAGTGATGAAAAAGTGTTGAAAAATAACTTTCTGCCTCACTTGTGAACTTGTGGATACAATGCACATTATCATGGTAGTAATAAGGTGTTCTTCGGTAAACTTCTTGTGAAGGTTTTTTTTTTTTAAAAAAAAACTACAATAAATGTGAAGAAGTTAATTTGTGAGTGGTGTGGAGAAAGCAGATAGAGAACAGCTGCTTATTTTCTAAGTACTAGCATTAAGCACTAGGAAACAACAAATGACAATAGTAGGTGCTTGATTCAAAACCAAACCTGGACAAACTTCTTCCTATGGGTGGTTAAATCATTACTTTGCTGCAGGATGCTGGATTCTAAAAATTCAACTCAGTACAAAAAGTGACTGGGCAAAGGCATGAAAAAAAAATCCACTCATGGCCAACATGACCTCTGGCTTGGCAAGTCCCTTAACCACAACATGTTGGGGGTTGAGAGTGCGCTGAGACAGTGCATCTGTATTTTTGTTGTTATTAACTCCTTCCTAGGGAATAGGATACAGAGCTGGATGGGCTGCTTTTGTATTGTTGTTTTTATGCTCTCAAATGCATCTATCTTTAATTTAAGGAGTTGTAAAACCCTGTGCAGAGCCGTTGCTACAAAGCTCCCTGGCTCTTCTGTAATTTCTTAGTCTGAAGTGCTACTGGGTGACATTGCTTTGCTAGATGTGCAATATGTAGGCCTGCATTTATTCCCACCATGGCAAAAATATTGAAAACTATTTTGCCAGAAGAAAAGGAGGCAGGACAGCAGACCTCTGGATCCCCCTGACATTTTGCTTGGTTTATATTTGTCTCTCTCAGCACTGGTGCGAGGTATGACTCCGCTTAAGAAAATTATCGCAGGATATCAACTAATACCACGAATATCCACAAGATGCCACTGTGCCATTTCTCAACCCGCACATGGCTACCAGCCCTTCGCAGAATGTGTTGTGCTCAGTAGCATCTCAGTTGTTTTTAACTGATGATGATCTCAGCAGAAACTTTTCAGTGGGGCATATACGTGCACATAAAACCCAACAAGACTCAGGAGAATGCTAGCACAGAAAGCACTGACAATCTAGGTTATTCACTATCAACATAATGCTAACAAGACTCTTTATTTGCTCTATAATGGAAAACAGAAATAAATGGTCTGCTAAGAATTGTGTAATGTTCTCCTACAAGTTCTTTTTTTTTCACTCAGCCTGAGTTTTCACATGCCCATGTCTGAGCTTGTGGACAGGCAGTAAAATCCCCAAGGAGGACATAAATGTGTGTAGGAGCACAAATGCACAACAACTCTGTAATATGCCTAAACATTGGTAAAAAAATACAGATAGATATCTCTTCCATGTTGCAACAGGTCCCCGGTTTGCAATCGTTACATGTTGCCTCTGTTGTTATATTTTACCTTTGTAAAATGTTATCTATGTTAGTCACCCTTAAGACAGGATGATAAATATTTTAGTGAGATTAAAACATTCTGGTGGGGATAAGCCACAGTAACCCCAGGTAAGAGCTTCCTCTGAACTAAGTGTTCCATAGAGAAGATTCACAGCACTAGCCTTATTTTACTTTGAAATATACTTTGTGCTTTTCCCTGCAACTGTGGTTTTGTACTGACTTTGTCTCTCAACTCAATCCTAAACCTAATCCTATGGTGTCCCTTGGACATGGCACCCACGCCTTCTCCCAGTTACAAACTGTTCAAGGGAAGATATTTTCCAGAGCTTTCTTTTGGCAGCCTCTTCTGGTCTGGCTCCAAATACTGGTGAGGTCTTTTGGTCACAGATGTAACCTTGACTCCAACAGCCATAGCCTGGAGACCCTGGTCAGTCCAGGATCTAATTATTCCTCAGAGAAGTCTAGTGTCAGCCCACACTTTACTTAAACGTTGGGCTGGGAGAAAGAGAGCCCAGAGCTACAGCAGGAGCTTTGCTTGGTAAGACACTTTCCAGCTCTCTAATGGCGGTAGCTTTGGACTTTCTCTCCTTGAGCTGAACTCTAATCCTAGGCTGAACCTCAGGCGAGACACTCAAGTCTTTCTTGCTACAACAAGAAATATTCTCATTTACTAAAACTAAAATTCCTCACGTGAGAAGTCTTTTTGCATCTCTGAGTTTTCTTTAGCAGCCATTTCCAGTGTCACTGCAGCTGAACTCTGAACTTTCTGTCAACACAGGACTCTCATCCTCTCAGTACCCCAAGGCATGGGCCAGAAACCATGTAGACTGGAGTCCAAATCAGTACCTCTTTTTAGCTGGTGAGTCTCCAACATGAAAACATGAAAACTTTGTAGCTTATTTGAGGCGTGTGTGTGTGTTGCACACAGATGCATCACACAACAAAAGTTTAAGAGAACAAAAACTTTATAAAAAGTACAGGTTGTTCATTATCAAGATAATACTAAGAAGCTGAGAATATTTGGTGTTATATATTGGAAAGCAGTAAAAACAAAACAAAAAAAAAAAAAAACAAAAAAAATGTTTTTACCTTGTAAAGAATCTAATTACTTAGTCCTAGTACTCATACTTGCTCTCAGCCTGATTTACCGTTTCTCATGGTGAGCTTATGGATAGCCAGTGAAACCTCCAGTGAGGGCAGTGCAAGGACATGATTGTATCAGAGCTCTGTAATGTAAACATAAGTTAAAAAACACAAATATTCATATACATGTACACATAAACATATGTGAATATATGTGTATATATACATATACATATGTTGCGGGGGAGGAATAGCCCTATGACCCAGTACACACTGATGGCAACCTGGAAGACAACTGCAGAGAAGTTGTCCATAAACTTGCACTGTGCATTTGCAGTGAAGGAGGCCAGTAGCCTCCTGGGCTGCAGTAGGCAAAGAGTTGCTGGAAGGCTGAGGGAGGGGAGCATGTTCCTACCTGTTGCTTTTCCTGCAGCCCTGCATCTCTACCCTGTTACATTCCTGTTCAGAGCCCCTGGGAGAAGGGCATAGCTTGTTTGAGTTGTCGTGTCAGACCACAGGCAGTGAGGGAGCTTTGGATGCAGGCGTGTATCTGCATTTATTATAGCATATTGCTTGATAAGCAGGAGACACTGCTAATGCTGTTCCACAGTCTCTTTTCAAGAGTCGAGACAAATGGGACTCCCAGAAGCGCTGACAGCTCTAAATGCACTGCTACTTCCAGGAATATGTCAGCTTTAATTTGAGAAACTGTGAAACTAAGTATTGTCTTCTTGCATGCATTAAAACTTTGGAAGCTGAGAGTACTCAGTTGACACTGGATTCAAATTCTGCATTTGGTTTTGACTGCAAAAAGCACATATGCTTCTCTCACTTTAGCATGTAATTTAATGCGGATCGGAGATCACACTTTCACACTTTTCAGGCATAAATTTAGAAACTGCACTATTGACTTCCAGTGATACAAAAATTGTTTCCTCTGTTGCAAGGATCACCACAAAGTGAATCTCTCTGTCCATTGGAATGGGCCACATCCCTCCCACCACTGCCTGTGCAGATCAGGACAACAGTAATATGCTCTTAAAAGACATTTTCTTCTTGTTGCTCTTTCTGAAACGTCTACTTCTGTCTACTACTGGCATGACAGTGACTCTGCAATAGTGGTTTGTTCTGTACATCTCCTAGCAATGAAGGGGGGCAATGATTTATTGCCTGTCAGATGTGACTGGCAGCATTGTTTATGAAATATGACATGTTACTTATATGTCTAGGTGGGAGCTGCTTAGCTGGGATTCAGGATTTCCTTTCAGAGAGGTCCTGTATCTTCACTTTTCTATCTGCACACCTTTCCCATGTGAAGTTCAGCTTTGTATACCCCTTCTGGTGTCTACTGTGTTGATTGACTGTTTTAGTCGATTTCTGAGGAAAAAAGCAAAGCAAAACAAAGCAAACAAACAAAAAAACAGTTTCACGTGGATTCTTCCAATATAGAAGCATTCAGGTACAGTGCATTGGATGTTAATAATATAGCTATTTGGAAAAAAAAAAAAAAAAAAAAGCCCATGAAAAGAGAGCCTGAGCACAAGCACGATGCGAAAAGAACACAGAACCATCACACAAATTCCAGGATTTCCTTTTGCCTTGAAACTAGCCTGTCTAGCCAGGACAGCAATGTAATGAATGCATATTAAACATCTCATATACAATGTATATTGTTTTGTGACTCCATTTGATTTAATATGATAATAAATTGATATATTCTGTATGACTAGAATCATCTAGGGTCTTAGCATTTTATGTATCTCTCTCTATACCTGTTCATTTAACAGGTGTTATCCAGGATTTTTCTGGGATGATACAGTTCATTTTTTAACTATTAATTTAGATACCTTGTAAGTTCAGTAGGTATTCATTTGAGTGACAAATGAGGGACAAGAAAAAAATCAAAGCGTCTTGCCTCCAGGCACCAGCTAGTACTCTGCTGGACTAAACTGATGGCATTTAAAAACATAGATAAGAAGCATCTGAAATCTGTATTAAGCATACTGAGAAGGAATGTGTTTACCTGGAATTAATCATTGGAACCCTCAAGTCAGGTCTCTTGCTGGGTTCTGGTTCTTCTTCTGCCACATGTTTTCTGTGCTAGAGTTTCCAAGGCTGCTTGTGTACTACCGAAAGATGCAAATTTCCAAAGGTTAAAAATAGTAATTGGAAACTTTCTAGCTAGCTCTACCTATGCAGGGAGACAGGTTCTTTCCCACAGACACCCAACTGAAAGGCATATGTAGGGGCACCTGAAGAGAGCAAGAGACAACTGAAGGGAGGAAAGGAATAGAAATGTTTTTTTGTGTCTTTTTTTTTTTTTTTTTTTTTTCCTCTGGGGCATTGGGATGGACTAGCAAACCCCCCCTTTTTTTTTTTTTTTTTTTTTTTTTTCTCCTAGAGATTCTCTGGGAAAGAGGCTTACTTGGAACAAAAAAAAATATTGGTTATCTTTCCAAGTTGTATTCTGATTAGTTTATATGCAAAATCTGTTGTGTGTCACTTACTAGGGTGAAGCTATTCTGAAATAATATATTTTATAATAGGCTCTAAAAGTAGTAAGGTCCATAGTCAAGTGGGACAGTGTTTCCAATCATACTTAGATCTACTCTGAAGATGAGTCATCCGCATGTAAAAACTTTTTCTAATGTGCAGACAAGCTAAAAATGGACAGAAATTTCTTTAGCAGGTAGAGACTTCCCAGAGTATACTGCTTCATGAGGATATAAAAGCTTCGTGATAAACTCAAATCTATGAATGACAGTGGTCAGATGAGACAGGGTCTCTCTCACCAAAAATCCATCTTGGACCTAATGAAACCTGATGAAAAAGTGTTTCAGTTAAACTAACATAATACTTTGTAAGCTTTATTATTATTATTATTATTGTATTGCAACAAATCAAAATGTTTTGAGAAATGCTTTGTAGTTTGATGTATTTCTTCCAACAAGTCTTTTTCCTATTTCCTTTTATTACTCACTAGCACCTCAGGATCAAGTTCGGTCCTAGCCAGTGCTTTCTTGCAGAATATTGGATGAGCTGGCAGATGGTGCTGTTTACCAGCGTACAGCATATTTTATCCTTGTACTCTGTCCAAATAAGCTTTCCTTTTTATACAGGTGCTATACGTTGGAGAAAGGAGATCAAGGTAGGAAGAGAGTAGCAGAGTAAAAGAGATGAACAGCAGTGAACATTTACGACCCTTATAAACTTGATCAAAAAGAACGCAAATAAAATTAGTTGAACTACTGCACTAACATGACAAGTTGTCGTGTTCATTAACTTTAAAAGGGAAACTCACAGGTGCAAAATTAGATATACTGAGTCTTTTTTTTTTTCTTTTATCGAGTACTCTGAAGTGGAGGTGTCAATCAACTTCAGAGCAAGAAGGGTTCTTTCTGTTAGTCTAGATTGACCAGGGTTAGCAAAAATCCTAGGGCTTCTTCAAATTAATTTTTGTATGAACTAGGCTATATCTTTTAGAAAAACAGAGAATCATGGTTTAAAAATGAGCAAAGGTCAAGAGTTAGTTTTAATTTATGGCAGCTGAGGAACTCATACATTGAATTTTGTACACTGAATTTTACAGTGCTTTTATAGAAGAAAAAGATCATACTACCTCATATTGCATCACATCATTGTTGGAAATACGCTGCAATGTTGCAGTAATGAAATTGTAAACCTCAATGACAGGCGTTACTGTGAGAAAAGATTATTTGATTTTATCAAAAAAGGCCTGTTTCTCCTAACCTCACCCACATGTCCACACATAGCAATACGTAGTGTCCAAGTAGCCTGTGCTGCGTTCAGGCACTTACAATGTGGACTGGTAGACCAGGTGGACTAAGTAGTCTAGTCCAGGTTCTTTGTAATGAAACAAAGCCTGAAGGACATTGGTTATTGAGCACTCACCACACCTCCTCAGTTCTCCTTAGACTGATGACCATTTGCTGATTTTGGATAAGACTTTTTGAACTCTTAGGAGCTGACAGTGATTTTGATTTTTCCCTCGCTACCATGTCCCATCTGTGCCAATCATTAGATTTTACTTTGCCTCCTGATGAAGGATTTTCAAAGATCCAAGCCCATTACAAACACAGAGTTGCTGATGCTGGAAGGAATCTCTGGAGATGATGTAGTTCAGCACCCGTGCTCACACAGGGTTAACCAAATGTGTTGCTTAGGACCTTGTCCAGTTGGGTTTTGAATATTTCTCATGTTGGAGACTCCACAACCTCTCTATTTGGCCTGCCTGACCCCCACTTCGTAGTTAAAAAAAAATGTATTATGTTTAAACAGAATTTTCTCTTTTTCATGTCCTCACTATCATTTCATACTGGTTTAAGTCTTTTGTTTACATTAAAGAACTCATTGTCATCAGTGTGATACAGGGCCACTGCATTAAAATCAGGCAAACATGAATGCAGAGTTACCAGGTTAAAAGGAAACTGAGATAGTAGAGTAGTGAATGTTGACATTTTTCTTCCCGCTCAACTTGGACAAATAAACTTAATTGCAGAGAGCAGGACAATGTTTCTAATTAAGAACTAGGAGTTCTCCTGTCAGCTAAGTGTGGGACTGAGAAATAGAATAGCTTAAATGTTAATTTAGGAGTTTGACAATGTGGTAATGAAGAGGAGTGCAAGGTCATGTCCTTGCAATGTTCCTAAAAGTTTCTTGAATGTGGAAGAGCATTTAATGAGCAGGAATGCTAGGAGACTCAAAGACAAGATTCATGAAACTAGAAAATGTTTTGTCACAAAATGTTAGCTTCAGAGCATTTCTGCTTTATTCAAAGGGAAAACTACCTATGTGGAAAAGTTCATATACACATTGTCATGAGAATTTACCTATATTCCCACTGTGAAACAAGTTTTAGGAACAGAGCATTCTACATGTGGTCTACTGGGTTATGTGTGCATACTCTACGTACTTAGCTGAAAATTTCCTGATACTAATTAAAGCATGATCTTGAGAAAACTTGCAAGACTTTTCACTACTTGAGTCCTAAGCATCACAGCTGATCACGAAATGATGATTTTGTGTTTATTAGCATTTATTAACCTTAAGGGGCTGGCAAAACTTCTCAGTCACTACGTCCAGTTCTGATGAGCAGCCACCTCATTCTGAAGTTTTGCAAACTTCAATACTCAGCAGAGTGATAAAAAGAGTTTTCGGAAGACTCACTGGACATCTACACAGAGCTTCTTTTCAACTGGCTGCCAGGGAACCATTTGCGTGCAAATGGTTGCTGCACTGGGCATCAGGTTTTATTACTGAACTTGACACATCTATGATTTTAGGCGAGCTAATGTGTTCGGAGCGGAGCGGTTCAGGTGCCAAGGCTTCAATGCAGAAACGAGACCTTTTTTTCACAGCTCCTGTATAGTTAAAGCTTCTTCTGAAATCAGAATGACAGGGCATCAATATGGGAAAGAAATGATGGATTTAAACGTCCGCCTTTTATCACCCAAGTTGAAAATTTATGGCCTTAGCCTCTGGTAGTGCATGATAAGATATTACCAATATGAACATGTTGTTCACACATGTCAGTGTGATTAATGCAAGGCAAATATAAAATTATGCATTATTAGGCAATGTATAATTTATACAAATGTCACTATTGTTAGACAGTTACACCTGTATTTGAGCCTCTAATTTCATGCGGCTCTGGTGTTTCAAGCCTGATTCTTTGGTCACTCTAGTAACTGGCCCATGACACTTCTGTTAACCCCCTCAAAAAAAAAAAGCTGTTTTCCTTATAATACTGTAGATAAAAACAGTAACAGCAAGATTTAACTCCAAATCCAGAGTTTAGATTTCACACAGTAGCTAAATAAGGAACAATTTATGATTAGTTTTGTGTTATATTTTTAGTCTTAAATATGAAGTGCAAATTTTGCTCTTTTTACCACCAGCACTAATTGAGCAAGTTCAATGTGATTACAGCACAACATCTGAGAGCAGACTATGACTAATTTGGTTTCCTTGCTGTTATACTTTAGGGTGCATATTTCTTTGCAATGACCAAACCAAGAACCTGGGTGAATGCAGTATCTAACCCTCAGGTAGATGAAGCTGAGTGAGTGACTTCCTGCCCATCATGGCCGGTATTAGCTCCTCCAGATACTACATCCACATATGGCAACATTTCAGTTGTTTTGGAAACCTCCTGTTACAGAGAACTCAAGTGGTGTTGGTGTCCGTGGAGCACGCTCATGGAAACAGCTCCCCTGTGTCCTCACGGGTGTTACAGGCACTACCAGAGCTGAGCGAGTGACTGCAGCTTTCCCTTTTGCTTTACATATGCCATGCAAAGTGAGATCTTAAGCTTGCTTTAATCATCAGTGATTCACCTCCCTTAGTTTGTGTCAGAAAATAATTAACTTCTTTGGTTTGCTAATCTGCGAATCTCATTAATGCAGACTCTAAAGATAGGAAAATAAGGAGCTGTCATTCAATATCACTCCATACTGTTCCTGCTGTGCGGGGCTGGGGAACAGAGCTCTCCACTGGGAACACATGGACAATGGCAGATAGGGAATCAGTTGGCATGATCACTTAGCTCTCACTGTGTCCATTTCCCTGCACTAGCCTTATTTTCTCATTCATACTTCTTAAGATAGGTCAGTACAGTCTTGTAAAAACACACAGGTTGTGTTCTAAATCCTGAAAAAGCCACAAAAGTGGGAGAACAAGTTACTTCTAGAGAGGCAGAGGATAAACTCTGGGCTTCCGTTCATCACTTCTTAATCGTCTGATGCCAAAGAGAGGGCAACATGGGAGAACTTATTGAAAAAGGAGATGTGTCCAAATTGCCAAAGGCCCTTGTGAACCTGCTGGTCTTCTATGTCGAAAGGGAATGACTCCTAAATCTGTTTATTCCTTTGCTTTCTGTGGTATATATATATATATATATATATGCATTTAGGATGCATAAAAGATAAGCCTAAGGAGGCTACATTTTTGAGAGTGAATTTTAGGCTGATTGCCATCTGAAGACGTGGTCTAAAGATTTGAGAAAGTATTTTGGTGAGCAGAATCTTGCAAGTCCAACAATGCCAAGGCAACTACCTCAGTAATGTTATCTATGTAAATCCAAAGTAACCTTCGTAAAGATATAAGGAATACCTTATATCTGGATATAAGGATCTGGATATGAACAGAGCAAAACTGGGACAATGTGGAAAAGTAATAGGAGACAGGTTGCTTATCTGGGAGATGATTGGGCCAGAGAAAGGGTGATAGACGGGAATCAAGACATGGGAAAAGGGATAATAAGGCAGGCAAATATTGTGACTAGTGCTGCCTGGGAGTGCCTATTGCAGGGCAATAAGGCAGACCTCCTGTTCCAACCTCAGCACACTGTCAAGGGAATGCTCGGATGGACGGATCAAGCATCTTGTTACCACTATGCCAGTGCCTGTCCCAGGTTCGACGGCACTGGCAGATATTGGTTGGAAAATTAAATGGGTATAATCAAGTCCCATCCATATCAGAGAAAAAGTTGAGCAATCCCACCTGTTTGCTCACAAGTAGGATTTACCTAGTCCAAATAAGAAAGAAATGGCTTTAAAAATATATAATACAAGTTCATCAGTTTCAAACAAGCAAAGCAGTAAAAAACCAAACAAATAAAAAACCAGAAGCAAGGAAAAAAAAGAAGAAAAAACCCGTAAGTACAGCTTTTTCTATCACCACTTCACATTCCAACCATGTTCTGAAGCTTCTGCATTTCAGCCAAGTTGATTCTGTTCTCAGACACACATCGATGTTATAAAAAAGATATGTCAAAAGACAGCAGTAATTTTTATGTACAGTGCTCATACCCTTTCCTGATTTCATTGGACTGACTTAACGTCCCCATTAAGAGAAGAATGCAACAGGATTCATGCCAGAAGATTCTCTGAACCTTTTTAAAGTCCGGGAGTCTTCTCTTCTTTTTTTCAATCGCAACTCAGATTTCTTTACACGATTACTTGATTGGTTTTAACCGATGTGTTGGTTGCATTAGTATTGCTCTGGAGCACACATGCAGCCGTGGCTCTTCCTTGAGCCCCTGGAGCTCAAGACTTGAATGGATGAATTTTCTCAACCCTCTTGTGAGGGGACCGTTAGCATAAGGGGGGGCGGGGGGGGGAAGATAAGTCTGCATATTGTTAACATTGATCATAAGAAGGAATTTCTTTGTCTACAAGAAAGTAGGGTAGTCTTTGTCTAATTAATAAGCTAAGAACATGCTACTTCCAATAACCAATGAGAAAGTAAAGAGGCATAAAGGAAACAACAACAACAAAAAAAAACTCAGCCAAAAAGAACGAGGTAGTCAAAACCAGCATGACTTTATTCATGCAGCTCGAGGGTACCAGTACACGTACTTGTGATGGATACTCCGCAACGCAAAGTATGGATCAGTGTGGATGACCATGCTTTGATTTCTGGATGCTGTGAGTTAAAGGCATTATCTTTTCTTTCATCTTTAAATGAGGTATTTCTTTGCACTGAGATGCCTGGTGTGTTGAAATTGTCTAGCTTGCAAACATTGGAGTATCGAAATTGCAATATCACTGTAAAGAAGATTCTACTTGAGGTTTTCCAATTAGGGGCACAAGACCACATCAACCCCTCAAGGCACAGCAAGGTAACTTGCTGGCAAGAGAAATGAGTGTATTTTTAAGGTTCATGGTATCCCTGCAAGCCTTACACAACACCGTGAGCGGAGGGAGTTGATACTGTAGGAATGGGAGGCTGATGCTGTGCTTCCATTCATGCTTCTAGGTGACCTTTGCCTCCTTGAAAAAAACTGCACAGTTCAGACAGGTTCAGTACAAAACTGCACTTAACTTTCTGTGTTCTGTAAATGAGTTAGATACTTGTCCATAAAAGAACCTAAAAAGGAACCTGGGAACCAGAGACCTAAATCATCAAAACTCCTGTACCGGAAGAACCTTGATTTTAGGAGGGCTCTGCAGTGTTGTTTGCTTAATACCAGTGGCCTGTCAAGATCCTGTCATGCTGCAGGCTTAACAAATGCCCTGCAGAGCTCAGTCCAACCAATTTGTTACTTTGAACACTGCTGTAAAATAGGAGGGAGAAGTATGTTTATTTTATTTCCGTCTTTGCATGAGGAGCTTCAAACTTCAGTCTTATGTAGGTAAGCTGTAACCATCAAGGTTGGTGGTTTTGGATAAAAAAGAAGGGGTGCCTAACCTCTTCTAATAGAGCTGTTCCTCTTTGAACAGCAGAAGGGATCGTGGCTAAGCTAATAGCTAACATAATAGCATTTATCTGGCCAGCCATGCCAGCTGGCTGCAGGACTAGAGAATGGGCCCTGACACCAGTTATATCAGCAGCATAGATGTTACAGCTACATGACTTACATTTGACCAGCTGTAGATGTCTACAAAACACACTGCAATCACTGTCACTTTCAGTGCAGTGGTGAGAAACAGGCAATTTGAGGATGTCACTCATCTCACAGGAATGCGGACATTTAAAATAAATCAGCTGAATCACAGCCTAAAACTTCTGCATAACTCTCCATTGACTATTGCAGCACATACCGCAAAAGTCAGTTCAGGTGGAGGGAAACCCACATTGTCCAGGCAAATTACTGTATGAATAGAGACCTAGTGGATGTAGCCTCAAGCTATAAGTAAGGCCACGGAGGCCAAGCAGGAAGGCAGAATAATTGTGTGATCACAGTTAGAAATAGAAAGTTCCTTCTGCAGACAGTCTCACTGTAGGCTGTGGAGATACTCCTGTTCACTTCAGAAGATGAAGCTCCAACTTGCTAACACCAAGATTTGTTTCTGAAATCTAACACTCCAGTCTCCTTATTACTGACATCTTTTTTTTTTTTCTTCTTTTTTTCCCAGATCTAATACATGAACCAGGACCATCATGCTCTTACAGGATCACGGAATGGTTGAGGTTGGAAGGGACCTCTAGAGATCATCTAGTCCAA
>VZSV01000307.1:340583-390448 GCA_013398735.1 Nothocercus julius
TTCACCCCTCAGTTGCTTGTACATGTTGATCAGATCTCCTCTCAATCTTCTCTTCTCCAGGCTAAACAGGCCCAGCTCACTTAGTCTTTCCTCAGATTCCCAAATATCATCAGGATTCATTCAAACAGGATGTTAGTCCACAGTTAGGAAAGCAGAATAAATGTGCTAGCTGTCTCAAGGTAAATGGAAAACACAGTTAAACAACCCCTAATGTATTAATATTCAGAAACAGTAGGAAGCTACTTTCTAAGGCAGTGGACAGCAGGGTAGAGTCAATCACAACCTGACGTGATCAGGCTGCACTGTTTCTTCAGAACCATATATAAACACAGCTTTAAGGAGACTGGTTGCAGCTTAATTTGTGTCAGACAGAAAGCCAGCATGCAGTAAGAGAAGCAAATATGCTTGACACGGGACCATGGAGTATTAAATCTGGAGGAAAAACTCTTGTGGAAGCTGTGTTACGTTGTTTCTCATGTTTTCCAGAAACTGGACTTTGTGTGCATCCTTTAAAATTTAATTCATAATTTTACTTGTCTTCAATCTATGTGGCTTTTCTGTTGAAACAGACTAGGAAGACTTTTCATAATTTCTAATGGTTTAGAGCAAAGGGATTGGAATATCTTGGTTTAGGAATGCAGCATCCACAATTAATGTTTCTGTAACAGATAATCGAAGACAAATTATTTCCCTTTTAGTCCTTTAGCTGCACAGAGCTACCCTGGCAATATTAATATGTTGCCTTTAAGATTTCTTCATACTGAGTTGTTAATACTAATTAGATAGCCACAAAATCTAATGTAGATGAAGGCATTGCACTAGTAATAAGTCTTTGAAGTACACTGATAATAAAGAAGAGGGACAGTAACATGGGAAAGTACTGACAGTTCATAAAAACCTTTAAAATCCTCCTTGTATCCAAGTCCAGGAAGGTGATGTAGCGGCTAGAAGGAACAGTCCTTGACTCATTTGCAGCCAAAAAAAAGACAAAAGTTTGGATCCCAAGGCCAAAGCATAGACTTTAATGATAGGTCAAGAGATGAGGTATTAGCAAAAAGGGCAAAGTATTTTTTAACAAGCACAGAAAAGGGGGAGGTTAATTAACAATCTGTTCTGGAAAAGAGCATCTTCAATGCTCTGTTAGTCATTGTTGTATCTGTCTTAAAATGAACCTCTGGAGCAAAGGGAAAAAATAACTCTTAATTAACTGCAGGGAGGGTTGAATTGTGCTATGCTCAGAACTGCAAACCAGGGCAATGCAAGGATAGTTCTTTAAAGCTACCTGTTAAAACCCCCAAATATTGTGGGGTCTGAACTCAAATGTTGGTGTATTTCAGTGGTACTGAATTGTAAAGCAGAAGCAAATGAAGTCCCTTCCTGTCAAGTGCTGAGGTCCAGATCAAAGAGGGAGTCAAGAAAACAATTATCCAAGCTTGAAACCCAAACCTGTGATTTCTAACATACCACAAATGATAACAATAGGTGATATTGCCTTTATGTCATGAAAAAAATGTAAGGTAGGATTCTTCTCTGCTTATACATCTGTCTAAGAGGTGGACATTTAAGTTGAAACTAGTTGACTGGAATGCACTTTATAGTCAGTGGACATAGACAGGCTATTTTAGGTGGTAGTTTCTCTTAGCCTAAGATAATTAGGTCCAATGGGCAGTTGCCTTCTACAATAGCCTGTTGACTGGGATTCTCTGTATTTCATTTCTGTAATGGTAGAAGACTGGATAATGAATTGGAGAGGAGAACCATAAACATCAGCGTATTTGTAGATGGAAACTCAAGTCTGAATATCCTTTCTGAGGGATGTTTTGGTTTAAACTTAGCCAAAGGCATGATTTTACAGAGATAATAAATTGTATTTTTTTCCAAATGTCTACTTAATATTTGCAAAGCTAAATAGAAAAAGCGGAAAAACAGTGACAGAAGAAACAAATCTTTTGGATTCACTTTATTGGATTCAGCACATAAAGCAGTAAATCATGTAGCATCTACGCAGTGGAGCTACCATGACTGTGATATGAGCCAAACATGAGTCATGTGATAAGATTTTATTCTGTGAAAATAGTTGTCCTGTGCCTTATAAAGAAGTACTAAGAGAACAAACAGAGTTACATCCCTGCTGCAGTGCTTTTAATTCAAGTACTGAACACTGTTTCTTCTTTATTTGTGACAGTAAGGAATGTGATATGGAAACAGTTCATGTTATTTTCAAGCAATAAAGCCCCAGTTAATTAGCGATAGCAAGATAAAGCCACTAGTTGATCTTGTGAGAAAATGACCACTTACTTACTCTATTGGATATGATTAGATTACATTCTGATTAGTAGGTTAGATTTTATTCTCTTTTGTTCACATTGTTCGTTAGAATGACAGACAACTGCTTAATAAGAGACTGCAGTTAGTAATTAGCAGTAGTACCTCTGCTAAATTTAAAGCTTCATTTCTATTTCCTACTGTTTAATAAATTAGGCAATGAACAATTTTTTAATTGCTTGCTTCAGTGCTGGCTTGACGTACACATAAGACCTCTTTCAGTAGGTCCTTTGAGAATGCTTGCTGTGATTTGCATGATAATGCCAGGGCCTGCTACAAAGGGTTTGTTGGGGTGTTTTTTTGTGGATTCTTTTTTTGTTTCTCCAGAGGCTGAACACAGGGATTCAGCTACACACTTGGAGTTTGAATTTATGCATAAATTCGTGGAAATCCAGGAAGGCATGATTGTTGAGAACACAGTGCCAGTTCCTGAACCAAGGGGGGAAAAAAGAAAAAATAAGTTTCGGATCTGCAGATGTCCCATTCAGAAACAGCAGTATGTGGTTATATATGGGCTATGTTTCTATTAGCTTCATGTTTAGCTCATACCTTACTTTTGAAGCAGCTGTCAGTGTCCTCACTGGGCCAAATTCCTATGCATTGGATACAAATCAAAAGCATCCTTGGTAACTACCAGACCCCAATGTGCTTAAAGAGAAAAGAGTCTATATTAGTAAAAGTAAGAAACTTCAGGGTCAGCTGAGCACAGAAAGTTCTGAGATATTTCTATATGCCTGACATTTGAAGTAATGTTAATGTTACAAACATCCCTTCCGGCACTGGGGCTGTGAGCTCATCATGGATGTCACTTCTAAGAGAACTTCAGAAGGCAGAGCAACTATTTTTTAAGAGCAGAGAAAATAATCATATTAAATTGAATGGCTGAATATTTAAGTGCCTGAAAAGGTAGATGGGTACCTTGAAGTTTATGTAGGAGCCCTGGGGTATAAGGACCTAACTCTTGACAATTTCAAGCAATTAGATGTTTTTGGAAATCCCAGTGAGTGTATTATTTTGAGATCTAATTGATATTCTTATTTTTTACATAATTTATTGCAAAAAAGTGAACCTGTATTCATCAAGATCCGAAATTAGTTATATTTAAATTCGTACGGCTCAGACTAAGTGTGTTTTGCTGCAACAAATATTTCCTTTTTGATGAAAAGCATAAGGCTTATTTATGTGACCAAGTATGGTCTATAATCTCCTTCACAATTTATTTCCTTGCCCTGAAGTGCCACAGTGCTGAACAGTAATGATAGGAAAGTAGATTGCCAGCACAAGCAATGAAGAGAAACGCTTTGTTTATAGGATGTTAATGTACACTGTAGGCTTACAAATGCATGCAGACATATACATATGCACATGCACACGCACACATTGAGGGTTAAATTTATTATATTGCATATGTTTTATGAGCCAGTGACTATGCACCGTTAAATAGCTGTTTGAGCTCTCCGTTTTCGTATTACTCCACAGAGACCTTAATAATTAAATAGAACCTTACTTTTACATGTACATACCCTACGTTCTAAAGACAACTTAAAAATGTAGCGTTGTTACAGCTGCCAGAATTTGTAGTTCCTGGGATTTATATTTGCTCACAGGAACATTGTCTTTTTTTCTTTCTGGTACAAGGAGATTAGGTATGTGTATCACCATATCTTCCAGGGGCAGTTTTTAAAACTAGTTTAATTAATACGCAAAAAAAAAAAAAAAAAATCCATCTGTCCATTATTTATTCTAGTGTGTCTTGGAAATGCAGCTGCTTTTCTATTCACTTCTCGTCTTTGAAAGCATAGTTTATACTTAGCTCCTAGAGTTTCTACAGTGATAGGTTTGGCTGAATGTCACCAGCTCTCTGCCAGATTTCAGATATGGAGATAATTTACAGTAGTCAGACAAGAGTTGCGCTGTTACAGAGCTTTTGAGGAGCTGCTGCTCCACATTTTGAGTAGAAAATGGGTTTCTTTTAGAAATTCCTAGCTTCTTGAGGGCATATAGGCTCACTGAATGCTCTATCTCTTAAAATCAGCCTATAATCTAGGCACTACTTAAGTCCCTCCTAAGGCCTATTTTAAAAATCTGACTAGTGTATAAGCCTTGATCCTTTGCAGAGTGAAAAATTTCATCTCTAGTAAGAAAAAAGGATTTGGAAAATGTGCTACCAAGCAGGTAGTGAAACAAGAATGACTTCTGAGATGAGTCCTATGAAGCATTATTCCTACCAACTCAGTCATATTCATCATTGCAGCTGATGATTCTGGATTCATAAGACTGAGCTCTTCTTGCAGGAAGAACCTCACAATACTGTCTGACCTGATAAGAAAACAGCAGGTGAAATTCTGTGTCAAATAATGTAAATAATAAGGTCGAATAACTGTAAATAATGCACAGGAGAGGAAAAAGCCCTAGCTAAAATTACACAAGGGTGGACTCTCACTTACCTGTTAGGACTCAGGAAAGAGCTAATGATCAGGTTCAAAGACAAATATAACAATGGGAATTCTTAGGGAAAAAAAAAAAAAAGAACAAAATAGAGATAATCATCTAGATGCTGTATAATCAGTGATGCCCCACATCTCAAATATTGCCTACACCCAGTGTCATCCAGCTGGGTCAAATGTTCTCTTGATCTCATAAAAGATGTAATAGAAGTAGGAATAGAGAAAAGTGAAGGAAGACAGGCTACAAGATTTAGTGGTCACTCCTGTGACATTTTCGGGTAGGCTGCACAGAGATTTCTTTACCCAACACACAATTGAATTTTCAGAACTCATTGCTGCAGGCTGTCGTGGAAACACAAAGCATAAATGAATTTGGGAAAGGATCACACACCTTTGTGGAGGACAGCTCCATGAGGGGCTGTTGAAGGTATTTATCTGAATGCAGCCCTCGGCTCAGGAAATCTCTAAACCTCCACCTGACAGAGTCTGCAAGAAGATATTGGGAAGATACTGATGTATACACATTTCATCTTCTTCAGTCCTGCCCAACCATCAGCTGCCAGTTACTTCTGGAGACAAGAAAACCTGCCTGGATGTGACGCTGTGCCACGTGCTCTAGGTGTCCCTCCTTGAGCAGGGGAGTTGGACTAGATGATCTCTAGAGGTCCCTTCCAACCTCAACCATTCTGTGATTCTGTAAAGATGGTGGGTGATAGCGACACTTGATCTGACTCAGGCAGTCTTCTAATTTTTAAGGATTTAAATGCATTTGTTTTATCTCATTTCCAAATAAGCTCTAGGTCAGGGAGTCTCGGTTAATTCTCTTGCATTTTGCACTGTAAGGTGCAGGCAACACTCTTCAGGCTTTGTGCAAGCTTTCTGTATCTGGAGGCAAATAATTACTAAGTAGTTTTAGCTGTCACTGAGCTGCTTCTTTTTCCAGGCACACAATACAAGCGTATATTTAAAAATCCATGGGGCAGAAAAAAAGTCTTCAGAAGTGCAGTACTAAAAATCAGGTGATGACTGGATGCACTTTACGGGCTGAGTTTCTTTAGAGTTTTATTTAGAGACAGAAAGTATTAAAAATACACAACCACAAAGGAATGCAAAGAGCACATAAGGGTAATTAGATAACTCAAGCTGTCCTGCTTCCTGGTAGAGTGCCAAGAAGAAGTTTGCGTGTAAAAGGTTTACAGGAAAATGAATGCCTTTTCTTTCTGCAGCATTTTCTTCTGGCAATTGGAGTTGCTGCCACAGAAGGAAACCTATACATACAGAGAGAAGAGATAAAAGGGGATAAATGAATAGATATGAATGCTGTTCTCTTTGGAGTTTTACGTTCCTAATAAAAGCAAAATCACATAAATTCTCATAATTACACCTCAGCTGCAAGGTCCAAAGTTCAGTTTTTTTGAATTTTCCCAGTCATTGTGTGCTTATAGGCTGATCCAATAAAGGACTCAGGGTACCTGAGGTAGGAAGACAAAGATTTCCTCCTTTCCACTGTCATGTGTAGTGATTGCTGTATGCACTGCCTGCTGGCATCACTTTTGGTAGAAAAAGTCACTTTAGTTTAGGCTATTGGAGAAACTAGGTATAAAATAGGGGGGTTGGAAAGGATATGAAGAAGGGATGTGAAAGACATTAGGAAGGAAAGGGATTTCATGTGATGCAGCGGGACTGACCGAGGTATGAGAAAACGGCAGAAGGTTCATTTGGGGTTCGGGAAACAGCATGTCTTTTAGGCAATGTTCCATTGTTCCTTGGAAAAACAAGGGAATTCTTGGAAATAATTAATGAAGACATTTCTGTCCTTTCAGGACAGCAGCAATATGTTCTCTGCTCCTAGAAAAGAGAGAATTTTTGATAATTTCAAACAAAAAATGTCCCAGTTTCATTTAGGTGCACACTCCATGCCCTGTGCAAACTTATTCACTAGGTAGTTAAGTCTCTCTTCTGACCCTTGCTGACGAGAGCAATAACTTTATGATATGCTCTGACTTCCCCTCAGTCACCCCGTGCCATGCAGGAGGGCTCAACATTTAGAGGCAGTTCCAACAGCCCTCTGAAACTAGAGCAATGTAGAGCTCCATTTAAGCATATTTCTTCTACAGAAATGCTGCCTTTCCTCCAAAAGCATACAAAGAAACATAACACTGGCATTTCTCAAATGTCAAATAAGGTAACTTGTTATTGGGCACATAATTGTATACTCCAAACATTACTAGAAAAGGAAGAGTTGCTGGGGCGTAAGAGAGCCCATCTTGTTTTGAACTTGCTGTGGGGCTCTGCTCAAGGCAACACTACTACAGTGCAATAACATGGCTTTGTTTGGCTTAATGACTGTTAGACAAATGCTTTAGAAAATAGCGCAATTAGAGATCTGAGCCATAAAAACAGAGTAAATAATAAGGGATGGGAGGGAGACAGAGAGAGACAGAGAGAAAATAAAATTGTATCAGCAGCTACCCGGTCCAATGGATTTATGCAGTAGTATTTGTCTTTGCTTTCCCTGACTACCTGTGGCACATTGGCCAAATGCAACAGTGTGGGCCATGGCCCTGATTTATGTTACCATCTGTGCAGCACTGATCCTTGCAAGTGGTATTGTAGCACCACAATAAGGCTGCTTTCAGCTACAGTGGGAAATGGAGAGAGAAGGTGGTAGGGAAATGCAGGGCAGCTGCTCCCAGTGACAGAAGATGCTTTGGAAGAGACAGCTGATCACAACTGGGCAGGCTACGCGATGAGGCTAGAAAAGGAAGAAGCAGGAGAAGTACAGAGAATATTAGGTAGGTCACAGCATCTTAATGGTAAGAGGTCTGTGGTCTGTGGAAGTCATGAAAATTTAAAAACATGAAAAACAATTTGATCAAAATACTTGTTAGCTAGGAGAGTCCAGCTGGAATATGCTCAATACTTTTGCTCGGTTACAGGATGGCATATCAGGAATATGATGGATACCAGGATGGCATGTTGGGACTTCTTCCAGAGAGAGGCCTGTGATTCCTTCCTCCATAGACTCCCCCAGCTGTTTTGCGGCCCTACCATTTATCTGAGCTTGGTGGGCACCTCTTTAACATGCTGGGGTCAGCTTTATTTGGCACCTGTAGGGAAATTCCCTCTGAGACAGAACAACTAAAGACAGACTACAGTAATCCAAAACACCATTACCCTAGTAACTATACTGCTTACTTGTCCACAGATGCCCAGTATGCAGAGAAAAAGGTTAAACCTCTCAAAGGCTGCCCATCTTCTTTAAAGTTTCTAATTTTCCTCACAGAACATGGACATATCTAACTGTCTCAAACCAATCCCACAACTGCAAGACCTAACTAATGAATTAGTTGCTGTTCTCTGCAGGGTGATTGGCCTAGAGATATCTTCCATGTGTTTTCCCTATCAGTTCTTTGAGCCAGCCATGTGATAGGATTCCATACAAAGCAGGCAAACCATAGGATACTTAGAACTCCACCGTTACTCATAAATTCAAAGGTTCCATTTTTCCTAGCAGAGACTGTAGACCTAAGCCAGGCTGCACTGTGGTTGTGGAACCAATGCACAGAGGAAGGGAGAAAGAAAATTGTATAAAAACTGTTATAAACCAAAGACAGATTCTGATGTGGAAATGACAGAGGCTAAACTACATACCGAATAGAATCAAATACTCTTTTCCTTGCAGTTTTTCATGGGTTATTAAAGCAGGCTGGTTTGACTTTCTAATTACTCTAGTTTTGTTAAGTTCCTGATGTTAGAAACCTCTGTGCTAAGGCTAAGAGAAATTACTAAGCTATATCTTCACATGCTAGTTACTGTGTGGATGCTATGAGGTGTCCCCTAGCACAGACGTAAAAGCTGTTAACCACAGGTACAGGCTTGTTACAGGCCCTATCTGTCTTAGCGCTGGATTGGTGTAAAATTCTTGTTAATGAAGCTGTGTAAGCTCAGTGTCTTTCCTCGATTGCTTTGTAATACACATACTGTGTGGAGAAAACTTCTGTCCTGAGTTCTAGCTGTACCAACCCAGATATTAACATCACTGACAGTCCAGTTGTGGGGATCATACAACATAGTAATATCTACCAGGTTATTAGCAGAGATGATGCAATTTACTCTGAGCCTACAGGTGTTTTGTTTTACATCCCTGAGAGCATTAGCAGTGAGCTCTCGTATTGCTTCAGGAGCAGCTACCTTCAGTGGTAACCTCTGGCTGCACAGCCCAAGTGCTGCAGCAGATGCCAGGAGCAGTTGTTTAAAGCTGCTGTGACTGCGTGGCTGAGATACCCAGGGTTTCAGGGCAGCGGTAAGGCAAGACAAGGCACAGACAATAAAATGATTTTAATGACTCAGCCCATACAACATTATGTTTCAGACTCTCCTAGGAATTTGTGCAATATGGTTACTTAACTGCATTAAAAAAAATGATATAGGAAGTACTGCAGACTTTCAAAGAAAATTGATATAGAGAAACTGTGCTTTAAGATCTGGTCCAATGAAAATGAAGTACAACATCTAATATTTGTATGTGATATTTTCCTTGTTTCATATCACATGTTGCTGTCCCCTTTCTGATTCTACCATTTCTTCATTTCTTCAAGAGTGTCTATCAAGGCACTGACCCCACACTTGCCATGATATATTTTCCCTCTTCCCTGAGTTGAAATGTCTGTAGGTACATATTTTTTAACCACTCCCACCAGTCACCGGTTAAATTTTCACTGGTTAAATTGGCTTGATCAGTTTTGATTCAACACAGAAGCACGAACGAAAGATTTTATCTGATAGACTGGGATCTTTATCCTCAGTTTCCAAGCAAAGCAAAGTTATTAAAGTACTAAATTAAACACAGACTTTGAAGTCTCAGTTTTGCTTATTACATTCCCCTTTCTAATGACTCTATTGAAGTTATTGGAAACATTCTTATTAAGTCAGTCTTATTAAGTCAGACTTGGTTAGGATATAAGTCAGGAAGGGCACTACGAAAGTCATTGCATTTCCTGAAGTAAAACAGAAATGAGAGCAGAATCCAACCATAGCAGGGTAACACTTGTCATTGCTAAAAGCAACTTAAACATTGTGGTAAGGTTTTCAACTACTCCTAAGCTCTCTCAGAGAAGATTTTTCATGTGTGTCTATGTGTGAAAGGCTGCTGGAGATCAGAGTGCTGAAAGAACATTTAGATTCAAAACTTCTACAGACTTCGGCTCCTAATCTGCCATTTCCATACCTGCCAAATAAATGTTCTCCCAGATAGAAGTGAAATGTCTTTGAAAGTTCAGATTTCTTGTCTCAGAAAAATGAATGGAAAAAAATGAGCCTGGCTGGATCAGAAGTAATGATCATGGGAAAAATTTAAATGCTCCCCACAAAACCACATCCACCACTAGGCTATACTGATGTAGTGGAGTTAAGAGTTAATTCCTTTATAAACTCTGATTAGAATCAGATGGCTCTAATACCATCCTCATGGGCAAAATATGAAACGTCATTTGATAGCTAATCAAATCAAGCAAGCGTCTTTTCAGGGGGTCCAGTTCAGAGTAAATTGAAGGAGAACTGAGCTCCTAAAAATAACGAATTTCCTTTGGTCTGGCTGATAATAGTAATGGAAAAGCTGGCTTGTGAAGTTAGAGACAAGAAACTCAAATCAGCAATATGATTGCCCTTTATTGCTACGAATCTTAGACTGCTGTTTAGTTCCCATGTCTACAATCACTTTTTAAATGCAGATTATTACATGAGCAGATTCTGCCCCACCCCCTGACTGACTGGAAGTCTAGACTTAATTCATCAGAAATACAAAGATGAATGAGATGATGCATTCAAGTTACTGCAGGTTAGAGAAATGTCTCCTATACTTGTAAATGAGGTTGTCTGTTTTGGGGAGAGAAAAGTTGGAGATAATACAAATTAAGTTGTAGCACTGATTAGGTATTATGTTGAGAAATCACCTACAAGTATTTCATCATTATATGTGAATATTCTAAAAGCTGAAGTTGAATGGAGAAATAAGTCTGCCCTTAGGTCTTTTAACTATCTTGCAGAATCATGTACAGATGATGTTATTCCTGGGGCAAGGATGTTGCCCTTATGATATTTATTTTAGGAAGGATATATAATTTGCCTGCAGATGAACAGACCTTTCAGTCTGTCACAGCCTCAAATTCATTTTCCTTATCTAGGTTCTTACGTCACAGACATCACTATGGTGCCCTGCAGAGAATAATATACAATAACCAGTAAATATTACAAATCCATCTAAAAATGATAACAGAAAAAATGGCAACAGTATGTTTACCTTGAATTTTCTGTAATTTGATATGTCCTTTAAAATGCACAATAAGCTTCCTTTTTCTTTTTTTTCCTCATATTTGCAAGATCAAAAGGTGAGAGAGAAAGAAGCCCTGTTGTCGTAGGAGGCTTTTGTCCCTAGGCTGCATGCAAAAAAACTCATCAGAGGGTTTTGAGCATCTGTAGAAGCAGTGGTCCCTGTGTTCAGCTGCATTTCACTATTCAGAAAGATGTCTCCCAAGACCATTATTTCACAGTAAACATAATTTGACACTAAAGGTAGGGTAGCCCCAATAGATTTGATGGGACTCACACTGAAAGCATGAGGTACAAAGGAGTGTTTTATATTACATATTTTGAATTTCTTGCAACTTTCAAAATACAAAGTGATCTATTAGCATACCAGTGGTATGCTAGTACACTAGGTATATTACAATAGAACACTACATGAACTACTAGAGTATTTCTTAGTAATTTCTTACAGAACTCACAGAACCTGAATATTTCACATATGCGCACTAGATATTTACTCTATATTATACTTCTAGACTATCAAGTTAACTTGGACAAGGGCCAAAGCTTGATCATTTATTTGCACTGAACATATGTGTGATTTAGGCTCAGGTCAACTAAAATTCTCCCAAAGGATTCCTGGGCATGGTTTGAAAGTCACCATGAACTAGGGATTTCTCCCGGGAGGCAAGGGGGATGTGGGGGGAATACATTTTTTGATAATATGGGTGTGAACAAGCTCTCTGTTGACCTTAGGGATAGAGAATGGGTCCTAGCACAGTTTAGTTCATCGGTAGAGTTGAGGTCAAAGAAACCACACCACACTGTGCAAGGGATTTTACAAAGTCTGTGTTGGAAAAGGAAATTAAGAAAACAGAGCCATGAAACAGTAATAAGTTTTATATTGCAGTTCAGTGAAAGAGTCTTGATTAAAAACATCTTTAGCAAATATGGTTTAGCCTGGCACCTGAGGCATCTCACTTGGACAATATAATTCTACAGTTTGGGCTAGAGAGGTAACCACATTTGTGCCCTATGTTTGATCCCAAGTCACCATTCATGCTAATACAACTCAGTTTCTTAGCGTTCAGGAGGCCATGATGAGAATGGTCCCTACTGCAAAGAACAAGAGGTGTATTTTGGGGGTTCCTTTGACGTGGAGGAATACCATGCTCTCTGTGACCCTGGGGACCAGGGAATCACTGTGGAGGTGCCTGGGCAGTGTTTCACAGTGCCGTCTAGCTCGCATCCTCAGGGAGAAAAGAGACCAGCAAAAAACCTCCCTCCTTTCCCCAGGGCTTTTGCTAAGTCACTAACAACAAAGACAATTCCCTTCCCTTGCTTCCTGTATAGTCAATCTCTTCTCATCTTGGAAGCTTGTAAGCTACCCCTTTTTGCAGAGTTTCAACTTCAAGTTCCCCTAAGCAAGGAGATCCTTAACACTTAAGAAAATGTTAAATACTTTTCTGCTTGCCTCTGAATAACCAGATGGTCTTGACTGGATCTTCATGAACTCCATGGGGATGTAGGTAGGCTAGCAACATTCATGCTTGTCTCCAGGCTGATGAGTTAGCAGCAAGCAAGCATGGAGCTGCTTCAGTGTGTAGGCTCATGTTTTTGTGCTGTCAATTTGGCAGCCAGTGCTGCCTGTGGTTAATCGATCATAAGAGCAGCAAATTACTGTGCATTTTTAACTATTCTGCATCTCCTTCTGAGGCACTAATGAATCAGCTTTTGAAACTGGTAGAAAAGCTAGCTTAGTACTGCTGCCAAGATTCAGAAACCTATAGTATTGCAGATGTATAGTGGAAGATTGCTTATTATCTACCTGTGCTGTTTGTGTCCTTCTACTGTATGCTAGTCAAGAACAGCTGAAGATTTGTAATAAATATGTTTAAATTCATATTTTAGGACATACAATAACCAGAAATAACAATAATAATGATTGGAGTCTCTGGTCTTCTTAATTAGAGTCTCTGGCGGTAATTACTGTGGAATTGAATTGAAGGGGAAGGAACCAAAATCCTATGACTTTTTTTTGTTTTTTTCCACAGTACAAGATTCTCTCCTGAAAAAAACATCTATACAAAAGAAGAAGATGTCTTAGAAATGGGAGTCCATCCTGCAGAAAATGTCTTTTGTTTTCAGCATAAAGATTATCATGTCCAGACTACCTGCATCCTAGAGAGATAGCTTGGAAGGAGTCTCCTGATACAATGGTCCCTGCATGGTGATCAATGAACAAGAGCTGCAGGGAGGTCTTTGCAGCAGAGACTGATTAAGTTTGGTAAGGAGAACAGCAAAGGAGACCTGATCCTCTGAGATGTCTGAAAACAAAATGCCTCATCTGTGTGCATTGAGCAAGAATGATTTTTGCTAGTGAGGGAATGGTTTGCCTTCAGAGATGACCTTCTCTCTCTTAGTCTGACATAACTGGATTAGGAACTGTCAGCAACAAATTTAAGTAAAACAGAATATTCACACTTAAACAAGGAGGCTTGATATTAAAAGTCAGGACAACTATAAACATGCTGCTCTCTGGTTTGTGGGTAGCATTATTGATTAAGTTGGCATTTTCTATTTTGTGATGCCTCTTGTTGGTTTTGCATTCGGTTCTCAGATCATGATGTGTGTTCCTGAAAGAGTCTTTCCTGTAGCACACAGTGTTGACCTGTCAATAGCAGCCTTCTTTGCTTGTCTCTGTTTTCTGGGCATGTTCAGACTCTGGAGTCAGTGCTCTGACAGGAGACAATCTTTCAGATATTGGAAGCAGGAGAAGAGACTGCCTTTATACTAGACTAGTAGGTGAATATCAGGTGAAGGTAAGACTTTTTTTTAACAGTAGATGTAGATGGCTGTTGTGCTGTGAGAGCCTGATTCTGCTCTTTCTTAGGCAGAACTCTCTTACTCAGAACATACTTTAGGTAGCCCCACTAAAATAAACACAGTTGTCTGAACTTCTATCAGTGTAACCAAGAGCAGATCTTTTCCCTGAAACGAAAGCAATGGTGGAAAGAGACCCCAAGGCACCTCACTGAGAGGTCTGTGAGTCTCAGTTCCGTTCCCTGGGGAGAGGAATCCTATTTGTCTAGTAATCCCTGAGATTTTGCCTCCTAAAGCAGTAATGCCAATATCTCACCAAAAAGTTACCAATCTGTGTACCAAGAATAATGATACCAGCAGTTCAGAGAGAATTACTAATGCATTCTACCATTTCTTTAACAATTACAGTTATTTAGAATGGAGAGAATTATATTGCTGCGTAGTTTTAGAATGATAAATTGCAGGATATTAAAAGATTCTTCACTGAATGCAAACAATAGAGAACTTAATTATTGCTCAGAGTGTCATTGTAGGATTATGGAACAATTTGAAATTCAATTTACCTGGCTAGATTTATTTTAAGTCTGACATTTTCAGCCCTAGTTTTCACTCTTTAGGCCTCTTTCATTCTGACAACACATCAAACTAATTTCTAACAGTTCTAACAGTAAAATAATCTCTTCTAATCTATTTTTTTTTCCTCCATCATCTTAGATGGAGAAAAAAAAAAAAAAAATCTCTAAACCCTGCTTGCAAATTCTTAAAGAACCATTTTGAAATGAAAAATGCAGATTAACTGGTATATTTAACGGGAACCATTGTTTTCTCTAATATTTTCAATGAGAAGAATCTGAAGCACTTTCTTATGACTCTATCACTACATCAGGATGATAAATTACAATCTAGACTACTAGATTAAAACGTTTCTTTTAGTAGCATATACACTTCCTATTAAGTATACAACACTTTTTTCCTGCAATATGGAAATTATTTTTTTTTTTCACTAACCCCAAATAGATTTTATTTTTTTCAGTTTCATTTCCTGGAAAATTTCAAAATGTTGCCTTTTGTTCTGCTTAGGAAGAATCTGTGAATGCTCCTGTGTCATTCAGCCTGGCAGGGCTGCATCGGTGCCAGAAACTCTTTTTCTCCAGCCACCTGCTGCAGGCTGCTTTCTGCCACAGTCAGGTTCCTTCATAACCATAAAACTCAGGCTGAGATTTGTGCTTTTAAAGCTGACCAGTGTTTCCTCAGGGCGCACGGCAACACCTGAAATGGGAGATACACCAGTGTGACCCTGAATGGCTCACAGTTTGTTACTGGAAGCAGCTCCATTCTTGTGTGTCTCCTTTCAAAAAGCATTCCGGGTGAGCTTTATCTCATGCAGCCTCCATCAGATGTGGAGCATGTGCCAGTTACCTTGGCTTATGCAGTCAGAGGAGAGCACCTCTTGAGCCACCATCAGTGGTTGACTCATCTTAAGCTAAGGGGCTGGATCTTCCTTTGGACATGCTGTTCAGCATATGCAGAATCTCTGGCTTTTGGATGGCTGTGTTACAGGAAGCATGTTTGTTGCACAGCCCAGGTCTGAGAGGTGACATCACCCCAAGAAGAATTTCTGAAAAATTAGACAGTTTCAAAGATCCGATCTGGTCACACAAACACTTGAATAGGTGTAATGAAGAGGGCGGTCGTCTCTGGCAGAGGGATGGATGGAGGGACTCAGTGGCTAGGATTTAGGCAGGAGTTTCCCAAATTAGTGCTTTCACTGTAGGACTCATGGAACCGTATACTTAGGTGAGAGGGCCTGATCCAGCAAATACTTAGACATCTGAGCAGCTTTAAGCACAATTGAGGTATGTAAGCGATCCTTAAAGATCATAATCCAGACCAGAACTCTGTGCCTTTCAAGCTATTTGAAGTTTTAACCATATAACTCACAGAATCACAACATAGCTGAGGTTGGAACGGACCTCAGGAGATTATCTAGTCCAACCCTCCTGCTCAAGCAGGATCATCTACAGCACATTGCCCTGAATCATGTCCAGATGGATTTCAAATTTCCAGAAAGGAATATTCAAAGAAAGAGGAAGGAGATTCCACAACCTCTTTGGACAACCCGTGCCATTGCTGAGTTACCCTCACAGTAAAGAAGTTTTTTCTCATGTTCAGATGGAACTGCCTGTGGTTTAGTTTGTGCTCGTTACCTCTCATCCTGTCAGTGGGCACCGCAGAGAAGAGTGTGACCCAAATTAACGAGTTTGAGTCAGTTCCCAACATACATGTCCTCTTCATCAAACACAGTTATATTAAGTGCTGCAGGTGGTGGCTTAACATAGAAATGACACTGGGACTGTTGTGTGAGGCCATTTGAATTGAGGCACAGTAGGAACACTTGAATTGCCATCGATTGGTCAGTACCTGCTCTGCCAACAGTGCATTTCCCTTCTGCTGCTGGTAATCTTTCAAGGTCTTCCACTCTATTGCATTGGATTTAGAGAAAAAAAAAAAAAAAAAAGAATAAAAAATGTAATCTTAATGCACTAAGGTTATGAAGGCATATGTGACAGAGAGATATCATTCTCTACTAACTCTTATAATTTATTAATGCGTGCTCCATTCTTTCACTTGTATTTTGTCAAGCAGCATGTTCTAAAGAGGTGACAGAGGAACATAACATTGTTCAGAGTCCCTAAAATCTGTAACTGCAAGCTCCGAAAAATTATCTGAGGTGACTTCGTATTATTTTAATAAAGGCATGTACCTGCTGAAGTTTAAATCATGTCCAAGGACAGAGAAACACACTCTACAAAGCATGTACGTTAAAAATAATTAAGTAAAAGGTCTTCATAGTCACATAACATGGCCAAACCATTACTGTCAGTCTTCCCAAGTTGTTAGCTGTCTGTATGCCAAATAATATATTTCTGTTGTTTAGACCTCATTCTTCTTCTTTGATAATGAAAATCCTAGGCAGTTCCCACCATGCTACCATGCCAGCAACAACTCAGGGAGGCAAAGGCTCTGCGGTGTAGATGAGAGACAGAAAGATAATGTGTTGGATGTCACAGAATTACAGAATGGTTGAGGTTGGAAGGTTCCTCTAGAGATCATCTAGTCCAAACCCCCCTGCTCCAGCAGGGACACCTAGAGCACGTGGCACAGGGTGGCATCCAGGCAGGTTTGGAAGATCTCCAGAGAAGGAGACTCCACAGCCTCTCTGGGCAGCCTGTTCCAGGGCTCTGTCACCCTCACAGGAAAGAAGTTCTTCCTCACATGGAGATGGAACTTCCTGTGTTTCAACTTCTACCTTGTCCTATCAATGGAAACCACCGAGAAGAGTTTGGCCCCATCCTCCCTACATTCTCCCCTCAGAACTTGTACATGTTGATCAGACTTCCTCTCAGTCTTCTCTTCCCTAGGCTAAACAAGCCCAGCTCACCCAGTCTTTCCTCATACAATAGATGCTTCAGTCCCTTAATCATCTTTGTTGCTCTACACTGGGCCCTCTCTAGAAGTTTCACATCCCTCTTGTCCTGGGGAGCCCAGAACTGCACCCAATACTCCAGCTGTGGCTTCACCAGAGCTGAGTAGAGGGGCAGGATCCCCTCCCTCAACCTGCTGGCAACACTCCTCCTGATGCAGGCCAGGATCCCGTTGGCCTGCTTGGCCACAAGGGCACATTGCCGACTCATGGTTAACTTGTTGTCAAATAGGACTCCCAAATCCCTCTCTGCAGACCTGCTTTCCAGCAGGTCAGTCCCTAACAGGTCAACCCCTAATCTGTACTGGTGTCCAGGGTTATTCCTCCCCAGGTGCAGGACCCTGCACTTGTCGTTGTTGAACCTCAAGAGGTTCCTCTCTGTGCAACTCTCCATCCTGTCTAGGTCCCTCTGAATGGCAGCACAGCCCTCTGGAGTGTCAACCACTCCACCCAGTTTGGTGTCATCTGCAAACTTGCTGAGAGTGCCCTCTGTGCCCTCGTGCAAGTCATTGATGAACAAACTGAACAGCACTGGGCCCAGTACTAACCCCTGGAGGACACCACTGCCCACAGGCCTCCAACTAGACTCATACCCATTTATCACCTCCCTCTCAGCTCTGCCATCCAGCCAGTTCTCAATCCACTTCACCACTCATCTAACCCACACTTCCTGAGCTTTCCCGTGAGGATGTTATGGGAGACCATGTCAAAAGCCTTGCTAAAGTCAAGGTAGACAACATCCATGGCTCTCCCATCACACATCCAGCCAGTTACCTCATAATAGAAGACTATAAGGTTTGTCAAACATGACTTCCCATTGGTGAATCCATGCTGACTACTCCTGATCACCTTCTTTTCCTTCACGTGCCTTGAGATGGTCTCTAGGATGAGCTGCTCCATCACCTTTCCAGGGATGGAGGTGACGCTGGCTGGCCTGTAGTTTCCCGGGTCCCCCCTCTTGCCCTTTTTGAAGGCTGGAGTGATGCTGGTTTCTTGCACTCCTCTGGCACCTCCCCCACCCTCCATGACCTCTCGCAGATGATGGAGAGCGGCTGAGCAATAACCCCCACCAGTTCCCTCAGCACTCGTGGGTGCATCTCATCTGGGCCCACAGATTTATGGGTGTCCACTTTGCCTAAATAATCCCTAACCCAATCCTCTTTGACCAGCGGAAAGTCGTCTTCTCTCCTGGTTCTCTCTCTGTCTCTGGACTCCGTAGTTCATGGGGACTAGCCTTAGCAGTAAAGACAGAAGCAAAGAAGGCATTTAGTAACTCTGCCTTCTCTGCATCCTCCGTCAGCAAGGCACCCTCCCCATTCAGCAGGGGACCCACATTTTCCCTAGTCTTCCTCTTGCTGCTGATGTATTTATAGAAGCCCTTCCTGTTGTCCCTCACATCTCTTGCTAACTCTGATTCCAAACGGGTCTTGGCCTTCCTCGTTGCATCCCTGCATTCTCTGACAATGTTCCTATAGCCTTCCCATGTGGCCTGGCTTTTCGTCCACATTATGTACTTGCTCTTTTTCTCATTAAGTTTACCCAAGAGCTCCTTGCCCATTCACACAGGTCTCCTGCCCTCCTTGCTCGACTTCATTCTTACAGGAATGCACCAAGGAGCATTCCTCCAAGGAGCTCCGTGAAGAGGTCAAAGTTAGCTCTCTTAAAGTCCAAGGTTGCAGTCCTGCTTCTTGCCCAGCTTCCAGCTTTCAGGATCGTGAATTCCAACATTTCATGGTCACTGCAGCCAAGACTACCCCGAACCCTCACTAGACCCACTGTTTGCTCCCACTAGACCATCTCTGTTTGTTGATATCAGCTCTAGCAGTGCCCCTCCCCTCCCTGGCTCATCTACCACCTGCATCAAGAAGTTAGCTGCAAGGTTCTGCAGGAACCTCCTGGGCTGCCTCTTCCGAGCTGGGTGGTTATCCCAGCAGACATCAGGGTGGTTGAAGTCCCCCATAAGGACCAGGGCCTGCCATCGTGAGGCTTTTTACAGCTGCCTGCAGAAGGCCTCATCCACCTCCTCTCCCTAGTCAGCAGGCCTGTAGTAAACTCCCATGACAGTGTCATCCCTGTTGGCCTGCCCTTTAATTCTCACCAACAGGCTCTCAATTTGCGCTTCGTCCTCCCCTATGCAGAGCTCCATACATTACAGTTGCATTCCACATAGTAGATGGAGCAGTCCCATCCATAGGGGTGCTTTGGAAGTGGGACCATGCCCTGAAGGCAGCTGCATCCAGGGGGATCCAGAAGAGACCTGGTGTTGCCCAACCACCCATGGGCTTCACAGGTAAGGGCTGCCTTGGACATTTAGAGAAAGTAGCTGTACTCTTTGTGTGTTGTTGCTCAACTGTTTGTGGAATTACAGATTTCCAGTTAAGGAGCTGCAGCAGGTGGGTTTTGTGCAGTTTTATTCTGCCCTACACCTCTGTTGTTATGACTTACTGTTATGTGAGAAAAGTAAGAAAATTCGCAGCTGCTTTTCTCCAACACCAAACATGTTGTATGAATTAAAAAACGAAAGGGGATTGTAACTAAAGGCCACCCCTTCATCTGCTTTGCTAGACCCACCTTCTGCCTTGAGTTTTCACATCCTCACAGCTCTGATTTCTTGCAGTAAGTTTAAAGAGATCAGATTCCCCTTAACCACTTGCCTCCTTCCTCCTCCTCTTCCTCCTGGTTATAGACACAGCTCATTTTGTTTGCATGCACCCTCTGAGTCATCGATGATTGCATTGCCCTTCTCCATGGGGGTAAGCAATTGGAATTAGCTTGAGGCTCTTCTCAGCTCTTCAACTTCTGACACCAGCAAATTACACTATGTATTAAAACAACATATTTTTGTCCTAAGCTCCAGGCTGGGCTTGAGGAGAATGTGGTTCACTTCCCAATTTTATTCCACTGCTAAATAAACAATTTTCTTAAAAAAAATCTAACATATAGAAAATTTTTCCATGTTATGATGAAATATTTATTTACTGTTTAGAATGCTTCAGTAAATAGAAAAGATTTCATGGAAAACACAAAAGTTCCTGTAAAACCAATGTGAGTTGCTAGCTGAATATTGAAATACAGGATGGGTGAATTAGTAACTAATTCATGCATAATAAAAGCCATATGCTTCTAGAAGTAATTAGCCTATTGTTTTGATTCAGTGTTTGCTTAATAGCTTCAATAACCACTCATTTTCACAACCGGATCAAAATTAATTAAATGCAAGGAAGTGACTTTCAAATAACATCAATAATTCCTTTAGTAAAAAATTCAGATTTTGTTGATATAGATGGCCCCAAATCACTGACTTTCAGCTGAGGCTGAGAATTATTTGATTGTTTGATTTGGGCTAGATAAGATCCTTTGCTCATTTTATAACAGAAAGATGTCATTAAAAACATTTGGCAGTGGCAAGAAGTAAACACTAAAGACATCTGCTTATTATAATTAGACTAAACTGTACTCAGATGCATAAGTGTATGGAATTTATGAAGGAAAGAGGAGGAATGAAATACTACTGTGCCTTCCCTGCCTCTGCATACCAGTCAGACTGGATACTTAGCCCTGACTAGCCTTGTGGAGAAGAGGTAGCCCGGGCCAAGCAAGGGCTCACTCATAGTACAAGTAGGTTGGTCATGCTCTACCTTATCTAACATAACGTCTGTGGTAACGATGTCATGTGTCACAGGCAAGTGAGCTGCAGCACTGTGGACTGAGGGGCAGCAGGAATTTTTAGGGAGTCAGAGCTTGGTTTGAAGTGTTATTGTCAAAATTTAGGAGCATTATGTTCTCAGGAATGTGCTGGGCTTTTGTCCTTTTTTATCCTCTCTGCGTCTTCTGCAATGAAAATTGTGAGCTCCATACTTTCATTTCTCCAAGGGTCCCTCCAAAAAGCACCTCTGTTGCTACTCAGCAGCCGCTGCTGTAGCCTGATGTGGCATACTGGAATATAACACAGTGGTCCAAAATGGTTTTGCCAAGGCAGGTCCTGCTTTGAGAAGTGAGAATAGATCCAATAAACAATTGGATTTAGGAGCATTTAACACTGAATTGCCTGGCCCAGGGAATGTAATATGGGTTCTTGGGAGGTCTGCACAGCTTATGGGACATCCCATGAGGCATAAAACAGTTATATCATCCTGAGGAATCCTGTAGAGGATGCTAGTGCGAAATATTAAGAACAGAGCTGTGCCTGAATTCAACCCTTTTTTTCCTGTTGGGAGTCCAGAATACAGAAAGAAGCAATAAAATGGGAACACAGCTTCACCACAGACTCTGCAGGCAATAACCTGGAAGGCAAACATTTGGGCTCTAGTATCTCTTCTAAGAGGGCAAGTCCAAATCCAATCCAGTCAATATTTTCATGATGGATTACAGCTTGAGGCACTTGGGAAATACTTAAATTTAGGTGAAGTTTGGTATCTCTAGATGCACTTAGAGTTAAGCAGGACTTCTTAAACTTTGGCCTCAGAAAGCCCAGGTTAGCCTGAGTTCTTCTGTGAATGCCCTGTTACTTTATTAAATTACACCTTAAGTGATTACTAATACGTGTCAGTCCGCTGTCCCAAACTAATAGCTATCAACTCTTCATCGCTGTCTACTTTAAAATTTGTTTAGCAAATGCACTGTTACCATTTAGTTATCTGAAGTTCCTCATATGATCACAAGTGGAGGTAAAAGAGAAGTAACTGAGCTAAATTTGTATTTCTCTAGGCATGAGTATAAAAGCCACTCTGTTGTCTTATTTATTTGCAGAGTTACAGCATGACTTCTAGAAAAGCTGTGGGATATAAAAAAAAAAACCCAAAATAATAAATGGGAGTAAACTGTAAAGACAGTGAGTGCCTTCTGCAGAAACTGTGACAATAACTGTACAACTGCAAGCATGCCAAAAAACAAAACCAAACACAAAAACCCAAATACCTTATTTTTGTCCTCTAGACCAGGTTTCTGTCCTGAAGTACCTGCTTCGTAAATCTTGAGTCTTTTTGAAATCTTTACTTAAAGCAGCTGAATATTCATTTAAGTGATATTTTGTTTGAATAGCTAAAAGCACTTGGTCTCATACATATTCTTACTGAAAACTAAGATGTTCTTTGGGACCAAGATAACTATTTTAACATACAGCCTTAGCAGAAACAGTGCACTGTTGTTTTTATCCCGCTGTAACAGATGAAATAAAGGCATAAAGCTTGTCTTGCCTAGTTGCAGTTACCAGAGACCTGTGCCTTGCTCTCCACCAGGATTTGATGCTGTGACATATCCTTTGAAATAGCTCTCAGACATCAAGCCCTTTTTCTTTTGCAGTGAAGTTGCAGAAACTTTACTTGTCATTCAAATATAGTATCAAAATCACAGTTTTTGTGACTTTTCACTCTTTCTAAACTTTGCATTCCTCCCTCTTTTTACAGCCTAATGTCTGTCTCTTTTCTAAATTTCTTCTGAAACAGGCTACTTACTAGTGACAAATGTATTTGGATGCTCTGCTGTCTTGTGCTGAAAACATAAGAAATGGCCAAATCATGTTGAAGATAAGACATTTGGCATATTCTTTGCTCCTAAATGATCAGACTGTCAATATGGAGCCTACAGATGTTCGCCCCAAAGTAAATTCACATTAAGTTCTCTTGGGATGTTGTCAGGTAAGGAAGGAGGGCTTTGGGAGGGTGAGCAGAGAACCCCCCCAAAACCCAAAGAATATCCAAACTATGCCAAAAGCCTGATTCTGGGATTGGTCACCTGGGACTAATTCCTTTGGCTTTCCTGGAGTTAGTCCCTCATTAAACAAAGGCAAATAGATCAGAGTTAATCTCAAGTACTTCAATTTAATATAGAAGAAATTTACATGTGAAAGCCCACTTGTGTAATACAGCAAGAATGATGATCCTACAGAGTTGAAGTGGTCCTGACACTAAGTACTTTTTTATCTCCAGGGGCTTTATTCACTGCAATGTGGTTTCATGCTTTGCATAAGCCAAGGTGAGAGCTTGCTTTTGGTTTGACTTTGGTTTGGGGGTTTCCATAATCAACCGGAGCTAAGTTAGGAAAAAACGTGTTTTGCCTAAAAGTCAGAGGTTTTCTCCTAGCACTTGGCAAAACCTGATAGATTTAAAAAATGATAAGCTGAAAAATGCTGAATACTTTCATCGCAGTTGGAGATCAACGCTAAAAACAAGGGGTTATTTTTAGCAGCAAAGCACCCCTGTCTTTATTCATATGTCGCTTCACTGGAATATTAAATAGTAATTCACAATTCATGCATTTTGACATCTCGCTACTCTTATCTTCATCTTCTTGTCAAAGAAAATGTCTTAAAATCTGATCTGTTTAGCATACAGTATTAATACTGTGCTGAGTGTCCTTGAAAGACACCCCTTTTCTTAAAAGGACGGGTCAGTTTGACTAAATGGTGAATGGCATTACATTATTTACTCATTTTCCATTCTTCAGCAGCCGAAATGCACGTTGACTTGAGGGAGGCTTTTGAAAGCGAGAAGTTCAGACCTCTGCATTTAAGTCTGGCTATTTGAGAAAGAATCCAAATGGTGCTGAACATCTCAAAATGCATAGGTGACAGGCAGTAACGAAAAGCTTTGAGTTATGCATGTGACAGTCGCTTGTGCTATACATTTTAAAACACTATGAAAAATAATCTGATGTTACTTCCATATCAAAAGGAGAGTTGTTTGTTAACAAAAAAAAAAAAAAAAGGCAATTAGGTTAAATTCTGTCATGTGTAAAATATATACTTCACAACTGCAGTTTTCACATAATTTAAAAGGTTTTTATTTAACTGAAATCATGATTGAATTCCTTACGCAAATTGCTGTTCTATGGAATTTTACAAAACGGAGTAACATCAGAGATACAGCATGGAATCTGTTTCCTTAATTTTCACAACCTAGACTTTGACTTCAGGTAAGTCTTACAGTGCACTGTAAAATTAAATTTCTCAGAATTTGTTAACACTGAAGTAAATCCTGCGCACTGAGGCAGTGCTTCTACTGGATTAATCAAGATTTTTGTCTCCTTTCTTAATTCCGGGTATATAAAAAAGGCAATGAAACTGAAAGCTGTTATTAAACCTCTGAATAATTTAAGAATGAAGTATTTTAGAGGGTGGTTTAAATGAGATAATTAGGTATCTGAAAGCCTGCTCCAGGGCTAGACCTTACCAATGGGTTTTAAATGTTTTTTTTTAGTACAGAACTGTGGCATAAACAAGCCATCAAACATGAACAAAGTGATGGGCTACTGATAAGCTTTGTATTTTGACTTAGCTAATTCCTTTGCAGCATAATTCTCCAAGACCAAGCAATATACAGAGTGAGGGAAGAAAGGCAGATTGGGGCGGGGGGGCGGAAAAGGAGACTTTTGTCAGATGATTCAGGAGAAAAATGACAAAGTAATAAATGCAAAATTTAGAGCTATATCCTGTGTAACAGGAGGGATGTAATCTGTGTCCCTCTGAGGCCTCATCCAGCCAGCAAAGATACAATTTGGGGGCACAATATAGATATACAGAATCACAGCACATGGTGGATGGGATCTGACTGTTCAGCTAGTACAAGAACTAGGACTATCAAAATATGCAGTAGAAAACAGTTCAAAACATTTTATAGCCAGTTTCAATGGGGTTAACTACATATCTGTGAGGAAACTGCCTTGTCCAGGACTTTCTGCCCAGTTTTCTGTCCTGCACTAGTCAAATGAGGGATGTGACACAAATCTTTGGATTACTACTTTTAGCATACATTATTCTGCCTGTACATTTCTACGGAGGAATCACATGAAAATAAGAGTGTTTAATTAGTGGAGAAAGCGTTATAAAACAATCAAGAGCCAATACAGTTGGCAAGTAGATGCAGCGAGTATTGTATTTGCTTGATGGTGATTTGCAAGCATCAAAAATCCCATCTGAGTCTCCAAAATCAAGAGATTTTATTTTAAAAACACCAAGTGATTTTTAGATAATCTACTCCTATTTGTTTTATGTATATATTAGGATTCCACCTTCTACATTAAACTTTACTAATATTTTTATTTTTTTCCCGAAAGCTTTCTTTAAAAGTGCAAGCTTATACTCCATTGCAGTTTCTGTATTTCATCACCGGGGACCTTCTGAGAAATGCTAAATTACAAGGTTCATGACAGAATCATAAGAGTTGGCAAGATTCATGAAGGCTTTCCTTGTCACACTGATCAAATGGCCTGGCTGGAAAGAAAAGAGCATGTTTCTTTTCTCAAGATTTAACTGGGTAGATGGAGCTGACCTTACAAGAAAAACAGTACAAAATAACAAGAAAATGCACTGCAAATCTTCCTGTCTTGCAATTCATCTGAGTTCTCTAGTCATCAAAAGAAGTTCATCACTTTTGCTTAAAAAATTCTACTTGTTTTCAAATTACTCCTCAGAGGAATTTCTTACATATTCCTACATACCTGGAATTGGAGCTGACTGTGCCCACCTCCTTCCCCACCTATCCCCAACTAGCCCATGACTGGGATGTACTGCTGGAAACTTGTTGGCATTTTCATGATGTTGGCCAAGCAATCAAAGTTGAAGGGAGGCACTGACCTACAGGGCCATCTGCAGGGTGCAACTGCACCATCATTATTCTTTAGAAAAGACGTCAAAGAAAGCAACCTGCTCTGCATCAGGGAGGGCATCAAATGGTGTGGTTCTGTCATTCATAAAGCTACTTACAACTTTAGAGATCAATGTTGTCCCAATAAAATTAATGGGAATTTTGTTATTGCCAGAAAAGAGAGCCTTCTAAAGCAACACACTTAATTCTATTCTGCAGCCTGGTTTAATTTTTAATGAGAAAATGGGAATAGGCAGAACAAGAAGTGTTCCACGAGTTCCAGATCCTCAATAACTGTGGCATAATGGTAGAGCTAAAATTAATGCTATTTTTTACAATCTGGATAAGCCAGTGAAAGTCTGAGCAGTGTTTGCTTTGTCATGCACTGCAGTTGAACTTCTTTCTTCTTCCTGCTCATTTGGATTTACAGGATGCCTGAGTTTCAAATTCATGAGCGTTGTTATCTTGAGAAAAAGGCAGAAGGATGCTGAAGGGTCATGCTGGGCTGATGTTGATCTAGAAATGCAGTAACCTCCATGTATGGCTTGGTCCGTGTTCCTAGAAGCCACGTTCACTTTGACGCACTCCTCACCTGGTGGAGCAGATACAGCCGCCTATGTGGAAAATGCGCCTGCTAACAAATTTCCATCAGGTAGCACCTATAGCGTCAGGTTGCACCCTGAATCATATCTCACAGTACAGTAGGTAAAGTTTGAGCTGTCATTTTAACTACAATCCTGGCAAATATCCAAGAAGCAGATCCAACTTAGTCTCTAGGAAGCATATTCAGATAGGTATAGATCTGAAAATAAACAAAAAGCTTCCAAGCTCATTATATTTCTCAAGATAGAAAAGACTGTTAGCCAGTCTCAAGGAATGTTTGGAAAGACCTAAATCATCCTCTTTCTGTTGTTCAGCTGTCATTGCACATGGATATGAAAATATCTGACTACCCTTTTTGGAACTGCTTTATATCTAGTGCATTTTTACCAATAACTGCCTGATATCAATATGCCAACTCTGAGAAAATACTCAAAACTTGGTTGACAAATATTGAGTTATGCTGCCAGCAAACAAATATTTTCCTAGCCTAGCTATGGAGTTCCTAAATGTCATTACTGAGGCTTGTGGCTCATCAGCAGTCTTGATTATGAAAGTATCCCTAGAAGATTTCAGCTGTATTTTTTAACCAAAAAATGATGATCATTCTTCTACTTGTTATGATTACCATTCTGGCCTCTCCTTCCCCTGGAAATCAAAACTAGTGACTACCTCCTGTGAGGTTGTCTAAAAAAGAGAATTAGGGCTGCCCAGGGCCTGGGAGCATAGAGAGATCTTTCTTTTAGCTTCATGATGATATGTAAAAGTGAAAAGGGAACTGATTCATGGAACTTAATGGAACTTCAGGCATACTTCAAGGCAGAAACAAAGCTCTCAATGGAGCACTGCCTATTTCAGTCCTTATGGGGCCTCTGTCCCATTCTCTCTGAATGTGAATTCCTCTCAGAGTCTACTGTGCTCCATCTGTGGTGCTTTAGAGTCAATTAAGAGAAAGAAGCACTTTCAAGGTACTATTCAACGTGCTACTCAGTGTACTATCATCTGAACTATTTGGCTGTTACTTTAGGGGAAGGGGGAACATGTCCTTGGACATGGGCTTAGGCTGTAAAGGCCTAAAGGCTTGGGCCTTGGCTTAGGCTGTAAACATCAGCACCTGATGGGCTGAATTCTGCCCTCAGAGTCTCAGTCTTTGATATTTCTCATAACAACCCATTGTTAAATAGGGAATTTCCAGTTTTGTAAGGTATATAAAAGTAGCTTGCCTAGGACCTGGAAAGAAGTGACTGAACAAGGAGAATGCCTGGTTTCCTGGATCGCACCCCTATCCTGCAAAACTGTATAGCTACTCATCTGCATCCATGTTCATTTCATTTGTGTGCCCCAGGAACATGTCTAGCCCGAGCTCTTAGGGCAGTTCATGTATTTCATACCATTAAGTGATCTTATTATTAAGAGACAGGGTTTGCCTGGAAAAAGCGAAAGCTAGATAGACCTCCCCCTGTAAGTGATCCATTGTAAAGGTGCTATGTCAAGTGCTAAAGGGAGACAACGCAGAGGATCTCCACATCTTGGGAGCATGGAGACACCAAGCATGCAGTTCTGAATCAGTAGAGTAAGGCAGGAATGCACATGATTTTGGGCTAGTTCACTGCACTAAGGACCCTCTGATGCAGCCATTTCCTTGACTGCCCTTAGGCAGCACTTGAGTGTCTGCAGGGGAACCCATGTCCTGTTCACCACCCTGGAACAAGGTACTCAAATTACAGGCATTAAGGCACATGCGTTAGGCAGAGAACTTGGTGTCCTGGGGGGACTGCTGACACTGTGGCTGACCACATGCCCCAGCGGGCCAGAGTTATGTCCTCACCTGCTGTGCAAACACATCCATTTGCACTGCCGTCTGCAGTGAGGCTATTAAAAGACCTTACAAGAACTTGTTTTGCCTACGGAAGTTTTTGTTATGTGATGAATTTCTGACCTTTCAGTATTACCACCCCCTAACTACAGTAATGACACAGAGAGGCTAAAGAAAGATCAGATGCAGCTGTCTGACTTTTTTTTTGTTCTTCTTTTATACATGACCTCTGCGCGTGCTGGGTGCAATAGCGTTGAATACGTCCCTGGTTGACTCATGAGGGCCTCCTGTGAGGGCAGTCCATGCGCTGGTCTCACTGCGCGCTTAGAGGCCCTGCTCTCTCTACACCTACCTCCAACAGGCTCCCCTCCCAGAGCTGTCTCAAGAGCGCAGCAGGCAGCAGCACTAGAGCATTTCAACAGCCAAGAGCAATGGCTATGGGAGAATGAAATGGTGCTTGAGTATCAAGCAGAGGTTGGGATCATGTGTATTTAACAGAGATGCCCTAAAGGTGCTTCCAGTAATTTATTGTTGTCTGCTTCAGAGGATAAAATATGAGATGCTTTCCGTTTGCTAATAAATTCTTCTTAATGTGTTTACACTGCATCAAGGGAGATATAAGCTCAACACTAGGAAAAAGTTCCCAGGGATAAGGAGAGCTAACCATTGTAACAATTAGCTAGGGAGGCTATATATTTTTTCATAGGAGCTGAAAAAATGAGTTGGACTATCATCTGTCAGAAGAGGCTTGGGAACAGCTCATCCTGCTGGGGCATGGGCTCGATTTTGATGTCCTCCCTTGCTCTATTTTGTAGTAATACAATTATTTGGTGCAGCTGGTGTAGCCACCAGCTACCAGTGCTGCTCCAGTCATGCGTCCTCAGCATGGAGACTCCAGGAGAGTAGGCTGGAGAAGACTATAAGATCCTAAGGAAAGGATGCCAGGAATCAAGGACAGAAGCTATATAGGAGTAAAAATGAGTGAAATCAGCTTGATTTGAAACTTCCCCAAATAATGGAAGCACACTTCCAGAACCACTGCACTTTCTGAAAAGATGCATTTTCATATTTATTATTTTCTCCATACCTCCCTGAAGAGGTATATTCATGTGATGTGCAAAGAAGAGACACAAAACCGAGATTATGAAAGGCTTTATGGCCTCTGTCTTCTGGGGGATGTTTCTCAGCAAGTACCTTTGAGCACTGTGATGCCATAGATGGGCTGTGTGTAGGGTGTATGGTCCCCAAAATGTGAGTTTCTCAGCAGTCCTCTATCAGGCAGCGCAGAAATGCCAAGATGATGGAAGTGAATTGACTGCATTGACTGGAAACATTTTTTAAGAAGTTACTTGTTAAAAATAATGTGGTTATAATTGCAGCGGACAGAATATACTTTTCTAATTTCTGAGAAAAATCCTTTCTGATCTGTAGATTTTATATTCTTCAAGGAACACTCTGAAATATTTTGATATATACAAAGTAAATATCTACAAATACAGCTGGTTAAAATGTTGGAAAAATAGGGTGGTGTTATGGTTTGTGTGATTATCAATAACAATTACACAAGAATAAGGGGAAAAGTGATGGCAAAACAAGCTGGTACAAGCACAAAATTTATTGCCAGAATAAACCATGGTTTATTTAAGCTGTTTTGTGTTTTTAAGACATTCGTATTACAGGGCTGGACCCATAATTTTAATTGTGAAATATGTCACTGCTTGCAGTCTCTTCCTCCACAATCTGGTGCCTGTTACTGTTGACATCAAGCCACATGCAGCGGGCTATTTTTTGAGACATGCATATACTGGTGATGGACAAGGAGAAAGAGGATATCGCCAAGCCACACCAGGCCTGAACACAGAGAAAGTGTTGAGACAAATCCTGGGGAGCTCTTGGGTCCAGGGACCAGCTGAAGGGAGCTCAAAACCAGGAGCAAAGACAGTTGCTGCCGTGATTCCTGCTGTGCGTGAGGAAAGAGGAGCTCCTGATTTTTATCATGATGCTTTTGGATCATCACGGCAATGGCAGGCAGCACAGTCTGTGTTTCTTAGTGCTTTCCATGTTTCCACTCCATAAGTCTCCAGGTTTAGCAGGTCACCATGATGCTTGCCAGCACCAAACTCGAGCTGCAGTCATGCTCATGTGGGGCAGTGCCAAACAATGGGAGTTTAAATCATCTGCCTGGTACTTATCCTGCCCGAGAGCTACTGCTCAGGCTCAGGTGACGGCCGAGGGTGACACTGCAGCTGCAACCTGACAAGATTTACGGCATGGCACGAGTCCCGGCTCCCCTTGGCTGGTCTGCAGAAGGAATCCCACTCACCTTGGCTGTGTCAGGCATTTGACACATATCCCTGTCATATGTGAGCCAACTGTCTCTTGGACACATCGCTGGGAAGTAGCTTCAGTCAGAGGCAATAGGAAATGAATGATTTGTGCAGGTTTGTGTGCTGGGGAAGAGGGAAGAAGATACAGAAAAGTGAGACCAAAGGAGTGTGTGACCTAGGGCCATGCAAGTGCAAAGACTTCCATGGGCTCACTATAGGTGAGGAAAGTTTAGGCTGCCTTGAATTCTGTAGAACTCTAAAAAATATTCCCATATACTTTCCCAGAAGTTAGAAGAGAGTATTTCTCTGCCATTATAGAAATGAAGTATCAGAAAAAGTGTCAAGGAAACAACTCCCAAGGAAAGTGGCTTGGGACAGCTTGACTGGGAGTGGGATGCTCAGAGCCTGCACCTTCTGCATGAGGGTGACACAAACCGTGTGTGATCGGTGCTGTCCCCCAGCAGCACCAGCCTCTTTCCACTGACTACAGAGGCCGACAAGGGTGACTATGCTCCTTGCTGACGTACCTCACTTTAGCACCTAAATGCTAGTAGGACCTGTATGTGCCCGAGTGTTTTAAAAAGCACTGCATGACTCTGAAAGAAGCTTGTGGAATAAAAACACTGAAAATCCTGAAACATTCCTGCTGCTCTTAAAATTGCTTTTAAAAATTTCCAAATGGCAAGGAGAATGAACTTCTTTAATTAGCGAATATAATCATTATGTCCTTTAGATTTGAGAAGCTTTAAAACATTACAGGGTTTTGCAGGCTGGGTTTCACAGACATAATCTGCGTCCCCAAGGCGTCTGTGAATGGTAGAAGTTGTCCTGAGACACTGGTATCTGCTGGGTTTCCAGGTTTCAAAAACTCTGTTATTTCTGTGACTCAGCTGCAGAAGAGCCTTGCTCGGCTTTCCCGGGAGGGAGAAGTCTTCCCCTTGCAGAAGTCACTCCATGCACTCAGCCCTTGCCTCTCCCCATGGCAGAGGCAGAGACGGTGGCACTGGAGCTACAGCAGAGCTTTGCCAAGCCCCTCTCCTGCAGAGCAGCTTTGCCCCCGCTGCCCAGCGTCGGGCACGCGAGGCTCCCCAGCAAAGCCCTTGCAACAGCTGCAGAATCTGTGTCAAACCCCACCAATGTGACCTTGCTATAAAAACAAAGGGCTTGTTTACAATCCTGCTTGGATGCTCGTCATTCCACGTAAGAATAAATACACCGTCCTGATGGATAATCTCTTGCGCATGAGATGCCTCACACTGCACAAGGACAAGAATAAAACAGAGGGGTCCTCTTCTCTCTTCTCAGATGCATTCTGCCCAAAAAAGTAATGAATTCCTCAGAAACGGCACAAGTAGTGATTTAATTTTAACTTTTAGACTTACAGGATACCCTATAGCATGTGTGTTATGGGGGAGATCTGGTCTGAAACTCAGGCAACTATAGCTAAGGCCTGCCCGGCTCCCCGCACTGCTATGAAGATGCCCCTAAGCCACCCAGGGCTTTGATACAGTCACACCATGGCCATGGAGAGGACTCCCAGGCCATAAGGCAGCTGCTTATAGATTAGGCAGGCTGGGATTTAGGAATACCCAAGTAGAGGGATGTCCTCAGTGAGCAGATCATGCCACCCAGTACTGGAGATACCGCATCGCTCAGGCCATCTCCGCACAACGTGGCAATGCTCCAACTCAGCACATAAGTGAGGAGCTCCGGTGCACAGGACTCCACGAGGTGCCATCTCCAGCACTGCCTGAGGGCCTGGTGGCTCATGTGGGAGTGGCAGGGCAACAAAAAGCATCCCAGCAGCAGGAATGTGAGCACATATGGCCACGAACCTTCATCAGGAAGCACATCTGTGGGACAGAACGCCTGCAGAGGTGGGAAGAGAAAGATCTATGAAGAAACCCCATGGCAGTAACTCAGCGCCTGGTACGTACAGATGTATATTAGCATGTACACAGATGCAGATATTTCCAAAGAAGAAAGGTAAATGATTGTTGTGAAGCATATAAAATTGCATAGAATAAACATAAATAACATAAAATAAAACTCTTAAAAATGACGTGACTGTAAATAGGAGCAGCATGTAGGATGGATGATGTCTCTGTCAGACAGCTAATGTGTAATGGTCTGTGGCTATACAGGCTCAGACTGTCTGCCTCTATAGCGCTCAGGTAGGTGTGGTATAGTATATATAGAGCATAGGCTATACATATATATAGGCTGTAGTATAGCCTCTTTTGAAAACCCGCTGCTGCCTAGCCAGGGAGATGCAGATGGGGCAGCTGCAGATAGCTGATAACCAAGTAATGCACAGAGGGCATCACTGCAGCGAGTGACTTGCAACCCAGAAATGATCTCTGCAAGCAACTATGAGGCAAGCTGTTGTGCATAAATATTAACAGCGTTCACCGCAGTGCACCAAAAACTAAGCGTTCAGATTATATCTGCTACACTGCGCATCCGTAATACTACAGTCTGTAAACCATAACCCCCCGCGCAGTCTGCTCTCATTTTCTTCTCCATAAACTTGCCACCCTGTGGAAGGAGACTGCAGGAACATGGTGGGGACCCTCCTGCACTCCCCCCAACCTCAGCTGGGGGCTTCCATACAGCTCACACGCAGACCCGTGTGCACGTGCGCGTGCGTCCACAAAAGACAGCAGCAGGAGCTTCCAAACCATAATACAAATACAGCCTGAAGAGGGTGCATTGTGAAGTGAGCAGGAAGGCTCTGTCTTTCATGCTTATTCCAGACTCCTGCATTGCACAAACTCAATGCTTTGGCTGCTCCTCTCTCCCTCCCTCCTGCTATTCCAGCTGGGAATGTGAGCTGTCAGCAGGCATACAGATACACACAAGAAACGTTGCTGGCACAAGGAAGCACAAGAAAAATGTGCATCACTCATAGTGTGCACCATGCTCACCACCAAGCTTTGCCTTGGGTAATTTCTGTTGCTTTAGCCCATATAGCTTCCCTCCCTCCCATAGCATGGATGGTTCCTATAGCTCTTTCTTAATTTTAGTTTGAAGCATCTGAAAGTACATTTCTTCCAGCATCTGAAAGGTGAGTATTTCAACCTCTACAGCAAATGGCACATAGTTCAGCTTTCTTGAAGAATGTCAAAATATGGTTGTGACCACATATCAAAGGAACAGTTGTTTAAACATGAAATGCAGCAGCAAGTTGCTCAGGTAGTACCTGCCTTGGTTTGGTGTTACTGCCTAGACACAACTGAAAATGAAAGTCATTTTTCTTTTCTATAGAAATATGTCAAAATCTAACACCCTATTTTACAGGCTCAGAAGTAATCCACAGTGAGGTGGATGCAAAAACATGGATAATACAACGAAATCTCCATAGTGTTTGGGAGTGGAGAGGAATGTTTAGCTGCTTAAGCTCTGGAGGGAAAAAGAAGAGCAGCAAAAAAAAAAAAAAAAAAAAAAAAAAAGAAAAAGAAGTTATTACCAAGTCAGTGGACTCAGAGAAATAAGACAAAATATCCTTACAAATCTGCTGAAAATAAATAGCATATCTGCGTCGTTCTCACTAACCATGCAGAAGATGATACTGTTTGGAGTCTTAAAACTGTTCTCTTAACTGTTAGTTTAAACACCAAAGAGAATCCCTGGGAATCCAGAGATCCATATGTGGCAATTCATAAGGCATATGTAAATGTAAGACATGGACAAATAGTTTTGAAAGTCAGAGTAAAAAGAGAAATCCAAAAGATCAGAAATAAAATTAACCTGTAACTCTCAAGACGAGAGGGATGCTGTTCTGTGATTTAGTGTCTTTAACTGTATAAAGAGCAAATTGCCCTGATCAACCTGATTGCTTTAACTACAAAAGCAGACACATCCCATTAACAGTCCATGAAAGCTTTGATAAAATGCATTTCACTAGAAAGTATAACGCAAATTGGGCCATATTGGATTAATCCTTCTTCCAAGGAAAGCTATGACTGATTAAACCACTGAATTCAGTCAGGGTAGCTTTGCTCTAAGTCCTGCTTTTTGTCCGTATTTACTGTACCTGTCTACATTTATGTTATTGTTAAAAAGATTCTTCGTGTTGGGTTTATAAGTTTTTACAGAACCACGCTCATTGCTGTGATTTTTAGTAAACCTAGAGATTTTCTTCTTCCCCAGGTAATTTTTGTATGTCTCCAGTTCAGAGGAAATCTTTCCAAGGCAGATCTGCCACCTTGCTGCGCGGCAGCTCAGCCTGCACATCACCTGCTGCATGCAAAGTGAGGGCAAGCTGTTTATTCAAACTTTTTCTCAGGCTTCTGAACTTTTTAGGCAGTTTCTAACTACCTTTGCCTTTATTAAGAAGGCTGCAATTACTATCTAAGGGCAACCTTTGTAATGACATGAAAAGAAGCACTCCAACTACTGTGCTAAACATTAGATGTTCAGCTGAGTGATAAAACACTATAGTCAAACCCCACATGTGACTCTCTCCTTCAACCAACCTTTGCATATTTAAGTGCTAAAATTTCAAATAACGTAGTATTTATTAGGGCACAGCATAGGCTTGAGAAATGAATGTGTTCTTTTGCACATATTTAGAAGAAGAAAAACCTGAATAACCTTTTTTTGTGCATTATGTTCTTCTTGAACTGGCACATGTTCTCATTAATAATAGTTGTAAAACCATGAATGCTGCTACCCTTGAGACAAAGTGTTTCACTGCATGTGGTGGACAGGTGCAAAGTTTTAAGCAATAGCCGTTTTTTATTTAAGCAAATATAGAAGTCCCAGTCACACACAGGCATTGCCCATAGATGAAACCATTGCCTGGTTTCACCTTTCTAACTCCTTGCAAATAAAGAGGTGCCAACTCTCAGAATTTCGTTTTTTTTTTTTTTTTTTTTTTGATTTGGAGATGTGGTTCCTCCAATCCCCTTTTTGCCCTTCTAAGACACAAGGTCTAGCTCACCCAGTCACCCAGTTCTCTCTAGTGTAAATGGAGGTACCTCTAGGAGAAAATTTCACCAATGTTATTAGAGCTTTTTTGACATCATTGCAGCTTTTCCACATGACCCTCAGAAGTGGAGCTTGTCAAATATAGCTTCAGGAATTAGGGGATTGTGAGAAAACTTTTGCTTTTAACTGAAAGAGAGAGAAAATAAAACTATTTTTAGGCAATTTATTTTATAAAATATTTTAGCATCTGAATCCTAAAGGCCGAAACACTGGAAAACACATAATCCTTAGACCACTCTCACTAGTCTCTAGTAGCTTCCACTGCAGTCCTTGACTACATTTCTTAATGTCACCAACAGAAGTTTCCTTCCCATCTTTGGAAGGATCATTTCCACAATATTTTGTTACATATCTCTGTAAAGTGCTTTTGTGGAAGACCTCCACTTGATGAGGACATCAAGAGCTGTAAATTGCCTAAAATCATGATACAATTTTGTGTTTCTCTTAAATGCTGTGTGAATCCACAGCAGGGGTAGGTCCACCCACCAAGGTATGTGAGAAACATGAAACATGGGTCACTATCTGAACCTTCAACCCACAGCAGAGATGTTAACACACAACCCTCTCCAAGAACCATATAATCGTTATGTCAGTGTCTTTCTCCTCAACAGTGCGCCATGGATTAAGATATATCTCTTCTTAAAGTTTATTTTGAATTTTATTCAGTGGTCCATAGCTTCCAACTTTGCAGCATTTCAAGGGTTTTGCCCCAGTACAGCAACAACTTGAAGCATTGCCATAAAAGACAGTTACTGGCCTTGTTGCATAATCCCTTTTCCAACAGACTGGTATTTCCATGACAGTATGGAAGACTACTGTGGAGACTAGTTCATACTCTAATGATCAAACAGGCTGAGATCTGGAGGTGTCTGTTCTCTAAATTATTATTTCATCTCAAAAAAAGATTTAGTAAAAATGAAGCTGTCTTCCTTATTTCTTGATTCCAGGAAATCTTCTCTGTGTCCTTGTCCTAGATGCTGCAAGCTCTCTGGAGCAGAAATATTGCATCTTGTGTAAGTAAACGTGTCTTCAGGGATCACAAAATAGATAAAAAATAATAATGACATTAAAGTGGCTATGTAAAGCTGCCGTGTTACTGTTTGACCAGTTTAAAAACAGAAGAATTCATGCTTGTGAAAACACTAGTTCCGTATGTTTCATTTAGACTTTCTGATGATCTGAGATATTTTTACATGAATATCCTAAATATTATGGTACTATCTCCAATGTTGAACTTTGGTTACAGCTGAAAACATATTATTCTCTGTGTTGATCTGCTAAATAAATGCATGAATTAAAATGATTCAGAGATCTAAATATAGAAATATCAAATGCTATGAGATAGATTTTTTTGACAGTCTTAGTTTGCTTGCAGAAGCTTTTCCAGTCATTACTGCTAAGAAAGACAATGTTTTTCTCAAGGCTCTGTTACAGCACATGTTCTGTTATCACAGTCTAAGTAACATGCATATGATACATCCAATACACGACAGTCATTGTCTCTGATCTATCCATAATGTAATACATATTTGGGACTGGTTTGATCAACAGTAAGATGTCTGACCTCATGAGTAAAATCTAGCATTATCCCATCATCCTACAGGAGATACAAAATATTGTATATTCACAGGTGATTTATACATATCTGAAATCAATCTTCAAAAATGCTGTGAGTATAAAATAAGCAGTTACTTGGTGAATCAATTTACTTTTGTGAGCATAATGCAGAAAGTTTGGGTCAACTCAAAGATTCATCCTAGTCTTCACATTTTGTAAACTCCTTTAGTTTCATCTATCAATTATGAAGAGAGAGAGAAAAAAACAAAACCTCCAGAAATGATTGAAAGACTTGCCAATCCAGTACCTAAAGAAATAAAGCTCAGCAAGATTAGATATAGTTCATGGGTTAATAGGCAACATTGACATCATACAGTTTAAACATTTCAAACAATGAAGACCCATCTTTGTTTTCACAAGGCAAATTCAAGTTCTCTATAAAGAAGTAATTACTAGCATGACTTGTTCATTAAATATTCTTTTTCCATGCCTTGACCCATAAATTACTCCTCCCACATAAAAGCTTCCTCTTTTCCACATACAGAACATATCTTTATGTTTCCAATTTATGGATTTATCAAGTTAGCTCAAAGTGATCTTTGTCCTCATGACTTGTTGTAATGATCTGCATTATAGCTAACTAACTGTTATGACTATTTTCCCAGTCTTACAGTTAATATTTTCTATCCATTTCATTTTTTCTTCTTGGAGATATTAATGCAGTTTCATAATAATCAATAAATAATGTTCCCTTTGGGTTACAGTTACTGACAGAACATGATACCCAGCATTACTAATTCATAGAAATGTATATTTAACCTTTAACTTTATGGTTAACTTTAAAGTTAACTATAACGTTAACTTTAAGTGTTAACTTTAGCAACTTTTAAGTTGTTTTCCCTTAATATTAGTGTTATTTTTACATGGCTCCTAAAAGTCGCCTAAAAAGGCCAAAGACACGGATACTATGTTCAGTAAACTTGGCACTGGAAATCTTTCAAGTAGCACTGGAACAGCTTTCTGTAATTTTCTCAGCAAGCAATCAAGAAAGAACACTTTTTTTTTTTTTTTTTTTTTTTTTTTCAGATTTTTACTGACCAGTAAAAAAAAAAAGGGGGTAGGGGTACACATAACAAAAGAATCACAAGAATTGTAACCTCATTAGTATCTGCAATCATGATGCAAGGTTTTGTACTCTCAGGTGGGTACTTCATAAATGACTTCACATGGCTGCAGACTCCAGAGAATCATTTCTAAATGAGTTTTTCTTTCCCCTTTCCTGTCTATTCTGTTCTGTGAGTAAATAAGAAATAAGATTAAAAAAAAAATCCAGAATTATTTATATTGTAGTATATACCAGCTCTGACATCAATCAGCAGTACACACTTGCTAAGATGTCATTACCTATTTTTCTCCTGTGTGTTGATGAAGAGTCTCCTTAATTATCACTGCTGATTCTTCCGTGAAACACATATTATATTTTACTATGTGTACAGATATCCAAACTGGCCCTGGATATTCACTATGTTTTGCAAAGGGGACCTGCAGGGTGGAATCCACTTTCCAGAAGAAAAGGCAGAAATCTCTCACTGAGGACCAGACACACGAGAGATGCCATGGAATAGCATATAAGAGCATCTTTGGGCAATTGCACACTACAGGAAAACAATAGCTCTAGCAAGTTTTAAATTTTCTGCCTTCCAGTTTCATTGCATTACATTTCTCCTGATTTTTTTTTTTTTTTCTGAGAAAGGGTAAAGAGATCTTCATAACTCTCCATATGCCACTTACTTACTTTCTCTCTTTTATATTTCTTATTCTCTCTGCTTTCTGGTCATAATGGTATTTTCTACCTGCTACTGGAGGCATACAGTCTACCCGTTATAAGCAAATGAGCCAAACATGCCATGAAATGACAGACAAATCATAGAATCATCTGACTCAGATTTGAGACTGGTATATTCTAAAGGGTGTTGTCAAAATATTTATGACATGGAAGTAGCTCAGTTGAAGTATCAGAGAAGTATAGCTGAAGATCATGATGAAAAACATGAATAATTTTGCAGAGATACATGGAGTATGGAGAATGCATGTTGCCAGACTGCTTGTTTGCATACATCGCACTGCAGAGTTGTTGAAATCCAACTTATTTCAGCTGCCAAACCTGAGACAACAGATCTTCTCTGGCATGCCTTTCAAATTTTTAGCATCCATATAAAATCAGTTTCAGTGTGGCAGGTCCCTGAAAGAGATAATACACTATAAGAGGGCAGATAACAGATCTTGCAAGTTTTCCTGTGATGTTCACATGCGACAAACTTCTCTTTGTGAGGTATTTCATAACAACAAAAGGTCTTGTAGCAACTATATTATGATCAGTCTTAGGAAGAGATTGGTTAGGCATCTGTGTTTTGTCTAGTGTAATGGAACTATGATTATTATACAATAATATCTAAAAATCTAATAATAAAAATATTAATGGCATTTGGATACAGGTTCTTTTCAGTTTTATCTCTAAGCCAAAATTTCAAATTCCAGGTGTCAGCACAGAGAAGAATGTTGAATAAAGTTCTGGATTTTTCATTGAAGTTTGCTCTGATGTCCAGTTATAGACAAGTTTTCCACAGTATTTTCACAAAAGAATCACATAATAATGTGGTTATTTCTACCATATTGGTCATTTATATATCATGCTCCTTTTTTAAGCTCCTTTTATAGGCAATGAAAAGAAATTAGCATCTCTGGACTAGTTTATGTAAATTCAGACACAAAAGCCTCAGTGTCTTAAATATAGGTAGCCACACAAGTGCTAGGTGTTTAAGATACCTCTATAATCCTTAATCTCTACAGTGTTTAGCCTATTATGTTATCTAGAAATGCCTGTACTTAAAGTTAGGCATCTAAATGGAGCTAAATCCTAGCCTTTATGCCAAATTCATCCCTCAGATATCCAAGTGAAGGCACTGAGCTGCATGTGTTGTGCTGCCTACAGCACATAAACATTATGTGCCGCAATATCGATCATTTAGATTTTTTCCTTCACTACTGTCACCTCCAAAAAGCGCTTAAGATCTGCTATAATCTATTGCCCTGTGTCTGCTTGATAGTTTTGCATGCTTCAATTACTTTGATTCATGCAGCATGTATTGTAAACCTCCTGTTTCATATACAAGTTTATTATCAATAGGATATATGTTATTAACATGAAAAATAGGCCATAGCTAGTGCAGCATCTTTGTTTGAATGAGAACCTGGCTAAGATGTACTTGCTTTGACATCTCTATAAAGAGGAAAACATACCGTCCATTTCAGGACTTTTCATTTTGGGAAGAGATATAAGGCCTGACTTCATATTGTACTTCTTCTTCTGAGAATACTGTTCTTTCCCCTTTTTATGAGATAGAACAAACAGATTTAAACATAAATAGCTCTTCAACAAGCCCGTAGTTTGACAGAAACTTTACAGTATGAGACAATTGGCATAGCAAAATACATCTGAAATTAAACAAAAATTCATACTCATATCTTCATAGTTTTATTTGCACTGTGGCTATAAAACCTAATTGAGAAATCCATCTGAGTGGTTTTAACTTAGCATACTTTAGATTTGTATTCATTTGTTTATTTTTTTCTTTAGTATTTTATGGTAAAGACATCAGTGCAGAAGGTAAATGAGAAATAACTTAACAAGAAATTTCAAAAAATCAAGTTCTGCCAGTGAGTGGTGACATACATAAGCTCTTCTTTGGGGTAGCTAGGAGTCCCAGTCTGACCCTGGCATCTGAAGCCCGCTGTGCTAGACAAACACATGCAGTTTTCCAGATGTGTTATATTTCCATCTTCTTAATAGACTGTGTTTTCACACAATGCTAATTGCAAGCTGCTCTCAACATACAGAGACTGTCAAGTTTTACAACAGTCCAAAGAATAACAGAACCTATAACTGGAGACAAAAGAACATAATACTTAAAAGATAAGAAGGGAAGAAGATAGGTGGAACAGTTTTGTCACTGACAGCTCTACTTCATATATCAAAGGAAATAAGTTTCTGTATATTCTGGCTGAAAATAAATGAAAAGCAAAAGCACAACTTTTTCTGTGCTGAAATTTTCAAGTATTTCTGTGTAATTCTTTAGGCTGGGTTTACCACAGCAAGCGACTCTATTCTCTTGACTTTGGTGGGGTTGGAGTACCCCTTTTTCTTATGAAGCCTTGCTTTCAACAGGGGTAGGGAGAAAAGCTGGCACATGAAGGCTGACAGCCAGTGTTAATGCTCACCTTGATTTGTAAAGTATTTTTTTCAGATTTGCCCATTTCTCATAAAATGGCCATAGTAAAGACTGGAGCAGAGCTGCCACCTACAAATAAATTACCCAGCAACAGGGCACTAGTTCACCTTAATAGTAGCCTAACAATCATCAAAATTACACAATTCTGGGCTTTCAGGTGTTTTTTGAAGAGCAGTAATCTATCCTTCAGCCCTATTCCCATCCATAGAACGTTTACTATGTGTTTACGATGTCTCACATTTCCATTTCAGTAGCGTTTGGCCACAGGAGACTTTACACTCGGCACGTCTGCCAGTCTTTGCTCCCAGCTGTGGAACACCATCTGTCCCCCTGCTTTCCCTGCATGCAGGCAGCTACAGCAGCCGCAAGAATGTCGTATTTTTCAGTTTAGAAATCTTATTCTATAGTGCGAATATGAAGAAGGCAAAAAGAGAGTTTTTTTCCTCCTGTAAAGAGGCAAAACTTATCCATGAAAAATCTTGCAGCGCTTTGGCAGGATAGTCCCAGTTCACTGCTCAGTTACGTCTGCTTAAGGAAGGTGCAACATGGGGACAAAAACGGGGCCAATACAATTAGACGGCAATTTTTGATAAATTTACAGGAGACCTGTAAATCTAAAACGAGCTCCTGGAGGGCTTTGATTGTTTATGCCCTTTGTTCTCCCTTTAAGCTGACGCCTCCTCCAAAAGGCACCTGGCGTTGACGCAGAATGAAGCCAAAGTCACTCGTGGCGGCTCCAGGAGCTCATGACGTGACAGCAGCGAAGGGGGCAGATTCCTTGCCAGGCAAAGAGGCCTTTACATAAGATAATCACTCCCAGGGCTCTTTGAGTGGAATTTCCTTTTCTGTCGTATCACACTAAATGCCAGCCTACCTTTTGATCCTGCCAAGTTCAAAGTCGCCTCAAGTCTTCTGAAGTTGTCCTGGCCTCCTCAAGCTCTTTTCAATTTGAATTTTCTCCCTGTTTACAGCATATAAAGCCAAGCCTGTGGGCTGTAGGATTCAGGGAGTGCTAGTGGTGCTCACCGAGAAAAAATAAAATGCCGAAACCTTACATCTGAGCTTCTTTTCTGTCGATGGAGAGACACAGAGACTTCTAGAACGTGATTCATCTTAACCTAAAATTAGGCCTCTGAAATAGGACAGCTGTCTTGCACCCTAAACTGCCTATTTCTCGCCTTTGATTACAATGTGAGCTGAAGGTGATCTGCTTAGATGTAGCTGTCGAAGCTGCAGATGCTTAAAGTTCGGTGGGAGGGAACTCTCAAATTTTGAAGAGCAGTGTATGGCATAGGCTGAGCGGCTTTTAAGAAGAGAATGGAGAAGAAAATGATCATATCTTTCTGTTCTGGTTACTGAAATGCTTGCAGACATTTCAGTGAGGTAATATTCGTTAGACTTCATTCTTTTTTGAGCTTTCAAGGACTGGTAGGACACTAGTTCACCTGCAGCAGCCATGTAGGCTGCAAGGTGCCATGCTCTTCTCAGCACTGAAAGAAGAACTGAGGCAGCTCACCACTTGGCAGGATTAGGCTCACAGTTCTCTAAACCAGAACTATTTTTCTCCCACTTTCCAAGCCCCCTCCAGCTCTGTAGGTATAAGCTTTTATCTTTTAATAGCTTTAATAGCACCATTGTTGTTCTTCTTTAGCTACGTAAAAAAATCCATAATCCCAGCTGTCTGAAAATTGCCTGATAAAATGTTTGGAGAAAATTGCCACCCACATACTATATTCCTCTGTAGTGTATGGGAGCATTTCTAGCCCTTCCACAGATGAGAGAACATGTGTATTTACAAATGCAGATACTCATGTTTAAACGTAAATATACAAATGCAGATAGGAAAATTGGATAGGGAAATGTTTATATGTGATTTTAGAAAACTACCAGGATAGATGTTTTTAGTTATCTAGCTTTTTAAACAAGAGTTTTTCGCCTTTACTTTTCCTGTATCTCTCAATAGTTATATAACATTATGGAAAGCAGTAAAGCTATTTACCCAGAAAAGCATCACACTCACAGAAGCCAAAGCTGTGATATCCAAGTATATGAAACTGAACATTGTATTTTGGCAATTTGGTAAAAGCAATATGATCTCTGAGTGGAAGCTGACTCAGAATTGGATAAATGATGTAACTATTTAGGTACAGACTAAAGATGTCTGCATCTTTAAATGCATGTATTTGAAAATGCTGGATGCTGTATTTGTGTTCAATACAGTGGTGCAATAATATGGAATTAAAAGCCATTGCCATGTAAATGAAATGTGTTTTCACATGCTGTTACAGTACTGGCATGGCTGATAATAAAGAGCCAGAAATTTAATACTGCTCATATATTCATATGTCTGGCCAATAGGTCTGTTTTAGCATTATTTCAGACAAAAATAGTTATTATTGCAGAATTATAGACTTTCAAAATCAAACATTCTTAACCCTCAAAAATCACACTTCAGAAATCACAGCAATTTTTAGGCCTAATTGTAACTGGAAACCACTAAAACCAGTTATCTCATAAATAACACCAGCTATTTTAACCTCTGTCCCAAGGACCCTGCATCTGCTACATCCCAAAGCAACAATGGGAATGAAAAAATATTATTTTCTTCATTTCTCAGGAAGAGAAAAGGAAGACTGAGACAAAGGTATTACCAAGCTCTGCTCCAAAATGATAGCTATATTTCTCCAGGATGGAGAGAGGGACCTTGAGTTCTAGTCTTACCTTTCATCCCTGCAAGGTCACTTAAATTACAGTTAAATTGTCAATGGACAGCAACAATCTATTCTGCATTCATTTCAGTCATTCAATATATCCCACAAATACACCTCCATAATTTCAGTACAAGTGGAATGCTTTGCTTCGTTCCAAGCCTGTAGGTCTTATCACTAGTGTTTCCCAAAAGCCTGTGTGAAATCTTGAACTTTATAGGGCAATAAAATCCTTAAAAGAAATAAATCACCATTTTTTTTCCCCAAAAAAAGTAAGACAACAATAACATTTTTTTTTCTCCTTTCTGCTCTATTCTTTCTGACTACTCTTCTTTTCCAAGGTTTTTTTTTTTATTTCTTCCTTGGAAGCAATTAAAAATTAACCCCAAGGATCCAAAGGCAAACTACCTGAAAGACGAATTTCCATTCTCTTTGATTTGCTGTAATCCCTTGATGAGGAGGTCTCATTGAAAAATGAATCAGAAAAATGTATGTCTCTCTGCTCAGAAAAGTTTCATAGATGTGTGTGTTTGAGATTACCTAACAAATAATTTGGACAAACCTGCTTGTATTTACAGTTTTGTAAAAGATGACTTAAGCTACTCAGTAGCTTCAGCATCTGTCCTCTTACCGGATTACCCAATCTTTTTAAACTGGGGGCAGTTTTGCTGCTAGCATAGAGGAGCCCTAGGATATCTGAAGCATTGGCAGGAGGCTAGTTAATAGGACACATGGCCTTTGGGAGACCTGTTTCTATCTGGCAGGGTACAACAGAGAATCTACAACGGCTCTAAATGCCTATGTATGGGCACTGAACCAAGCCCATCTGGCTGAAATATAAAATCTGTATTTCAGATGATGAGATAGATGTGGAGGTAAAATTGAAAGCAGTACCACAGCAAAAAGCAAAACTACAGTCCTGCCATTTCTCTTGCAGAAACCCAAATCCCAATGCAAGTGAGAGACAGCTGGTGAAGAGTTTTCAGAGCTCATCTGACTTCACATCCCAGTGAAACATCTCAGTTAGAAAAGAAGCCTAGTATAGTTTGATTTAGGCAGACTTTCAGTGATGGTAGGCTGGAAGCTAAATTATTTCTCAAAAACAATATGACCAAAACTGTCCATCGGTTATTGATCTTTGCTTTGCATTTGACTTCAAGGAGAATAAACTGATGTCCTCTATGAGCATAGAACAGAGTAGCAACCATAGTATAGTTCTGATCACTTTGCCTAGCCCTGCCATATTTGTCATTGCTGCTGCACAAAACTGAACAACCTGAAAATTTCTTTGTTCACCTTATGTCAGTTTCTAAATTACATACATAAGTGCCTAGTACAGTTTATGTACAGCTGCACTGGAGCTATGGCTCATAGTATGTTTGAAAGGCTTCTGAGTTGCCATATATCAGCTTTTCACCCATGAAACTGTTCTGCCTTTTTCCTTTCTCCAAAAAAAAAAAAAAAAAAAAAAAGTGGATGATGAATATGTGGATAATGTGGATAGTGAATTATGTATTTGGCCACCTCTTGCTCTAGAGGCTACAAGACAAAAAGTCTTATTCCGTATTACTTTTCCCCATGGGTTACGATGTCAAACCTGACTGTGATGGCAGGTACTGAATAACACTCCACAGTGCTTCCCATTACAAATCCCATTTTTTTTTTCAGGTGATATCAGGTGATATCCCAGTTATATCAGTGTTGGGAACTAAAGATACCTGCCTGAGTCTGACCAGTTTCACAGCAAAGTCCTTCAGTGCTACTTCAGATTGACAAACAGGAGGGGATTCATTTTGAGATTAAACCGCTCAAATTCAGATGAGTACATGTGGATGTCTAGAAGCTCCCAGTACAGTCAGTGGAGGCCTGGCCACTAACAGTTTGTGAAACAGAGAACAGATTTTCTTCCCAGCTTCCGGCACCTACAGACCTGCTGCCACCCCAGGTGCCCTGGGGCATCCTGTTTGGCTGCTAATTCTTAGTCCCATAGATGCTGTGTGAGATGTGACAGCTCTGTCCAGATGACTTTGTGCACCTCATCTGTACCAAATGTAGCCATCCTGGAACGCCAGGTCTTCACCGACTAGAGAGGCAGCTCCAACACAGGGCATAGCTGCAGACAAAACTGTGCCATTCGTTAACCTTATTAACCAGAGCCTGAGCCTGAGCTGTGAGCACACGTGGGCTCCGCTCTGCACCTGCTGGTTACTGCTGTATGGATTAATGTCCAACATGGCACAGTTCATAGCAGTAAACTATGGTCTAGGGATTTGATACTGTTTAGTAAAGTATTGTCAAGAGAAATGTAGGGCTGGTGCTGACAGGAACCACCTAGATTAGACTACTCCTGGATCTGAAGGACATCTGCATAATCTTGGAAGTAGGTTTATATTGCTCAGTTATGACAGACAAATTCAGAATATTTAATAAAGCAGGTAGTTCCAGGTTTTTTGTTTTAGCAGGAGGAACAGACACCAGATACACAGTAACTCATTGATTTTCTTATGATGTCAAGCCAGCTGTAAATTAATCCTCTACTCTTGCTGTGTGACAGTAAGGACTGGTCCTGCATGTAATGACATTGCATTCATAAATGTTGCTTTAAATCCACAGCAAGAATTTGGGTAACTATAAAGTGAAACCCAGCAGTGAATGCTTTGATATAAACATAGAGGAACAGTTATCTGCAGAGATTTTTCTTTTATTTATCTTCAATTCACAGGTTGTTTAACTCTTTCTGTTTACTCTTTCATTTTAATTACAATGGCTACTGGGATTTACCCCTAATTAAACCAGACAGAGGCTAGGGAATTTATACCAGTTACATATATTTCTGAATAATTCAACAGCTTTTGTGTAGTACCTTCATTGAAATTAGAAATTTGGAATGAAAGTTATCATAGTGCCCCAAGGAGTGTTAAGGCTGTAGAAAAAGGTTTTTATAGAGGCATCTGTGACTAAGGAACAGAAAATGTCAGTATGCCTGAGAATCTGAAAAGTCTAGCAAAAAAAGTGAATCTATAATGTGATTGAAGCTCAGAAGGTGAGCTGCAATATTAGACCAGAGAATTGGTTAAGATTTCCAGCCCACAGTATCGCTGTAATACAGAATCACAAAAAGCAGCCACAGTAGATGACAGAATGGAACAAGTCCAGCAATTTATGTGACAAACTCAAAAACTTTCATCAAACTTTATTCTCCATAGCATGACTGGGAATCTGAGATGAAGATAAGTATTCATGTCTTTTTGGCTAGAATTGAAGTTTTTAGAGAACAGAAGACATGAGAAACATTAATTGAAGGACTGATTAAAAGGCATGATATGTGAGATGCTGAGAGTTTATTTTTTTCCCCATATTCTTGTTAGGAACTTCATCTTTTTCATTGTGAACATAGACAGGCAATTGTACATACGCAACCAAAAGCTCTCTTGGGTTGAGGTTTTTTGGGGTTTTTAGCCATTTACTTCTGATATAGGAGCAATGTTTCCAGTACCTTCAAGCAGAAAGGTATTATCCTGGTGGATGGCCTTTGTGGATTTTTATGATGTGAGATGACCCTTTCCGACAAAGAGAGGTGGCAATAGCCATCAAATTTCATCAGCATTTTTCTTTACCTCTGCATCTAAATGCAAGGACCAACAATTATAGAAGGAGAAGAGGCCAAATCTCCTTGCCATCCTGCACCAGGCACCATGATCAGCATCTGAATCTGTGCACTGGCAGGATGCCTGTATTTTAGGTAGTATCCTTCATTCTCTTTAGGTACTTCCTCCTGAAGAGAACCAATGGACTATCTTCTAAACACAGACACAAACTCAGGTTAATTTATTTGCTTTTGGATAATACCTAGCCTTAAAACTGCCCAAAATATCTAGCATTTCTAACCAGTGATTTCAATGTCTATGTCAGACTCCAAAGGGTATTTACAATTGCACAGATCATCATGAATTGGCTACTAAGTTCAGGTGGCTGTTAATACACATGAAGGTTTATGTTTCTTTTCCAGGTATCTCATTTGTGCTAATAAAAGATATTATCTCTGCTTATAATCCTTGTCCTGCAGAATAAACTTGATCTTAATTTAAACATGACAGCTATGTCTAGGTCACCAGCACGGACTTGGCCAGCAGAAACTCAAAATCCACTACGTTGTAAGCAGTATTTCTGCTTTTTAAACTATGAGTCCTGTAAAATGCTTGCTCTACTTCCCTTACTTTATGATTTCAAAACAGAGTAATGACCTTCTGCTCTCAAAACACAGGCATCCATGGATAGAATAAAGCAGCTTCTTGCTTTGTTGCCAGGAAATGCCCACTGATCTGGCCTCCAGAGACCATAAAGCTGAGGCTAGCAGATAAGAGGAAAATGAATGATTTTTTTTGCATGGTGGAGGTACTGTGAAGCTGCAGGCAATGTTCAGCTCCTTGCTCTTCTAACTCCTATTGAGACTGAACACCGGCCACCTGAGGTCCTGGAGTGCAGGTCTCCAGTGCTGGCAAATTGGACACCTTTGTGCCATGCAGAGCAGGACACCGGAGCCAAGTGTGGGAGCCAGCATGGATAAATCCTGCCTTGGCAACAGGAGGGCAATAAAGTATACCTGAGAGAAGAACTGATACATCCACCACCATGGGAGTCCATTGGAAACGGGACATAGGAAAGCAACAAAAGGAGAAGATTCTTCCAAGAGGGAGGCAGAAAAATTGAGCATATTTAAGCCACATGCTGCTTTAAGGAGCTGCTACAGCTCTTGACTCCCAGCAAGTATTATGGTGGGGATGACGAGCTGGGAGATGCTCTACCACAGGGCTGGGTTTGTAATCAAAGTAACTGCATGTGGGAGCAAAACCCAATTCACATCAAAGACTTAGTCCAGTGAATAAAACTAAGGTGTAATCTCACCTTATTAATTTTTCTTTATTAGAGGCAAATTTAATCACTAGTCATCAAGATGCATTCTCCAGGATTAAAATTTGATATTGCCAACAATATAAGAAATTATTCCAGTCTAACTATTAATAAATAGATATAAAGTGATATAACTGTTCCCTTCCTGCAGTTAAATCAGTAAAAAGATGTCTGCTGTATAAGAAGGCTGAATGATCGTGATCCTAGCGATGAGTAGATTTATACTGGAATATCTGAACTTAACCTTGAAGTGGCAGTAGTACCTCAATGTGGCTAAACAACTATCCATAACCAGAAGGGATAGGAGTAAAAAAACACATTGTTTGATTGGATTCTTTCTTAGTGCATCCTCTCAGCCCTAAATCAGTGCAATTCCACCAGATAAGCAAAATCAGGTTGGTACTCCAAGAACAGAGACCATGAAGCAGGAAGGGATATCTCAATTCCTACTCTGGGGACGAAGGTGTCTGGACACCATCTGTAAGAATCAGGAGTCACTGCAGAGAGAGAGAGAGAGAGATGGATGTGCTACCTGTTGAAGGCAACTCAAAGCTACTGCTCCATGAGAGGTCACAAAGCAGTCACTATCTTCCCTCTAAAACCTTGCTGCCCCACAGAGCAAGGCAGCACAAAACAGATATAAGAAAGGATAATCAAATAAAATGAATAAAAGAGGCATTGATTATGGAAATAGCATG
>VZSV01000307.1:392145-438301 GCA_013398735.1 Nothocercus julius
AAAAAAAGAAGCAAAAAACAAAAAACAAGGCTTCAATGTTGCCTGTGTGCACAACTGTAATACCAATAAAAAATAAGTAGGGGTAATAAATACATTTGAAGAAAACCAGGATCAGCTTGCAAGCAATTTGTGAGCAGGGAAATGAGCAAAATGGCTTCAATTATTTTCTGTATTTAAAATAATGAGAGAAGCTTTTGTAATGAGTTTATAGTAAACAGACAGGAAAGTGACACTTTTTTAGTTACTTGAAATATGCATCAAGTAGAGATGAATTGCTATCGTGTTGATTGATATACCCATCTATGTTTATATCCTACACCTACAGTCTATAAAATGTTTACCTGGTTTTTGAAATGCTGGTTTGGAAGCTTTGTCTTCCTTTCAAAAACAGCTTCATTATCATCAGTGAGGAACCCCATATAGAATTCCTCTGAAAGACATCGGGGTTTTTATTAACCTAGTAATGTCTCAGAAAAAATAAAATTCAACCATGTCTGAGCAACATTTATATATTTTATAAGTTACAGAGAAGCCTGTCAAAAATTCTCCATTTTGATAGAATGTTAGATTTCAGTCCAAAATCTAGGAAGTGCCTATTTTTTCACAGATGCATTTGAAAAAGAAAAAGAAGTCCCAGTTTTTATCCATTTCTAATGAAGAAAAACTTGTGAACACAGTGATCTGAGGAATCAACAACAGGAGTCAGAGATGTCACTGCTGGTAGTTAAACAATACACTGGGAAATAAACATAGATGGAGTTTCGAATATATACTCCAAGTCTGATATGCATTATATTGAACAGATATGCATGGATTTGGACGATTACCTGAACTATGGTGCTACAGAATATATCAGTGTCCAAGATTTGAAATTCAAATGTTCCCATAAACAACAAATTAACATATAAAATATTTTAAAATATAAGAGTATGTCATGTGTGGTGTATCTGATTTTATATTCATGTTCTGAGCTTGCAAATAGTATTCATATTGAAATACTGTGCTTAGAAACTGTGTGTGGTTGAATCTACAAAAGTGGTCTTTTTTCCTAAGATCTGAATTCTAATTATCATTACCTTCACATACTGACACAAAATAAATTACTTTAATTGGTGTTTTACAGACTTTCAGCTACACTCAAGACCTGAGTCTGTGCACAGTAGATGGATTGGTTTTGTTATTGTTTGATTAATATAAAGAGCACTTTCATTACACCCCTGGGCTTCTCAAAGGTTTTATTAAGGACATTCTTTTATTTTGAAAAATATGCATATGGAGAGCAATTGAAGAGGATTCCAGGTTATTTAAGAGAAAACAAAGGTAATGGCTGGTAAAAATCTGGAAGATATGAACTTTTTCTCTTGCCCTTGGGTTGTATGTACACAATGTATCCTGTTCTCTCACAAATCCCATCTGTCATTTCTGATTTCTAAGAAAGGGTCTGGTAAGGAAATATGGAGAAACTTGTGAGTATTAGAAGAATTACTGGTGTTGTACACTGGGAATAAAACTGATTTTTTTTGATAGAATGGATTGATATCAGAAAACATAGTTCAATTAAATTGAAAGTTGCCAAGATTTGCAATAAAAACACTTAATTGAAATATATCCTAATGCTGAATATACTGTCAAAATATATTCTATCACTATCGCTAAAATATTTAATTTGGTTGTCTTTTCAGTTCTTTTTATTTGAATAACCTTTATATTTTCTTGAGCTAATTGTATTGTATTTATGGCACATTATTAGAAGGCTTTACTTAGTGTTTTTATATATTTTTAAGCTATATTTTAGTGTTAGTAAAATTTTACTAAATTTTAGTGTTACAAAATTTGAAAATAGAAGTCACTTTTTTCTTTCTCCTAAATTTCAATGAAATGTCAGAATATCAGAAATTCTCAGAAAAAAAAATCTATGCTAGTATAAGTCTAGTTAGAATTAATTAGTATTTATTAACATCATCAAATAATAGTAATAGTAGACTTAAAAGTGAAGAACCATCACAAAATGATTGATTAATATATTATTTGTCACAAACTCTGATGAGCAGCATCCTAGTTCCCCAGCTCTGTGGTATGACGTCTTTTTTCACCATGCATATATATTAACTATTTATTACAAAACACGTAAGACATGTAGGACCCAGTTTTGTCTATAGCTGCACCAGCATACGACTAATATGAGAAGAACATTTAAACACGTAGTGATTATTAATAAAATATCTAGACTATATAAGTTACTAACATTACTGTAATTCACGTTGTTCCCATATAAGCCAATGGTAAAATTCCTATGATGAGCCATTGCCAATTGCTTTTAAGTATCATCCATAAGCTCTAACGTCATTTTCAGGTATAAGAAACTAATTCCTCTGCCATTTGGATGCATAAGAATGGATAATCTTGTATTCTTGATACGTTCATGGAGATGTTGGCAGCTAACACCTGACAACAAATGTGTGATGGTATCTCTGCTTACTGTAAACTAAAGAAAATCTGGCAGAATTGATTAGAGATCTGAGCTATTTTTGATCTGACTGTGGAGTATTTAGCATGAGTGGGCTAATATTTTATATCTGAAAAGCAGGAGGCACCACAGTTCCTACTCTGATCTTTAGTGTAACTCTCAATTTTTTTATCATGGAGGAATTTTTCTGCTTACCTGTGGAACAGGTCCCGATGATTTGCGGCAAAATGTGACTGTGGATATCCCAATGAAGGCAGTAACTCCTCTTTCAGTAATTTATTATGTTATTTAGTGTTCTAGGTTCCTATGTATAGAAGTCTATAAAAAATGAATAGGGAGAATTCAAGAAGAAAAAAAAAATGGGCTAGAGCACCTGGGAGTTGCTTCTATTAGGAAAAGTTTAGTATCATTGTTGGAAAAGGCAAGCCCTCCTTTCTCAAGGTTACTGAAAATAAGTTACTGTAACTACAGAAGATGGTTCAACTGTTCCCATCAAGAGAAGTGGGGAGCCCCTAACTGTCCAAAGACCAACCTGCGTCATCAGCAGCAATTTGCAATGAGGCTTAGCAAAAGCAATGAAGTCCTCATTACTCACTGTGACAGAGCAATTGAAAATGTCACTGAAGGGTAGTAAAGAAAGGCCTCAGCTGCAATATATTCCATTCATCACTGAATTTCTTTTTATCTTCTTGCCTTTCTTTTGCTGCATAGAATATCTTTGATTCTATAATCTCTGCTTTGAGGACAATACTTCTCGCACATACAATGAATCTATATTGTATGTATTAGGTTGTTTGAACAGACTTATGACTCTACCCTAAGCAAAGTGAATTAGTATGCAAAATGTCAATACAATGTTAAATTAAACAGCACATAGTAATGAAAGGCATTCAATTTAGAAAAGTAAAATGAAATCTTAACTGAGCAGAACCAATTATTGTGTAAAGCAGAATGGATAAAAGGCTTGACTCACCCATTGTCTAGACAAATCACTTAGAAACACGTGGGATGGCTTTAGAGCCACTGAAATAATGTAAAAACCTATTTGCAAGCTGTTTGCCAAATTAAAAATGTTTTTTTGATTGGGCTTGTTTGTAAGCTGTTAAGAAACATGATGTGTTCACAGACTGCTTGAAGAAAGCAACAAGAAGGTAAACAACTTGCCCAATGGCAGATAGCAGAACCAAAATAGGGCCAGGAAATTATTTCTGACAGATGATTTATCTTTCAGAAAAGGTAGTTTTGATCAACTTAAAACTCTTTGTAAATTCCACTTGAATTCAGCAGTTTGCTAAGTACAGATAAAGGACATGGGGAAATATGGGGATGCTGTAATCAATTTTAATCAATTTTAATTTAATCAATTTTAATCTTTTTTTTTTTTTTTTTTTTTTTTTTTTTTTTTTTTTTTTACAAAACAGGGATTAAGACACTATGAGAAACCATTGATCTACAATTCAAAGCTTCCCTGAGAAAGAATGTCTTGCACCACCCCAAATCGGCACGTATTTTTACGTTTTTGTCCAATGCCAGCTGGGCAAGCAGGACACTGGCCAGCTAACACCATGGGATGTGAGTGTCATCTGCAGGTGGCCAAGATGATGACCTTAGTGTTCCTGTGGGCTAGGAGATGCTGCCAGCCTGGAAGAGCATAAGACCTTGCTGGAGATGGGGGGAAACCTTCAGTGCTCCAGAGTACCACGCAACAACTCAAAGTCCTGCAGGATTTAATGAAGTAAAATGGCCAACGAGCTTTTCTAGAGCTTCTGCATTGACAAAAGCACATTTGTGCTTTGAACTCTACTTCTGCTACTGCCTACGCATCTTCCTTTCCTTTCTCCCATACCACTCTATGCTCACTGAAAGAAGGAAAATTATAGCTACACTTACAAAAGCCTGTGAGAATTGTGGGCTCCACTGAAGACTATATTATTCTCAGTGCTATAATATTTTCTGGATCAATGAAAGTATTTTAGTTTTTATTAATGTTTCGATACATTGATGAAATGTTTTCTATGCTTTTTGTACTGTTTTGTTCTACAGATTTTTCAGGCTAGGAAACACTGTGATATCTTATCCTCATCTTTGAGCACACAGCTAGGAGTGCTTTTGACCATGTTTACAGTGAATAATATGATCATATGCTTTCTTTTGATTCCTCAAAATAAAAAAAAATAGTTCACATCAAATTATCTTCTATAGTGAAATACAGCACATTACATTGTTATACACACTGTCCTTGCAAAGACTCAAGAGTGATAGTTATTTGTATAGACTGTTATGAATCACTAAACAAACTCACAAAATATGGGTGTGCAATGTTGCTTTATCTTAAAAGAAATACATCCAACCAAAAGGTTACGGATGTCTCACCCAAACATCCACAACAGGCCTTTGCAATTGGCCTCACGTCTAGCTGCTCAAGTGTAGCAAAGTCTCCTCCTTGCCACTTCCTGCCCTGCTGACACGGCCTTGGTCATTCCTGTGAGCCCAGTGTTGTGAGCAGGAAGTGGGGGCAGCGACAGGGATATTCATCTTCGTTGAAGACCAGCCCAGTAACAAAAAATTGGTCACTTCACCTAACCGGTGCCTCTGCCAAAAGCCCTCTTGCACTTGTCCAAGCATCCCTCTGCTCGTGCCCAGGCGTCTTTTGCATGACTTGGCTAGGCAGGGCAAGGCTCAAGTTAGGCAGACTCCTCAAGGAAGGAGCTGCCCACCCAATAGTGCCAGTGTGATGAGGTCCTTGAGAAAATAGGCAGAAAGTTATGCTAAAGATCACCAGAAAGGTTACAAAGTCAGACACTCAGAAGCTGGGAAATGCCAGAACTGAGGTCACCCATGAAAATGTCCTTTGGTGCATTTTCATATATCACTGAATATACCACTTGGTGTATATTCATTATGATACATACCTTAATTACAGGAACATATACATTTTTTTGACCACTGCCACCACCCTCAATGCCAGAGAAATCTTAGCAATTCAATTCCTCAGTCATTGTCTCTGCAACTGTAATAAAAGTCTTGTCACCTAGTTTTTCTCTTCTCTATGCATATGCAACAAAGTTCAAAGGGAGAAATAATAATAACCAAAAGCTTTTGATGGCGGTGTTTAAGAGAAGAAAATGCATTTCCAGTCCTTCCTCAAATAACAGCGACTCTGAAAACAAGGCAAGGCTCTTGAAAGTTTTACAGCATCCCACTCACATCCTATTCACAGCTCACTAATGCACTTAATTTGAACCCAGCTGTTAGCTTCTTGCAGTGGAAGCTGCATCTTATTAATTTAAAGCCATTTACATTAAGTCAAAGATTTGCTTGATCCCCTGAGTGGTCACTTAAGGCAGGTCTAATTGTATGGGAAAATAGACTCATTAATGTAAAATGGAAAGCAAAGCCAATTAAAACTTATAGCAAGCTATTATAATTCTTTTAATAAGGAATTAATTAAAAGATCTGAGGAATCAATCTGCTATAATAAATTGACTGCATACATACAAATTTTGCAACTACTGAACTTGAAAAATGGTCCAAAGTGACTAAGAGAGGGGAAAATAAACTGAGAAAAGACTTATTCAATATGAAATATTAGTCAAGGTGAAATATGCATATATGCTGGAGGTATAGACACATAGACCCCAGACTCATGGAAAGTTTTCTTGGTACAGTTCAGATATTCATCTAGGTTTGAACCGTTCATAACCTCTTGCTTATGACCATAGTCATTTTACTATTATATATCAATCTGAAGAAAGACTGATATCCTGCGAAAGTGTCATACAAAACATGCAGATGTATTAAAAAAAGTAGTCACTCATTTTGCACTTGACGGAGCCAGTATCAAGGGACTTGGAAGACTCAACCTGTTGAAAGAAATGGCTGTCAGCAGTGGATGACTTTCAAGCTCAGATTCCCTCAGTTAGGCCACTGAGAACATGGGAGACTACCAGTTACTACTGCAACCACGAGCTACTACCATGTGCGATCAGGAGCTTTTCCGAGAGCCCACTGTGGAGAGTCCACAACACAGTTCTCCTATTCACATGGAATGTTACTGTCTATGAAAATGAATTATGTGCTGACACCCTGCAGATATGTAAGAGAAATACATGGGGTTGGAGCACTGGCAATGGGTAAGTGTCCCAGGATCTGTTCTGGGAACCACCATAGCTATGGGAATGTAATGCTATGTTTCCTCACAGAGTGGCAAAATAATGAATTTCAAGGATAAATTAAGATATTATCTAAAAATGGATTTTTCAATACTGAGTTACAAATAATAAAACAACACAGTATATTAACTGGATTAATTTGCCAGAGTTTGCCTAGATGTTCCTGTGAGCCGTTCAAGGTCGTGTGACTAACTGCTGCAAGCCTCCTTTGATTTGGAAACCCTGAAAAGTTCTTAGATCAAAGTCTTTCCTCTTATTAATGCTGGCAACAGTAAAGTAACCAAAGTAGCTGCTTTGAATGACTTGTTCTTTCTGAAGCCTGAGAAGATGTTGCTCATTTCTCTTTTTTTTCCCTTCTGATTATCTTGCTCTCATTTCTCATGACTGGCTCTAAGCAATTATATGGTACTCCTTTCACAAAGAAGCTTGTGCTTGCAGCTACCAGAGGCCCATGTGGTGAACTGAAGGCTTTTTCCTCAGAAAGCACTAAGGGAAGGAAAGGAAAAGGAATAAGATATATATATATTTTTTTCTTTCTCTTTTAGATCACTTTTCTATGGTACATTTTCATTGACATTTTTTGAACACCATTCTCTAATTTGCAGATATCTGAAAGCAAGTTGTGTAACAAATCCAGAGATCTCTTGCTAGATGCATCACAATTCCAACCCTGTGTCATTCCAACCCACAAAAATCAAACATGACATAGCAAAAGAAGAAGTGTGGGGGTGGTTATGTTGAGTAAGAATGAGCTTCACTCCAAGCTGGCTGGTGGTTCTGAGGTCCCTGAGGACCCCATGACTGTGCCTTAGAAGTCACAATACTGAAAAATCAGCAGGTGACCCAGCACCCCTTGTTGTGTTCCAATTAGCTTTACCTGCGCTCCAAGATGTATTTGGGCACTGTGGCCAAGTGGAAACTGGTCTCTGCCTACTCTAGGAAGTCCTTGTAGTCTCCAAAACAGTTGGGTACTTGCAGAATGCCTATTGGTCATGGTCCCTGAGTGCCCTGTTGTTCCTGGGTAGCCTTCCTTTCAGCTACAGTGTTTGAACCCCAACTGAGTCCAGATGCCCACATTAAAAAAAAACAACACTGTTTCTTGTAAGGTCTCTAAGAATTCAGCTCCTAACACTCACTTGCTTACAACAGGGAGAAGAGCATGTCATGACCTGTTTGCCAAATCCACACAAGTCAATGGAAGTTGGATTTAGAATCCCTAGTAATTGCATCAAACTATTCATAAATGAGTTACAGGACAAGAATTATATACTGGAATTATTAGATCAGAGATTAGATCTCCTTCCATGGATGAAAAATGAATTAAATTAGTGAAATAAATTATTAGCTTCAAATTATTCTTTCTACTCTTGTCATTTGCTGCTCTGTGATAAGTGTGATAAAAAACATTTGTCAAGTGAGCTTGTCTCATTCTTTCGGACCACAAAAACAAGATCTTAATTCATTATGATTTCCCCTGACCTGTCTGTGGATCATTTACATTTGTAAAAGTGGATTTAAAATGCTACCAGATCACTAGCACTTGACAGTCACACTGAAAGGCATAAAAAACTCTGAAAAGGTGCAAGACAAGTCAGAATAAAACACAAGAATTTTAGCAGCTGCGGTAAGTAAAATCTTTATAAAAACTGATCTGACATTTCAAAAATAGGTTTTTTTTTTCAACGCTTTAAAAACTGTGCTGAGATTTATCTTTGAGAGCTGATTTCTCCTTTCAAATTGAACGATATAGGTACTAATCCTGTGTGACTTTTGTAGGTGCTTTTTTTTTTTTTCTTAAAATTGCAGGGCAAGATGAAAAAAAAACATTTTTGGAAATGAAGATGCTGATTTCTATACTGGTCAGGCTGGATCACACATTGATTTGTTATTGCTACCTAAAGAAAAGTCAAAAGGTTACTGCAATGAGTCATCGATCAGAGAGAGCACAAGTCTGAGGCAGTAACATCTAGCTTAGAACCTAAAGAACCTGGTTTCCTCAGTTTAACTTGAAAGATTCTGGTAGCCCGTACCACCAACCGTACCACCACCGTAATCCCAACCACATTTTCACCTGTTCAAGCATGTCACAGCTGTTGGCATCTTAAAATTGACTATGTTAAAATCAAGCTATACTGTTCGTAAGTAGGACAAAGAAGTCCCACTCCAGTGTGTGGTTGGTTAGGTAAATATTTATTTCTGAACCCTTAGCAATGTAGGATTGTTCCATGTCTTCAGGGTACTTTTTTTGTCCCCCCCAATTCACAAATCTCTTGTAAGTGCCTGAAAAAAACTCAGATTATATCTTGTATCACATCTACGGTAGGTGGTATCCTCAGGAACACTTCAGAGGTGGCACTGACCTTCAGAGTTTAAGAACATAGCACGGGTGTATACCGATAGATTTACCTTTTTTTCTTGGAACTGTCGCTTGAATGAGGTGAGGGTTACAAAGATGAAAACCACAGCGCGCACTGGTTCATCTGTCAGGGTAGAGAATGGATCTCTATCATCTCTGCAGTTACTGTTCCTTGCCCTCTTTGCTTTGGAGCGGCGGGCGAGCAGGTGCGAGTGACAGAGAGAAAAGGATTGTGCTAGTTCGCCGTCTTCAAACTTGGAACACACAGCCCTTCCCTGTTATGTTTTCAGCCTCCTCAAGCATGCAAGAGCTCAGAGACAAGAACGGTCATCTGAAGGTCTGAAAAGGACCTAGATCAGTGATTTTAACTCGTAGCTTGTGCATGCCTAAGTCTCATGGGCTATCTGCAAGCGGCATGCAAGTCATTTAGGGCTGTGTCCACTCTCCATGTCAAGGCAAGGTCTAGTGCAGATCCAAGAGAATATACTGATCCCCAATTCCCATGGAGAAGGCACACCAGCAAGGGAGGTGGCATGGAGCACCGTGTGCTCCCAGGGACCCTGCAACGGTGCTGCCGGCACGGGCACAGTGTCCCCTTTCTCCCCAGATGGACACACGCCTAAAGATGCAAACTGACGGTTGGATTCACCTCTTGTCATCCTTCCACTCACAAGCTTTTCAGAGACCAATAAATTGGAAAGGGCCAAGCACTGCTGAAATCGATCATTTAGGGGTGGACAGGAACAAGTAACTAATTAACTGGATTTTGCTGGGTCACATCTCTTAAGACCCATTGCAGAGTTGTATAGTCCTATCAAGGCATTACAAATGCAAAGATGGCACAGCAATAGGCTCATGTGAACCTGGAACAGTGGAAACGTGGAAAAAGTAAAGTTAAAAGGAAATACTTGTAGTTTCATTTTTATTTGTTAAGTGCTGGACAGAATACAGTGTAAAACATTATTTGATGGAAAGTAGCATTCACAGAGAAATCATCATAGGTAAAATAGCTGAACACTCACTAGAGGCAGTTTACCACAGATCTAGAAAACACAGCAAAAAAAAAGGACATAGTTTGGGCAACATGCATGAAGTGCAGCAGAAGTTTTGCTCTACATCTGCAAACAAAACTTTGTGGTATCTGTTCTGTTCTCAAAGACACTAGTACAAATCTACAGTAAATCAATGTCCTGACAGAGAATTGCTCCAGACTTGCACCAGTCCCACTGAAAGCAAGATTTATACTGTGTACTTATGCAAAACTACACTTTTTTTTCTCTCTGACTTCTGCCATCAGAAGAAATTGATAGGGGACTCTTTCCCACGGAAAAGCCAAGCTGCGACTCTGAATTACTTTATTACGTTTTCTGGTTGATTTTTTTTTAATCATTAAAGTGCATTAAAGTATGAAAACAGATTGCTTTACAGCTAGGCAGGCATATGAACAACTGAGCTATATTTTTTGTAAAGCTGGTGCTGTGCTGGCTTTCACCAGAAGAGGGTAGAGTTAGGAAACGGCTCTGTGCAGCCAGGATTCGTTATTGTGTTGGGAAACAGCAAAGGGAAAACAAGCACAAGTTTCTCCTCTGCACACTTGCACTGACTATGTGACAAAGTCAGCAGCTAAACTCTAGAAGATCTCAAAGTAAAACGAAAGCGGAAGGAAAAGCCAAACTGAAAAGCAGCTTCCCAGGGAAATCTGTGGAACAGAGGACAGAACTGCAACAGTTTTTCGTGGGCACAGCCTGCTGCTTGTCTCTTTGAGAACTGTCAGTCACTTCACTTTGCATTAATCAGAGCATGGGATTTATTTCTCTGCCGTGACTTCCAACCTGTGAATAAATATCACTTTAGAGAGAGAATGGAACCTGAAAAGACTCTCGAGCACTGAGCAGAGGGGTGAGTTTTATTAAACGGTTTCTTCTCTTTCAAATCTGCTGGAGCTTTCTAACATCCTGCTTTCAGGAACAGCAGCCAGATGACTTGTCTTTTCACTGCAGCTTGTTGCATACCTCACCGGGCTTTCCTGGCTGCAGGTTTATTTCTGTAACCTTTCCCGCCACGACTCCAAGTCAATTTGGTAACATTTATAATACAGCTGGCTTTGTGCTGATTTGCTTTCATGAGAAATTAGAAACACAAAGCTTTGAAGCGAAACAATAGGCTAAAGAATCAAATAAAATCCAATACAATTAAAATGGCAGGTGACTCTAAATTTCCAGATATGCATACTGATGGACCAGAAAAGAATGAAGAAACAGAGATTGTGGTCAATGTTGGTGGGGTAAGGCAGGTGTTCTATGGAGATAACCTGAACCAGTATCCAGAAACACGGCTGGCAGAGCTGATCAACTGCTTATCAGGGGGATATGACAGCATATTCTCCCTCTGTGATGACTATGATCCTGGAAAAAGAGAGTTTTACTTTGACAGGGATCCAGATGCTTTCAAATGCATTATAGATGTATACTACTTTGGAGAAATCCACATGAAGAAAGGAATATGCCCTATATGTTTCAAGAACGAGATGGAATTTTGGAAAGTGGATCTTAAATTTTTGGACGACTGCTGCAAAACTCACCTAAGTGAAAAAAAAGAGGAACTGGAAGAAATAGCCCGAAGAGTGCAGTTGATTCTGGATGACTTGGGAGTGGATGCCTCCGAAAATCGCTGGAAAAGATGCCAAAAATACATCTGGAAATTCATGGAGAAGCCAGAATCATCCTACCCAGCTAGAGTAATTGCAGTTCTGTCCTTTCTGTTTATTTTGATCTCCTCCATAGTGATGTGTGTGGGGACCATTCCAGACCTGCAGGTTGTAGACCCAGAAGGGAATCGCATGGAGCATCCAACCCTGGACAGCATAGAGACAGTCTGTATAGGCTGGTTCACCATGGAGTATGTGCTTAGGCTGATCTCTTCTCCAAATAAACTCTACTTTGCTCTGTCTTTCATGAATATTGTTGATGTGCTAGCAATACTTCCCTTCTACGTCAGCCTGATCCTGACCCACTTGGGAGCCAAACTCATGGAGCTGAGCAATGTTCAACAGGCTGTGCAGGCGCTGCGCATCATGAGGATTGCAAGGATTTTCAAGCTTGCCCGGCACTCCTCAGGGCTGCAGACTCTAACCTACGCTCTGAAAAGAAGCTTCAAGGAGCTGGGACTGCTCCTGATGTACTTAGCTGTTGGAATCTTTGTCTTTTCTGCCCTGGGTTATACCATGGAGCAAAGTCACCCTGAAACCTTATTTAAAAGCATCCCTCAGTCATTTTGGTGGGCAATCATCACCATGACCACAGTTGGATATGGAGACATATACCCTAAAACAACGCTAGGAAAACTGAATGCTGCCATCAGCTTTCTTTGCGGAGTGATAGCAATTGCCCTTCCCATTCATCCCATCATTAACAACTTTGTTAGGTATTATAACAAGCAGAGAGTTTTGGAAACAGCCGCCAAGCACGAATTGGAGCTCATGGAGCTAAATTCAGCTGAGGGAAAAGCCTCAAACTCCAGGAGTGAACCAGAGGATTTTGCGAGGGAAGGCAAGGAGGGTCCTTTTTGTAGCAGCCGGTTAAAAGTGTCCCACAGTGACACCTTCATTCATCTGCTGTCAGAAGAGAAGCACTACAGAACCAGGCTTCAAAGCTGCAAATAAACTAGGAGCTGTCAGTGCTGAGCTATAGATCAGAACATCCTGCCAATCAGCTAATGAGAAGACACGAGGGATCTGTCAGTCTCGGGAGCAAGCACTGCTTTCCTTTTCCAGTGTGATTAAAAATTAACCCCATCTTCATCTACGGTTGGTAAGACTTTGCTGTTATTACCCAAAATACGATATTAAGACTCCATTGAGATCAGAGTGATTATGATGAATGCATCCTGACAAAACCCATTTGTAACCATTTTAGAGACTGCAAATTCCTTCCTTGACCAGTAAATGTTCAATGATCTGAATGTGCAACATTGCCAAAACAGAATTCTGTACCTGTGATAATAAAGAACAGTATCACAAAGAATGTGTCTTTTAGGCTGTGTCTAGTGCTTTGCAGTTACAAAACACTGTTCCTTAAAATGGTAACACAGATTTCACTGGGACAGGTTTTAAAGTAAAAAAGTTAAAGCAGTGTCTGCCTAGAGTTATTAAAAATATGAGCATGTACTATGTGTAGAATAATACAGTCAATGAAAGGTTTTATTTTAATAAAATTTGAGGTTGATATTTTTTCATAGATATCTGTTCCTCTTTCCATTAAAAATCTAATTTTAAACACTACCTGAAACTGTTTGTTGACAGATATGTGGAACAAAACCAATGCATTTTAAGAAGCAAGTGAAAAAATGTTTGTTCTAGTGCTTTACAACATAATGATTTATGATTACAGGGACCTTTCAGGAAGGCTTTTTACTCTAGTAGTTTTTGAAATGGGAAGTTAATTTACAATTTTTTAAAAATCACTATAAATCAAGGGAAGTTTATAGACGAATTAAGCTGAGGTACTGCTAAATAAGAAACTTCAAGTCTTTGAAAGTCAATGTCAAGAAGCTTTCAAAAAAATTATTTGTTTTATGCTAAAATATCTATCCAAGTGAAAAAAATACTGGGTTATTTAAAAACGATAAACATGTTTTGGTCCTGCAGATGGTTTTGCAAATATTATTTTACACAGATAGTAGGTACTACTGAGTCAAGTATCTTATTCATTAATCAGCCTATTAATCAATAATAGCATCATTACTTTGCCTAAAGTACGCATTATTTTGGTCTGAGTAAAGACTGCAACGTACGGGTCTGATCCCTGCTAGAGATACGCATGGAAACCAAGAGGTGCACCTGCTGGAAGGGGAGCGGAGAATTTGCACACAGGCACATTTGCATATTTAAAGTTAGGACCCCCAAAGACCCAAGAATTGCTCGTGCTTTGCTAGGATCACTGTCCTTATTCAATGCCTGCCTGCGGAGCAGCCTCTCGCCCAGGGAAGGCGCAGCAGTGCGGGCCGAGCTGCGGCCCCGGGCAGCTCACAGGCAGCGCCTGTCCTAGATGTGGATTTGACCATGCAATGATGTGACAAGTCGGTGGGGTCCTGGGGAGCTGTGGGAAGAGGAGAGGGATGCAGAGGCCTCCCTCCCAGCTCCTGCACCTGGCTCGTCTCACCTGGGCTGGTGAGGACCTTGTGCCTGTGGTGTTGGGTGGGGGAGGATGGGCCATGTCGGTCCTTGCCCTCCTCACTGAGGCTCCTGGTCCATCCCATAGAGCTGCCAGCCCACGAACAGCTACGAGATGTGCACCCCGCAGAACATACACAGAGCAGCTCTAACCACCCTCTTCTCATTGGAGGTAGAGCCTCCAAGTCCCTTTCCCCACCATGTTTTTGCTCCCAAGCAGCTAATGGTTACTGGGCAATTTAAAGTTTGACTTCAAGCTTGCTTGGCTTGCCCTTCCTCTCTGAACAGAGTACATGGAACAGTGTTGAAAGTAATTATTCTCTGTGCAGCTCTAGGGATGCTGTGTTTCTCACTGAAAAAGCAAGGATGGGACAGAGTCAGGAGCAGTCGTGTCCCAGGCTGGGGGCTTTCAGATGGAGGTGGGTTGTGGTGGTGTGTACAGGGCCTGGACACCACTGTGACTCGTAGGCACCCAGCAGCCCAGGCTGTGCTCCCCGTTTTGTACAACTCCTTCCACAGAAATCCCACCGTGGGCTCTTCCCAAGCTCAGACCTTTTCCCAGCACTACCTGCCAGCTACTTAAACTCCCAGAGACGCTTCTCTGCTTCCAAGAATACCTGCTCCTCTGAACCCCCATGCCCCTTAACACTTGGAGGCAGGGTCCCAGCCATGTCAGACCGGCTGCCCCTCATTCCCTTTACCATGTCCTGCCTTAGCTCATCAAGTAACATAACTCAAAGCAAGCCTGAACCCTTTCTATGCCAGAAGCATCCCACCAACCTTTGTGCCCAATCCTTTCCCAACTAAGATTCACAGCACATCCAAGTGCTCTCCTCAACCCGAGCACTCCCTGTCCTTCCCTCCCTGTTCCCATCTCAGAGCCTCCAGATCTGCTCTCTACATCCTCATCATCATGAAGACGTCTCCCTTCATTGGACATTTGTTGATTCTCCTCACAGAGACAGGATTCTGCTGGTTCTTTCTCTGCCTGGGATTTCCAGGACATATGTCCTGCACCTATTAAAAATTAGCTCTGGTGGGACTGAGGGCTGAAGAAGAGGAAAAGTAACGGAGCTCTGCCAGTCCCAAAAATATGCCTCATCTATCACTGGGAATATTAAATCTTCCTGACTTCCCTCATGATATGAAGAGAGTGGCTGAATTAAGTTAGCAAAGGGCTCTGAATGAGCAAGCACTATATAAATGCTAAGTAATATGGTTAGTACTGTAAGTACTAAATACTCACTGCTGCAATTTGCAATTCATTTAACATGGTATTAAATAAAGGCTAAACTTCTTTTATCAGAAATAATTTTATAGGCTAATTTCTCCAGTGAGTCATGGTTTCGAGCATAGTGGTTTGCTAAGGTTGTATCAGTGTGGAAAGAGCTTTGGGACAACTTTGGTGCCTTTCAAGCCCAGCTTGGGGTTAAGGCAAACTCCATGAGGCTTGCTGCACAGGGAAGCATATTTGTTGGATTATTTGCCATAGTTATACATTGGTAAAGGCTATCATAGAGTCATAGAATCATAGAATCACAGAATGGTTGAGGTTGGAAGGGACCTCTAGAGGTCATCTAGTCCAACCCCCCTGCACACACAGGAACACCTACAGCACGTGGCACAGGGTGGCATCCAGGCGGGTTTGGAAGATCTCCAGAGAAGGAGACTCCACAGCCTCTCTGGGCAGCCTCTTCCAGGGCTCTGTCACCCTCACTGTCAAGAAATTTTTCCTTAAATTCCTATGGAACTTTTGGTGTTTCAGTTTGTGGCCGTTTCCTCTAGTCCTATCAGCAGCCACCCCTGAGAAGAGGCCAACCCCATCCTCCTCACTGCCTCCCTTGAGGTCCTTATAGACACTAATCAGGTCTCCTCTCAGCCTTCTCTTCTCCAGGCTGAACAGGCCCAGCTCTCTCAGCCTTTCCTCATAGGACAGATGTTCCAGGCTGCTGTCCACCCTATGGGTGGCCAGTGTGGATTCTTGCTGGTTTGCTTTATATTCACTTAAGGGACTGCCTCAGGAGCAACAGGACCCAGGGGCAGTGAATGAGGGACATCATGGGTGGCCTGCAGCACACACAAGGGCTGAGGTGAGGGGATGCTCAGGCATAGGTCAGCTCTGCTGTCTTAAAGAAAGAGGTTTTCTAGAGACCCAGGGGTCTTGCAGACCAAGGAACCATAATACACTACTGTCCTTGAAATGCCTTGCATGATAGGCTGGGCTGGGGAAACATCTGCTTTCACATTTTTTTTGTCAGTCTGCCTCATCCAGCAGAGATAAATTTCATTTATTACAAGTTAATTTCCTAAAATAGAGCTTAAGACACTGGAAGGCTTTACTGTGAGGAGACGCTTGTTCAAGGCTCTCATGGGGAGGAAGCAATCCCATCCAAAAGCTCCAGCTGAGTCAGGATCTCCCAGCTCCCATGCAGTGGATGTTTTCAAGTGAAAAATTAGAACAGGCTCTGAAGTCCCTGCAAGGGGAAAACCTGAACCTGCCTGGTCCTTTAGATCCTGTCTGTGATCTGTATGAGAAGGGCATTGGTTGCATCAATCCAGTCCACTTTTGACTTTCCAAAATTCAGCGTTTCCTGAGTATTTTGTGGACATTTTGGCTAAGTCTGTATTGCTAACATGGGCCTTGGCACCTCAACTGGTTGCTCACATCTTTCAGCTATTTGATGAGACCCTGGCACAATTTTCCTTTGCACTAGCTAGCACTCCCCAAACAATTCATAGGCACAGTTAGGAAGTGGGTCTCCAGGGACCAATGCCAACAGGAGGTCTGGATGCAAAATTGTAATTTGAAGGCTAGAAGAAATTAGTTGCATGAATATGTCCATATCAAGCCAGAAGAGGGCCTGTGGTTCTTGCACAGTTTACTGCAGAAGAGGCAGCCTTTGGCTCTCTCTCTCCATCATCCTTAAAAAAGCAGGCTGTGGCTTTCTATCAAATCTGAGGTAACAAGGTGTGTAATTCCTAGCTAGTCCCCAGGGTGTTTATATACTCTCTGGCTAAAAACTCTCCTTACTAGCCCAGTGGAGAGCAAGTTCATCACTATCAGTACCTACCTGTGGGAGTTGCTGTCACCTGCTGGAACTGGCTCAATAAAAAGTAAATCCAGGTTTAAAGGCCAGCTACCTTTCCTGTGTGAAAAAATATGAATTCATGCACTGGTTTCAGTGGTAAGCAGGCCACAGCTGCAGGGCTGCTATGAAGCTGCTTTTTTCTTCCACTGAGTCCAGCTACAGATCTACAGAATCCACATCACCCCTCACATGGAGCTTCCCCAAGCGTCTGCACCATGTCTGAAGCTCTACTGCACAGTGGTTCTCCGGGACAAGCCCTACACCTGGAGTTTAAACTCCTTGATCTGGAAGCCCTCCCAAAAGGTCGGAGTAAAGGAAACTATGCAGATTGTCTGGATCTATCCAGCTGTCACTACTTCCCAAATACTCATCTTCACTCTCTCAGGAGGCACCCCCACATAAGAAATTAGAAGTTCTAGGAGGAAAAATGCAGTGCTCTAGAAAACCTGTTCAGCAGAATTCAGGAGAGAAAATGGACCTGCTATAATTTTAATTGATGTCAATCCACTTCTGAAACAAACGCTCCTCAGTTCTCTGCACAGGAAATTTCAGTCCACAATGAGAAGCTCAAACTACCCTGTAGAGAAGATGCCCCATAGGACATCTGGCCTATGCAGCTCAAAGAAATCCCCTTTCATTTCCTAAGCAACACCAACTTCAGCAGTAAATTTGGAATTACTCCTGATTTGACATAAAATAGCTAACAACAGAGTCTGATTGAGTAGGTTAATTTAACAAGCCACAAACGATAGACTGGTAGCGAGTGCTAAACTATAGGTAAAACTATGGGTAAAATGGAGCCTACTTCTGGCTTTCAGGACACCAGAAAGGATAGAATTTAATGGAGGGGAAATTGCTTTTAGAAGTGTGGGAAACGGCTGCAGTATTTTGTGACACATCACATTAGTCTCAATGAAGTGACAGGCGCATAGCACATCAGCTCATACTACAATCTGGGTGGCATGTCACTGCTGAAAAACCACCTTGGCTTTGGAAACAACTTCAATTTCAGGCAGAAACAACCCTCTACATCTAGCTTTCTTGTCAGAAATGCTGTGGATATAGGACTTGAAAAGACTAAAAAAAAATCAGTTTTGAGACATGCTAGAAAATCACTTTTATCTATTGTTAGGTGTGAGGAGAACCTGCCTTGAGCTGCAGGTATGGCATTTATTTGCCACACAAGATTAATGTAGTCACCAGTCTGGTCTGAGCACCAGTCAAGGTAGAAATCTGCACACGTGAAGAGGCAGAAGAGGCTCCCAACAGGAGAGAGGCGGCCGAGGTACCTGCAGCCTGTAACTGCACAGCAGACAAAGCTGGCACACAGCACATGAAGCCGGTCAGGCCATCGGCTGTGGTAAGGAGTTCATTGCTAAGGGCCATTTATTTTAGGTGAAGGTGACAAGGACGCTGTATTGTAACCCGTTGGGCAACGTTCTTTCACCTAATATGCCATTCAAATCAATTGATAAAAAAGGTTTAAGAGGAGGCATCAAGAACATTTTGTTTTCAAAACCTCGGATATTCTCTCTTTACATACAGACTTTTGAGGAAGAGATCTGTAATAAGTCCTTTTACTTTCCTATAAGTATATCAAATGCTATCCTGAGACTGCATGAAAGAAGGAGGAACAGGTGTTGAAACAGAGCCCTTACGTGTTAGTAAAAGTAATGGTCCAGATATCTGCATTGGTAATTAATCATATTAAAAGAAAGAAACAAACAAAAAATCCCACAGTCCTCTTTCAGCCATGTCTGTGTTAAGAGATGTCCTAAATCAAATAGATGAGTGTCCCACACATCATGCTAAGCAGACGTGCTTCCTCCCTCCATGCTGATGCCAATCCTATAGACTCTGACAAACTTCAATATTTCTTATTCACACTGGTATTAATTGTCCATGGCATATGCACATGAGAACACACTCAAAACTCAACCAGGTTTTGAGAATCTGCTGCTCTGCCCTTTTGGGTATCTGCTGTATTTTGCCTAGAATATACAGTCACACACATATCGACATTTTCTTCCACAACAGCAATTTTCCACGTGATGCAATTCCTACAGTACAAACTGTTCTTAGTGGTATGAGGAATAAATTCTTTATTGACCAGTGCAAATTAGAAGCAATTTCACCAAAAGTTGCAGTGATATAATGCTGGTATGAATGTAGACTGCAGGCAATGTGTATTACATGCACTTGTTTAAATCATGGTTATACTACTAAAACTGAAATTGGTTTCTCTTCCTACAGTCACCCATATTAGGCTTGAATTCAGTGAGAACTTTGCCTGCGTTAGGAGTGTCAGATCAGATAATAATGCAGGCAACCAAGCCAGCCTAATGCACAAGGAATGTTCACATAAATTGCAAAAAGGAAAATGAAGTGGATAGGAGAGTCTGAAAGCTAGAGGGGAAATGGTGCCAATTAATTGCTTTTTTTTTTTCCTGTTTCTTTCATATGTATATGAGAAAACTGACTATGTCCCAATGCTGCTTTTTACCTTTCCATGTAAGGAGAGCCTTGGGGGCTGACTCTAGTGCTTTCTTTTTCAGTTTAAGCATGAAATATTGTGATTATTGTGATCCTCTGTTCTGTAAGGAGATAACCCATACACATTGCAGCATTTAACATGTTAAAAAAAAAAAATGCATTTTTTAGAGTTTTTGTTAGAGCACACAAGTTCCACAAAGTGCAGGAAAATCAGAGGACGAATTGCCAGATGAATGCAAAAAATTGGTCAGCACTGTGAAAAGGAATTTTAAAAAATATTCTATCAGTTTCAATGTGCTTTGCTATGCAAGAGATAAAACGCAGGTTCAATTACTATAACAGCATTAAGGAGAAATTCCTTATCGCTAAGATACACTCCACTGGTTCCAAACAATGTTTCCACAGCATTGCAGCTATCAACATTACGAAGTCAGCATTTTCCAGGCTTAATAGCACAGTAATTTCTAAGATACAACAATTTTACTCAATACCCAGAATACGAAGTAGCTGTATTGACTCAGTCATACTCCGTGGTAGATGTCTGTCAATGTTGTGTTTTTCTGTATTGCTTTTACAGCAAAAACTATATGCCACATATATTCTTTGCCATACTCACATAAATAATGTATTCATTAGCATACATTAACTTTTCATACATCTGACAAGACTCAGCTTGACCATTACCAACCAGTGAAGAATTAACTGTGCTCTCTGAGTCCATACCTGATTAAGTATCGTTAAATAATATAGTATTTAATGACATTAAGTGCCATTTTGTTTGCTTCCATTTTTCCCATCAAGACTTCTATATAATTGGGCAGCTTTTGTTACTGGCATATTTTTCTTTTCATTCAGCCTCATTTTTCATAGTTTAATTTTAGCTTATTTCATTATTTTGTTTAGGAAAATTGAAATGATTCAGCTCTCTTGTAGCTCAGACCAGTTACGTACTCGTAGATGACGAGTGCTCTCCTACTAGTTGTGCTTCTCTGCAGGAGCATTATTAGATCAGTGGGACGGGCTTTGAATAGGCGTATGAGAGAAATTTGTCTGCTCATCTTATCCAAACCCTCTAAAAAACCCTATATACATCCAATGTAAACTTTCTTTTATGTGGAACGCTTAAAAGATTCAAGTTTCGGGTGTAGCAGCCCTTTCTCTTTTAGCCAAGTATTTCTGCACACGCCTAAGTTACACTTTCTTCTAGAACTAAAACATTCTGAAATGTTTTGCTGGATAGAGATTGCCTTAAACAAGCGCTTACGTGCTGTGCTGATCAGAATGTGCTCATGCTAAACCTTACATGGCAAAAAAGGGATGTTTCTGAACTGCAGCCAAGCAGGCTCTGGCAATTTTCTGCTCATGGGCACCAATCAGGCATCAGCACAATGGGGATTTGATTGATCCCTACAAGGGCAGCTGCGATATAAATAAGAATGATTCTCTGTTCATGAATAACAGATAAAGTGCAGCCCTATGCCTGAGAAGGGAAATATCTGGAAGAGAGATGGACACCTGACTTTTGCGCCCCCTTGACTTACGCTGCTTATAAAGACATTACTAAACACAAATGTATTTTGGTGCAAAATAAAGAACTAATTCCTTCACTGTTTAACAGTCAAAACTCAAGCAGAGAAGAGAGAAAAAAATCTGCATCCTCCACTGGGCTTTTGCCTGGGAATGGCCACTGCCCAGCTGGACATTTCTTGCTTGTTTGCAAAGGAACAAATTGCAAACTTGCTTGCCAGAAGGTCCTTCTATTTCTAATCGTTGTCATAGTAATAAATCAATTGTTCCTGCAAAACACAGCTCCTATCCAACTCATGGGGAATCTGTAAACTCTTTGCAGCACAAATGTCAACCAGCTGCTGGCTGGGGTTTTAGCCTTGACTGGTTATTGTTTGCCAGTTACTTATTTGCATTGGAACAGTAAATTCCATTCGCAACTGCCTTTACCGTTTGGACCCTTTTGCCTTAGCAGCAAATTAATTGCTGCTGTACGACATTTCCCCTGCTGTGACTCACATACTGCACATTTGTACTACCTTGGCTGGAGAAGTGAGCATCAGTTGCCAGCTGGACTCCATCCTTGCACATTGGAGCAGTTATTGTCTGTTGAGACCAGGACCGTTAACCTGAGATCTGAGAGATTCAAAGAAGCGTTACAGTGCATTTTTCCCATATCTAGTGTGATGTATCTGCAAAAAAATATATTTTTGAGATAGCAAAGGAGTCTCCAAGAGAGCAGAGAAGACCTCAGTGAGAAGCTAGGGGCTGACCTGGGAGGCACATATGTTGTCTCCTGCTTGGAGTTTGGGCTGCCTGAGTAGTTGTGGCACAGTGACACAAGAAAAACTGGCCAAGCGAGGCACCCAAACCTCACTCCTTCCTTCACTCAGCTTGCTGTCTTTGAGGCATCAGCTCATAACGAGCAGGGACATGGCACTCACGTTCGCTGTTGTCTGGATGCCAGGAGGTTTGTCCCTTCCGGCTCCCCTAGACAGAAATCCACCACTGACCAAACACTGCAAGGCTGCAGGTGTGAGAAACGTTGTAAGAGCTGAGGAGAAGTCCTGTCCTCAGCTCAAGGAGCGGCAAAGGGTTTTTTTGAGAATGAAAGAGAATACTTTTTTAGTCATAGGGCTGCAGATAGCCCTGCCATGACAATGTTCTGATCCGTGATTGAGATTTGAGGATGTTAGTGCATATAGCAGTAACAGCTGGGCTACGTTGGTTAAGATAGTCATAGAAAAAATATCTGCCACTCTAAAAATTTAGTGGCTCTTGATTTTCAGGAATTTTAGGGGAAAATTAAATCCTATTTCACATGAGCGAAGGTCTAGCAACTCATGCAATTCATGCAAGTAGTCCTAAGTAAACCGTCAGCTTGCTGAAATCCTGACATAGATAACGGCAGCTCAGTAGATCCCAAGCATCTGTGTCACATCCACCAAGGGAAATAAAGACAGCTCAGTAGATTCCTCTGTGTTTCTTGCTGTTCCATGGTAAAGGAGATTACAGAGCTGACAGAGAGCTGGGGGGAGAGAGAGATAATTTGCTGGAACACTCCCTTTTGCTGTTTCCTGGACTAGTGGGCTCATCTGAATGTCAGCCAAATTATTATATCTTCTAGACTAAAAAATTGTTTTTTGAGCGTTCAGGCAAAGAAATTATGAAGCAGTACAGCACTGCTGACTCTTGGGCATTCTGCAATTTGGAGTGCCATGAACTCACCTAAAATTCCAGTTTTCTTACTAATTGACAGTTACAGCAATCTGAGCCACAAGATGCTCGGTGGTAATACCTGCAACAAAAATGCAAAGGATGCTTCTCAATGTTAAGTGCTGCAAAGTGATGGGAAGAGGCTACTTGCAGCTATGGCAGCTCCCACAGCACGGGCAAGACCTGAGCAGGGGTCTGCTGCCCTGCAAATGTGCCCTACAGTGAGGTCCTGCACAAGGACCTCCCATCTGTGGCCAGGCCCCGTGTCTTCCCACCCACTCAGGGAATGCAGGAAAGTCTTTCCGATGCTGCATTACGGATGTGCGAGCATTTGGAGTGAATGTCATTGGGTACAGCTCTGTTTTTAAACGAAAGCTAAAGTGAAAGCAACGATTTTCCTCTTTCCTTTGGTTGTGCGTCCACCTCCCAAGTTCCTGTGTCACTTGGCTGAGGCGCAGAGGACTTCTTTGTTCAAAGTAGCTGGGATTTCAAAGCAGGCCTACCAAAACCACAGGTGTGTGGTCTTTTAAAGGAGATTGAAATCCTCTCTTGCTGCCTGGTTAAATAAAGGTCTTCCACATACAGGTGCAGAAGCCTTAAGCACGTGTTCCCACCTCCGATGACACTTCTGGCTCTTCAGCCTTCCCCATAGACTAGGATTGGCCAGATCAGGCTGCTGGAACCAAGCATCAGACCTGTAAATCCTGTCCCCAAATCATCTAGCAAAGGCATTCGCTATGAAGTGACTGATATGCCCAAGGTCTGCCTCAGATCTCGCAGATCAAACAAGGACTCGTGCCAGTTATCTCAGTTGGAGATGAGATACGGAGATCAGAAACGGGTCAGGCATTTTGATACTGCAGCAGGAAATGCTCTGGAGCGGAACAGTGCCTGTTCCCCAAGATACAAGCACAGGTGACCTGTCTCTCCTGGATTTCACCACAGCCTGTACCAATGACACAGCAGTGATTCCTTAGTGCAGCTCCCCTTTTCCTCCCGCCTTGCAGACGCATCGGCAGCTTTGGATCCTGATGTGACACAACCACAAACTGTGCTATCATCTCCTATTTTGGAAACCTGAATTCAAGGCTCTTTCCTCAATGACAGTGAACAGCATGGTTAATGCTTTCCAGCTTGAGGCTGAACCAAGCTCTTCAGAAATTATTAATGCTTTCCCCTTACAGCTAACATTCTGCAAGGAGATCTAACTTCTGGGCTTGCATATTGATTCCTGAATGATAAAGTACAAATGATATTTTCATGAACTAACTCAGCACCAAGTTTTTACTGTTCAGTACTTAAAGGCTACTTCTGATTCTGCAAAATCCTTGTGTTTTTTACTTAGATTTCTTAAAAAAAACACTTGTCTTGATATTTTAATATATATTTAGCATGCTCTGGACAGCTTCTCATGCATATTCAGATCAGATAAACTAAGCTGGTAATAATTGTAATGTTATTTCTCTATGATTTCAATAGGAGTAGAGATCTTGGTATATCTGGTGACTCGATTCAGTGCGTTGCTATAAACAAAATAACTATATCATGTGATTTCATGTAATCATCTGAATAAAAATAAAATACTAACCACCCACACAGCACAACTAAAAAGCAATCAAGATACTCTCCTATGCTTATTATTAAAATAAATCTGTGATTTAAATTCACTGGCAAGATGTTTTCAAACACTTATTCCATTAATGCACACTCATTTTTTATCATGAGATGGATCCAACAAAATTCAAGTAGCAGTATAGTGCCATGACCTTTAGAACTGCATGTATGCTTAGCATCATGTTCTCTAGTCTTTTCTGTGCCCCTGCATAGAAATGGTGTGACTTCACCACCCATTTATCACAGATTGAGAGACAGACACAGATTTTACTACTGTCAAAACAGCAGAGCTAAGACTAACACTTGGTAGTACTTGGGTCCTGAAGTGCCATGAACTTATCTCTTTATCAGACTACTTGGTATGGTGTTATTTTGCAGAAAAGGTACTGTGAGCAGTGTGTTACTGGGAAGAGCGGGAATATCAAAGTGGCAACACAGTGAGAGAAGAACAAAATAGAGGGAGCTGTGGATGCATTTCATTGCCCCAAAAAATCCTGCCTAAAACAAAACTGTCTCAAAGAGTGGAGACAGTTTCTGTGCCTTTTCTGCTGAGGAGAATGAGAGGAGTTAATGCGTGAGACAGAGAGCAATCGCTACTTGGCTGGGCTGTGTGGGAACATGAAAGCACAAAATGCTAGTTAGCCTGACAGGAGAACATAGCATCTGGGACTAGCACAAGTGCATGGCAGAGTTGAGAAGCGTAACAGGGAGCAGAAGAACGAAAAGCAATATAGAACGAATGAATAATAAAAAAAAAAAAGCAAAAGGGGAGAGGATGAGAGATCTTTTCCATTTTTATACTGGTCCCTCCTTTGCGCAAAGCTCCATGTTCTAGTTTTCCTTGAGAGAATTTAATTGAATATGATGTAAGTCCATTTATTACTTTAGCACTTTTAGCCATTTGCTAAAGATAATTTCAGACAGAGTTGATATAAATATATATGTGTGTCTATGTATACATATGTGTATATGCACAATGGTCAATACTATGGAAAAAAGTAAGAGTATTTCCAAGCAATTTTTGTAAAGTTTACTGCAATTATAATAATAATTACTTCTAATAAATGTATTTATTTTTGTTTCTGTATATAAAATAACATCTGCATGTTTATCTTATATGCTAATGTACATAAGTCACATATTTTTTCTGTTAATAGTTATTTTCTGTATGATGTTGAAAAGACCTTTCTCCATTATATAGTGTTATCCATTTACAGTCCAGAGGCTGGCAACCAGGAAGCTATGAAGTCAATAGTAAACTTCTTTCTGCTGCTGTTTCCCTCAGGATTATCTTATCATTACTTTACTTTTTAACACAAGTAACGCAGAACTGATTCACTTAATTGGAAACATTACAGCACAAAAAATATTGTCATTTTCTGAAAATTGATGGATATATGCTTTATCCCTTTAATTTACAGCTGATAATTCTTTCTAGCAAGTGCTATGGGAAAATTCTCTGTGAATATGAATACATGAATAATTTTTATTAAATAAAATCATTATATTATTCTCATCAAGACACTGTTCTTCTTCTGATTGCTTCTGATGGGTACCTCCTAAAAAAGCAAGGGAATGAGCAATAAGGATATGGTGAATAAATCAAAAGAATATTTTTGTATAGGACAACATGAAAAAAAAAGTTATCTGCTTTTCTAAAATATTTTCTGATTCCTCAGGAAATCAAACACTTGGCTTAACTGCAATTATATTCTGATGTAACTGCTATTATATGTCTGATTCGGACAGCATTATAAATTTATATAATAAATATCTTCCACACTTTAATATTGCCACCTCTATGCCTGATCTCTGGCTTCTTACCTTACTGTTCAACTGCTAAGAAACAAACTAGCAGTTTGTCTCTAAAGCTCCATGAAACAAATGCAGGGCAACATCTCTTCATTCATTTAATCACATGAAAAAGGCATGGCTGCTGAGTGCTTTGAACCACATGGATGAAATGCTAAGCAAGAGTTAGATATTAGCTTTATTGCTTTCCCCTGCACTTCCCCTGCAGAAAAGTGCAGCTTCTCCATTTTTGATGTAAAGTGACAACATGCTTGAATTTCTGCAGATGGATGTCTAAAGGCTGTTGGCGCCTGGCCTGGGTGGCGATAGAGGAGGATCTGAGCTCTATCCTCATGGCCCTACCACAGACATGGGTATGCCAGCTTGTGTGCCAGTGAAAACTCTTTTGAAACCTCAGCAGAACTAAAAAGACAGGGTTTCCGGCAAAGAGAGAGCCCTGGGTGTGATACCGGGGCCCATTTTTCCAGCCCATTCTGGGCGGTCATTACAGCTGTCCTGACCTCTAGTGCATCAGCTGCTCCCCGCAGTTTGGTATCATCTGCATCTGGTTTCAAAGGTTAAGGTAAGGTAGAGCTCAGACTTGGCTTTTTAAGCACTATTTAGAAATAAAGACACAGAGTACACTGTTTCTTTCATGCATATCACCATCCTGAGGTCCTTAGAAAAAGACTTCTGTATATGAGCTTGGAAGTGACTTCCATTCAACGACATTCAAGAATGACAACATTCTTGTCCCGCATACATGCTTATGTCCTGTCTCAAGAAGATCCCTGTTGTTGTTAAACCAGGGCTCTGTTCAACCTCTCACTGTAGGACTTTATTGACTTGCCAGAAAAGGAAGCAACTTGAAAGCATTTTTCAGGCACATATTGATTTTCATGCCACTCCATTAAAAGGATTCCTGGATGTTCAAATAGTGAATAACGATACTATCAATAAAGAATTCATGAAATCTGAAAGATGTCTGCCATTCATGTAAACAAATTGAAAGGAAGGCATTGCAAGAAAAGCACATATGAATGTCTCAATGAAATTTTCAGAAGGTAGATAATAAGAGCAGTGTTTCTTAAGGATTATGCTATAACAGTGCTAAGAGTTTAGTCCAATGAATCTCAAGGGAAAGGAATGCTGTAAAAATATGCAAGAGGCAAATGCAAGTGTAAGAAAGATGTGGATTTTGCTATTATTTCTATAGAAATAATAGCAAATAATAATATATTTCTACAGAGACAAGAGCAGGGCAGGGCAGGGTCTGCTACAGCAGAACTTGTCCTTAAACTAGAATTAACCTTAGAAATGGGATGTTTATGGACCAGTTTATTGCCAGATTCACCTAGTGTCTGTCCTCATTTCTGTGGAGTTTCACAATTCACTGTGAAGCTAAACTCAGTTCTGTGGATTTCTTCAGCAATTCCCACTAACCCCATGATTGGAGACCAGGACATCACTGAGCTAGAGGAGAATAAGAACTGTAACCTCATCAAGTCTGCAGATAATACCAGTTTGGGGTGTTCTGTCCATGCACTTAAGAGCAAGACTGCCGTTCACAGGAACTAGAGCAGGCTGGAGTAACAGGTCATTATGAGACTCATGAAATACAACAAGGACAGATATGATGATGTGCTCCTGGAGCAGACTAACTGCCTGCAGTGATACAGGGACTGAGTGAGGAGCAGCATTGCAGGAAAGGCCCTGGGGTCCTGGTGGGCATTGGCTGCACATGGCCACTCGTTCGTCTGAACAGCAAGGCAGCATCCCGGGCTGCATAAACAGGAGCATGGCGAAGGGAAGGAGATATCCTTCTCTACTCAACACGTGTGAGATTGTGCATCCAGGGCATCCAATTCTGGCCCTCCTGTGCTGAAAAAACATCAACAAATTGGGGGAAGTCCACAGAGATGGTCAGGGCCAGAGCACTGGCCTTGTGAGGGCTGAGGGAGCAGGAGGTTAGAATGGAGACCCCTCGAGCTCCATCCCAACATGGATGACTCAGTGTTTCTCATAATACGGAGATGTTTGCACTTATGCTTACTGGTTTCCCAGGAATGCTAAAGGTGATCACCACTGAAAGATGAGCATGCATGTATTATCATCACCACTTTAAATATAGTTATCTTTACAATGAAACAAGCTAATTTGCCAAACTCTGTTCATATATCCAAATGATAGCAACCTAGAGACAGCTGGAAAACCACCAGGAAAAAAAAAAAAAAAAAAAAAAAAAGATATGTCACTTACTGTGCAAGACTCAGTCCTCTAGCAAATAGATAGCTTTTTACATCAAGATGTCCTGGGAAAGGAATGGCTACAAACAACAATTCCTAAGACCTGAAAGTGATAAGAAAATCCCACACAAGTCTGCTTGCAAAGAGAGTCCAGTGTCTGCTGTTGAAGCACTCCCATTCATGCTAATCTATTCCAAAGCCTGAGAGCTTCACACAGGCACTCATCCAGAATTATGCTGGAAGCATATTGCAGAAGCCCTGCATTTCAGAGATAAAAAACGTGTGCTAAACCAGAGAGACACTTCCAAGCACAGAACACATGCGTGAAGGCTAAAATGCTCCATACAAGGCAGAAGAATCTGTTCTCAGCAGGAGTATATCCCTGAACCTTTTGCAACCTCTTATACTAGTGGGAAAGCTTCAGGTCATCAGGAAAGATGGTGCTTCCTCTGCCTACAGAAAGAGCATATTGCTCTCTGTAAGTAATTCAAGATTGTTATGAAAGAGCTTATTTATTTTAGCACAATATGGTTATGAAGATTAATAAAAATAGTATAGTAATGAGCTCAAGTTGGATTTGAATAGCACATTTTTACATTTATTATTAGGAAAACTAATGTCAGTCACGCTCAGCTTAAATATACACATACACCTAAAGTATAATATGTTCTTCAGCTTAAAAGTATATTGAAAAAAAAAAATTAAAGACAAAAATGTTATCTTTTAAACTACAGAAGTAGAAAGACCTACTTGAATGACTGAGTCTAATTAGCTCTTGCCTAGTAGAAGCCAGCACAGTCTTATCAGCAGGAATTTTGATTTATTTTTTGCTTCAAAATTGGAAGCTAATACAGCCACATATTCAAGTCTTATAGAAAGCCTAGCATGGAGACGCAATATTTTTCTGAAGGCAAAGTGGTTTGTACAAGTGTAGGACCAGCCCTCCATAGAGTAATGTAAGATCAGATGCATTAAAGCTGGAGGATTTGGTTTAATGAAACTTATTTATATTGATTTTGGAAGGGCTCAAAATCTATACAAGATAATGGAATAGTTGGGATCCTCTAGTTACTGTCTCACTCATTCTGTTTTGTAGGAGAGCAGAAAAATAATTCTTTTCTGAAGGCAAAGAAAATTGTTTCATACAGATTATTATGCTCAGCCTACTGGAGCAAAACTAAAACCTACATGAGAAAAGAACAACACAGATTTCTTTTCTGGGATGGAACGATCTAATAATAATTGAACAATTTAATACATATGACTTGTAACTTCACTGCATGGGCCTGTCACCTTTTTAAATGCCATTAAACCTCAGTGCCAAAATGCCAGATAAGAAAGGTGGCTATTGTTCAGAAAGACAGATAATACAAATCAGGCAGATTAATGAACTATATAGGAAGCCTTGCTCCAGAAATAATGAAGCTCATAAACTGAGCTTTAGCATTTACATCCACATCCTAAATCAACAAAGTACTTTAATACACCCGACCCTGATCAAGAGCGATTTGGCAGGGAAAGCATCAGTCAGAATTTAGTAAAAGTTTTAATACCTTCAGTCTATGGTGTTAGATCATGTATAGATAAAACAACAAAGTTTCAAAGGATGCTTCTTTCCCTCTTCCTTCAGAAACATGGATAACATTCGGAAAGAGGACACTGGACTTTTGGCTCCCTGTAAGTTCTTGTAATTCCCTTATGAGGGTCACATGGCCTCTCCATGCAAAGAAAGTCTGTTCAGATAACAAATGGGAATGGGATTTTGCACACACTACACATTAAGTGCTAGATACCATAGCTGCAGTTATAAAATATAAATAACTTCATGAATGTATGGTCACTCCAAAACCTGAGAGAACACATTGCTTCTGGATTGCCAGAGCTTCCAAATCCACCTACTTAATGTCTAAAACTGATAGCTGAGCATCTGGACCAAAATCATGACAATATGAAAATGGCATAGACTCCAATAAGAAGTGGTGTCAATAAGAAACCACTAATACCTCTGCTCATTGAAAGTTTGTATAATTTTAGAACATAATTTTAGAACACCATTTCATTTATAGGATTTCAGAAAAATGATTTAGGAGATATCAAGCTGGTGCTTGGAATAAACATTTGAGATAAGGCACAACAATAATGAAAAGTTCTGTAGCTACTCACAGTATTCACAGTTATGTTAAAACACATTTGGGTTTGTTATATACAAATAATAAGAATATACTATCTATTACTTTTTCACGTAGATATTAAAATAAATGTTTTAAGTAACTAATTTTGATTTGCTGTGTAAACAGTAGCCTCTTGTTCAAACGAGACCTTTTTAATGTGTAGTAATTAATTCTCACAGTGATCAGTTTTTGTGCAAAATAGAAGCATTCTTGGAATATAATTTAAAGAAAGATCAATAGACTAAAGCAACTGAAATACTGCACTGTAAAAAACAACTCAAAAAGCCTGTGAATATTAATAACAAAATGAGAATTTTTAAGAAAACAAAAGTCATTAAAAAATTAATTTCATTTAGACAGTGAATCTTATTTTTATTTTATTTGGTTTAGTTCTACCCTTATTAAAAGGGCTTTTTTTCTCTTCACTCGCCGGAGGTGAACAACAATGGATCACAGTAGCTCTGGAGACAAAGGAAACAGAAAGAAGGAGAGACACTTTCAGTTCTACATCCTGCGTTTGCAAGGTTAGATGCCGTAAAAAGGGCATAACATTAGGGCTCTGTATTCATTTCCTTCAGATTAAAGCGAAACATAAAGATAAGGCTAAGTTTCATGGCAACTCTGCTTAGTTCAACCAGTACCACCTGCTTGATGTGCTTTTTTAGGAGTACTTTGGCCTAGATTTCCTCTCCGTGACTCTTTTCACATTACTGCTTTTCATACAAACATATATACATACATGCATACCAGAGGAGTGCTGTAGAATCATAAATATAATATAAATCATAAAAGCAAATTGCAAGAAGCATAGGGATAGCAGTTCTTGCCCTGTTTTGTCCCCAAACCCAAAGCTGACTAAACTATCTTTGTGACAAATATGAAGGGCAAGGTCACATATAAAAGAATTATTTCTGTGACTCTCCAGAGGTGGTAATAATTTCACACTGGCTCTATAAAGCAATAATTACTTTTGCATCACACATAAGCAGGTTTGGGTTACAGAGGCCACACTGGAGTGGAGCCTCCTTCCTTGCCCTGTAGCACAGGGTTGGCTGTCTCCCTGGAAGTACACAGGTGGGTGCTCCTCCATCACAGTGTTTAATGAGAAGAGTGAAAATCAAGACTATTATTTAGCCCACACTTCCACAGGAATATGGATTTATATGCAGCATACATGATTTTAACTTCCAGGGGCAAAAGTGGGATGGTTACAGGTGTATTCTGGCCCGGGAGGAGTGAAGGCAGGAGAACCAGGTCAAGTGATAATATCAAGATAAATTCTCTCCTGGCTTATCCTGTTCTTCTCAGTTTAGAATCACAGCACAGCTGACTGGGTCTTTCCAGGTCAGAGCAATAAACCTAATTTATAGTGTTCTTAAGTGTTTTTCTTCTCCCTCGGCTGGCAGATGGACCTGTACCATATCAGAAGCACTTTGCGATGTGCTTACAAGGATGATAACAGAGCCAACATAATGATTTTAGTCCTGATCTTTGTGCAATACAAAGAAGGTTCAGCAAGCAGTGCCTGCTTGATTTTTTTTTTTTTTCTTTTAATTTTCACACTCAGCTCTTGCCTAAAAATCAGAAATAATTTCTGTCATATTTTGCTTGCTTTTGTTGGATGGAGTTCTGACTCCATCCAACAACTCCATTGTTTACCGAGTCAGAGATAGTCTTTTGCACTTTCTTATATTACCCTGGTATTTTAACCCATGAAGAAGTGTTTCAGAGTCCTGTCTGTGCCCAGCTTTTGGGATATACCCATCATCATATTTTTGGGTATGTGTATAGTTGTTCTGCCCCTCTCAAATGGATATTTGACTCAAAAAATGGAGTAGATTCAAATCCAAATATAAGATGTTCAAAGACTGCAAAATCTAAAGAGTTGGTCGAAGCATGTTCAGGTGATCTACTAAGGCTTGATCGGTTGCACTTATTTGCAGAAGGAAAAGAGGAATGGAATAGACTCCATACAGTTTTGAACTGACTCTATCAATTGTCATATGGAGGATTCAGGCTAAAAAGGTCCTTCTGACAGTAAATATTATTACATTACTATTATTATATAACTTTTTACATAAAAGTTGTTATTTTATGAGGGAATTTTAACACTGTAGAGTTGTATCCATCTCAAATATTATGCTTTTTTGGAAAAAAAAAAAAATCTAATTTTGTCCTTTATCTCCCTTACACTCCAAAAGCTATATGTGGAAAAGCAATGCATGAATGCACAAAAGTTTGCCTCCTTGCAGAGGGAAGCCAGGGTTCAGTTTACGCTGCTGGAAGCTGAAGCATCAAATTCAAAGCTCATACCCGGCTCCACTTTAAGAAGTGTCAGGCTATATTGTATGAGAGCAGATTTTTTTTTTTTTTTTAGCTAGCTCTCATTTCTTGGCTAAAAATGCACATTTTATTAGTCTTCATTGTTCATACATTAATTTCAAGCACCAGTTAATCTCTTGGCAGTGATTGCTCACTAGCTCAAATAAACATAGACAGAAATTTTTGTCTCAAATCACAAAGATGATCTGCTCTGGCTTCCCCCTTCTTTAGCAGATGAACTGAACCCTTTTTATTCAAGATTGTATGAGCTGAACTTCCATGCATAGACAGAGAGGATATAGCGAAAAAATATATCCTGCCTTTTTTTTTTTTTTTTTTTCTGGTAGTGTTCCCCTGCCCAAGCTAGCTGAGAACTGGGGTGAGACCAATGGGAGGATTAAAGAGCAGTTGTAGGGGCTTACAGATGCTGGGAGCCATTTCCTCTCTGCATCCTCTTCATTTTGTACATCCATTTCATGCATCCTTTGCAGTCCACAAGAATCCAGAGAGGTCTTTGTCAGACCATCTCCTTTAGCAGTAGCACGATTAGAGGGATGACTTTATTCTTTGTTTACTGCCAAATTCAGAGAGTGTCTCCATGAAAGAGTATTGATGATGAGAATTGCTTCTGTATAAGGGCTTGAGATGTCTTCTGGAAACAATCTAGTGAGTATCACAAAATTAGCTGAATTATTTGCGTATCAGATACAAATCTTTTAACTAAAGAAGAAATTATCAAAAGAAAGAGGTTTTGTGTGTACTGATCCTACCACAGCTGTTTCCTTGCTGAGGCGTGTTTTGTAGTTTTCTTGGCATCTTCTCTTAGTTAGATCTCAGATCACATATTTCTTGTGTTAATAAATGTCCTTTCTTCCTACCAGAAAGATTAAGTGTTTACTACTCTGCTATCAGAGAGTAAACATGGACTTCAATCCGCCTCTCTCTGACAAATAATTATTTTGACTATTTTGCATAGTTATCACTTCAGTTTTATTCTGGAAGGAAGGTCCCTTACAGGTCCTTTCAGTAGGGCATGTAAGCAATACTGCTCAAGGCTAAACCTAATGGCATTTAATTCTTTTCCTATTCTAGTACCTAGGAGCCTATGAATATTACTGTTGTTATTTCTAAATGTTATGAATTCCCACCATGTTTATTTGTCCAAATGACACCAGTCATTTTTCTTCTGGACTTCTTAAATAGAGCACTGAGGGTCTCCTTTGCAGTGCTCAGCATTTCCAGCTCCTGTGAGAACCAATGCATGAGCAGGTACATACTGCTGTCTGAGGCATTCATCTCTCACACGAAAAGAAATCCCAGGTCTTCTGGTGTTCATCTTCTCTGTAGCTGGGAGGTTTATATCAAGGACAAGTTTCTGTTTCTTGTCACCCAGAAATTGAGTGACATTTTTTATTGATATTTGAATATTAGTGCCTACCTCTGCTGGATTTATTATCAGCTTTCCCAAGAAATGAGAGACTTGAAGCCAGTTGCTAAATAAGGCTCTTACTCCAAACAGACTTTCAGTAAAGCCAGTTAACAATTTATTTCCAGTGTAATGAGCACTGACTTCATCAAATAAACACTAGGTTACCCAAATCCATATTTATGACTCTCCACAGCACACAGAAATCCACAGGAACTTTTTGAAATAAATCACAGATGGCAAGACGAATAATGCATGGGGAGGAGGTAAGTGTAAGCCACAGAAAGGACAGTGACTCCATTCTGTCCTCATGATAAATACATGAGCAAGGAAGACATTGAGCTAGCAACTAGACTGTCATATTGATAGTGACAGAATGAGGCAAATGTCATAACATCTTTTGTAAAACACTCTACATTAATTGACAAACAAGATGTTCCATTTCTCTACTATACTCAGAGGATAATCGTTAAAAAAATTAATTGAAAATGACAAAACCTATTACCAAAAATTACTTGAAGACATGTTTTCTTCTGGCTGTAAATTCTTTCTCTCTCCCAGGAGACTTCAAGGTCTACAAAATCCTTGGCAGGCTGGTAATTTTTTTGTCACCCTCTCCTTTTGGAGGTGATTATTTGAGGCAATGTAATTAGAGATGTTGCACATAAACAGCAAAAACGCGACATTGAAATTTTAAATCAGGATATTTCAGGGGAAGGAGTGTTTGCTGAAAATGTGCTGTGCTCACTTCAGACATTGAAAGGATTTCAAAATGGACTTTTCCTCTGTCTTATCTGGAAAAGATTGTATGTTCAAAAGATCCAAAAGAGAAAAGCACAAATGAGAAAACAAAAGAAAACAAAACCTGATTAAATAAAAGACTCATGATCAAGCCCCTCAAAATTGGTTTTGCCTCACAGAAGTACAGGCCATAGAAAAACTTAATGAGTACGCTGGAAGCAAACACAGCTACTACTTCTTACCACAATCTATGCAAAACCTGCCCGTAGGAGTTGCTTCTCACATCTCCTGCTATGTTTATTTTGTTCCACTGTTGTATACTCAAAGAGTAATTCTTTGAAGGAGAGACTCAGGGTTTTCTTTATGCTGTGCGTCTATGTAATACTTTGTGTAAGGACATAGCCAGTCACAGTCTTTAAGCTTGCCTGCACTGCAAAAAGTAAATAACTTTTGAAAGAAATTTGCAGAAATACTCTCCAGTCTTGTAAAATGTGAATTGAGTTTATTATTTTTAATAGGTCTATAAACATCCCTCAGCAATCTTTGAAAGCAGAAGGTATCTAGGAAACCTACAGTAAAAATTGAGATTCATATAATTTCCCTTTGGCTATTTCAAAGCTGTAGACCTAAAACAAGCACTCTCCAGGCACCTCAGCCATCCTCAGGCAGCTGACACTTTACAACAAAGGGAGCCTAGGCAAATAGCTAGGTAAATGCAAGTGATTTTAATTCTGTCCTTAAAATGCCTGGAGGAAAGGACTTCCCCAAAAGCTGAGGATAAATATAAATATCCACTGTAAGTCAGAAAAATCTGGTTAGAGTCTGTGGTGCTGTTCTAACAGTTAATAAATACTGCTCCAAACAATCCAAGAAAAAAAATGCCTCACTACTGTGGAGGTTTAATTATCTCCTGTAGAAAGAATCTTTTAGGTATCACTTCTCTCCCTAGTATACGTCGTTCATTAATACTAATTTTAACTCTGATTTGAATTAAACTGAATCTTTCAAATTACATTTGGAACTTAACCAATATGCCTTTACAATCCTCCTCTGGCAAGATGTAGGTATAAAACCTTGCAACTTGCTTTCCATATTAGATGAACCTTATTCGAGTTAAAGAAAAGCAGCACTTACTGCAGCAACAGCTGCTCTGTAACTTCAGGAGGAAAGTGCCTCAAAACAGATCACCCCAATTGCAAAATCCATCCTAAGCACTGAAGCAGTTCAATATGTATTATAAGAAGTTGTTGAAAATTTAGATATAACTTACAGACCTTGAATTGCTCAGAGTATTAGAAAGGGGAGTTCATCATTTTTGAATATTTATTCTGTTATTAACAGAAATAATGAAGCATATATTCCTGTATTTTTGCATAGAAAAAGAACCTTATGGAATCTTTCCTTCTTGCAGTCATTAAATCTGCATGATTGTCCATCTGTACTATTAAAAATTAGCTGAAACACGGAAATGCCTGGAGAAAAAACAAGATGAATATCCATTGTGTTAGCTAAAGTACGTGTAAACAAACAATATATTTCCTATGCCAGAAAGCTTAAAATCCACAAGAGATTACCCCTCATAAGGAGAGGAGTAATAGGGAAAGTGAGGGAAGCAGGAGGATATCATTTCAAATTCATATCTTTCACTGATTTTTACTTCTTTGCAAATGACCTAGAATTCACTCCTAAGTGTACAGAAGTCAATAAAATATTTCTATCAAAAATAATAAGCTTTCTGTTAGCCTTAAAATCAGTAAATAAAATCTCAAGATTTCCCTTCTACCTATTCTGTAAAGCTTGCTTTAAAGTCATCCTAAGGACATGTGTGATGTAATCCTAAGGAGAACAAGTCCTTTCATTTTATTAAAGTAGTATATCAAAGCAATAATAAGTAGTTTGATCCCAGAATGAAAGAACATTTAATGTCTTTTTTTTATTATTATTAAATAATCTCTTTCAGTTAATAACAATCCTATTTTCAAAATAAGGAACTAGAAATTCTCTGTGTAACCATTCCATATAACCACAGCAAGTTTGTTTTTATTTCTGCAGGGACAATAATTTGGAGCCTTTCATCAGCTACCATTTATCTCCTCTTTTTTATGAGGATGGAAGCAAGCAATTACCAGTGAAGTTCAATGATCAAGGCTCTGCATAAATTTGCTGTAGAAACTAATCCTGACTAATTAATCTGACGAAAGGTATGGTTTAACATAATCTTCAATGTCAGAAGTTCTCCTTCAGTCATTTACTTGTATATTAGATTTTCATTTACCTCCTCCCATGCTTCTTCTTTTAAATTGCACCCAAATGAGCAAGTTCTGCCTGGGAATTTCCTGATGTTTGCAAATACAGTCTTAAGCACAAAGAGACAAAACAAATTACCTTTTGGAGTAGAATAATGCAGCTTTGTGATAATAGTGAACCAGCATCAACTATTATTTGTAGAACATTTGGTCAAGGAAAGTCAGGAACATGCTTGGATGACACAATGGGTGGTGGAGTGGAATAGTTTTAGTTCTCCCCAAAAGTTTTTCTCAAAGCTTGAGAAAGATTCTCCCAAACCTACTTTTTGCAAGGAGGAAAAGGGAAAGGAAGGACCCTGAGCAGTTTCTTTGCTTGGAGGTCTATTATTTTTTCATAGCAATTTTGTCCGTGTTTTATTTTGAAAAGATTTTTTGCTACCTTAGAACTTCATTCCTCATATTCCTTTTGTGTTTTTAATCCCCCAGACACCTCCAAGATATATGCATAGGGCTGGAAGGCATTACAATGTATGTAATTTGGGAGATTTTGGTGTTTATATTAAACCTGGCATTTTGTTAACAGGGCAGCCATGAGCTCTGCTGTGCCTTCCTTGACCTTCTAAACTAGGCTGAGCCTTGGATCCCTGTGCCACATCCTGGGTTAGCAGCCCCCTCCCTATTTCACAAATTCACCATCAACCCTATGTTCAAGCGACAAGCTTAAAAAGTGTGTAAAGACATTTTAATTACTAAGTATATATGTAGCTGTGTCAAAGTCTGGAGGATTCAAACATGCCCTCCCACTAAGACCAGAGTCTCAGAGTGCCACTGAGCTCTGGCAGTGGCACTAAATTGCTTTCCCTTATTTACACATCAATAACTATGCAAATTATCCTGCAAATTGCAATTGCAATATGCATATTGCAATATTTTTCTGCCCCTGCAGAAAAATTGCAAAACTCTCTCCTGTGTCATAATCAGGTGGACACCAAGGAGCACTTTCCTTCCCAGTAACGTGGATCTGCAAAGCAGCTAAGTGCCCAGGTATCGTCTCCTGTCAGCGCTGCAGTCAGGGGAGCCTTTAAGCAGCACCAAGAACCTGGCCCTGCAACACAGCCTCCCCTTTATGTCACACTGTATCACTTCTCTTTCCACCATTTTCTAAAGAAACATAAAATTGCAGGCACTTTTGGGACGATTACAAATATTTCCATGACAGAAATAGTTACGACTCTGTATTAGACAGTCACCATTATGGATTTGTAACAAATATACGTTTGGTTTTGAAAAAAAATAATTGGGAAATAAAATTTCAGTTAATTAGAAAATAAATACATGAACAGACCCATGTTTTAATATCATTGTCTTTCTCATTCCTGAGTTTGATCTAGGATGCTCTGGAAAGCCTCAAGTTGTTTATAATACTACTATTTTCTCTTGATGACAAGTAGGGAAAAAAAAAAAAAGCAATTCAAAGGAATGATCCTGCAAAAACTAGTGCACGTGACTTCTTTAGCTTACGTGGATAGCATAAACTCCAGCTGCTGCTCACGCAAAATTGGCAAGCTAAGAAGAGAGAGACAAGTTTCTACATGAACATATTTTGGCATTTTCTCAAGGGGAGCTGAGGGACAGTCTGATTTCAAATAGTTATTTCTGAAGTCTAAACCATTTCTGAAAGAGCAATAGCAATTTAAGGGGCTTGAAGCCATCATAGGTGGGATTCTGGTTGCAGTTAACCCAGAACAAATTTGGAATATTGCCCTGAATACAGCTGTAACACTGCACATTGTCATGGACTAACAGAGACATAAACGGTCCATCTGCCTTTGTGTTTCGAGGTTTTTTCATGTAGGAATTTTTACATTATTTTTACCTTTAGATCTTTTCCAGCAGGGCACATTACAGTAAAACTAGCCCGAAAAAAAAATCTGCTGGTTAAAAATTAGCTTTTGGAAAGAGATAAAATATTTTTACTTTTAATCCTGTGTGCCATTATTATGCTTATTCCAAGACAATTGGAAGATGTCTTCCTAAGTTTGCCAAGCACACCTGACAAACGCATACCCCACCTTGGCAGGGCTTGGATGAAGATGGGACATGGACTGCGACATGGATGCTTGGCAGGGACAGGTCGTGGAGAGACTTCGTGCTGTAGGAGCAACGTAGCATTTTCCAATGAGTCTGAAATGGAGGAACGATGTCACCTAGGCTGAGCCTCTCCAGCTCAGGTGGAAGAGGAAATCATTTACCTACGCTGAGGAAAGGTTTCCTCTTCTGAAAATCTCCCTCCTACTCCGAAAACTAGTATTTCCATTCTTAAAAGGTCCTTTCCTTTTCTACAGAGCACTTACTACAGGAGAAGAAACTCTCATCCACAACATAATGTCGCAACACACATAACTGATTTGTTGCAATGTGGTTCAAATAACTGAAGTCACTTTGTACCATTCCTTGCCAAGAAGACAAGAGAGCTTATAGAGGGGGGTCTATGTCGTGACGGTTGTCAGTGGCAGAGCCACAGAGACAGAATTTCTTTGGAATCAGGAACACACAACAGGATTTACAATATCAATAATAATTTGTCAGACTGTTTCTGCCCTGCCTATAATGCACTTGCACTTGTATTTTTAAACCTTTTTTATTTAAAGTTAAGATTGCTAATGAGAATATGTGTTTCATTTTTTTGCTTCACAGGTTTTTGTAAGACACTTAACCCCACAGCTGCCCTAACGGAGAGAATGCTACGACACAGATCTTTCCAGGCCAGTCTTGCACACATCGCACAGATCCCATCACAGAACCAATTCAAAAGGATGAAGTACTCATGCATGGAGCACTGAATGGTGCAGGCCCTAAATGAATGTACCACTGTACCACATCCTATTTAAATACTCATTGAGTTGTCCTGGATAAAGCAGCATTCAAAAACAGGAACACACTTGGAGTCCCATAATTAAATTGGAATAAATGTTCCTAATTGCTTGTTAGGTAGAAATATATTTTCTACAGTGCTTGTTTTACAAAGACATTGCTTGCACTTAGGTGATTAGAAGAAAAGGTTGAACCAGTTGACCATTAGTGAAGGTCAGTAAAACATCTGCTTGCCATTTGTAATTTCCAAAGCATTAGCTTTGCCTGCTGGCTGTTCTCTTCTCCTTCAAGAATAAAAGATATGTTTGTCTGTCATTCCTCTAGCTCCTCTGAGACTTTGGTGGGAGCTACCTTCATTAAGCTTCCACACATGGACACCTTAACTTTCTTCTGTGGGTTACAAATACATTAGTCCAGCTCGTTCATGCCATCAGAGCACCAGCTCCTGCTTCATAGGTAAGATTTTAAAAAACAGACAAAAGAAACACACTTTGGCTATGACAGTAGCTAGCACGTGATTGTGTGTGTATCTATGCACAGAAAGCAGTAGAAAATAACCAAGGCAGCCTTGATTGATGATCCAACCTTCAGAGAACAAGGCTTTTATGGATAATTTATCAAAACAAAGCTGTCTTCCAGGCAGAAGTTTGCTTTATCAATTTTTTGAACTAGAAAAATAAACACATTATAATTATTCCACTATCTTTTGCTATCTATGTGAGTACCACAGCATTTTCAATGCCAAGGTAAACATTTATAAAAGTGAATCTAGGCTATTATCATCAGCTCTTAATAAAACAGATTTTAATGGATCAGTGAGAATACACATCACACAAACTAGTACTCTTCAATTGCTGCCCACATTATATTCTTGTCCTGCAACGAAAGCTAAATTATTATTCAATAAAACAAGACTAATCTATTTTACATTACCGTTGGGAAGAGCACATACAGATATATATTCCTAAACAGGTACCTTGGGTTACATGCACACCTAGCATAGCTTATGCTAACTTTTCTCTGTGCCCATGCCAGCAATTCACCTCATAACTGTGTACAAAGGGATATCTAAATCTGAAGAACTGTGGAAAAAAAATTATTTAAACATGGTTTTTATCACACAGGTATTTGTATAAAACATGCTTTCCAAGTTATACATTGTGGAAGTTCTCTAAAGAGGTTATGTAGAACTGCCAATACCTTCCAAGCAAAAAGAACAAAGATTATGTTGGGTAAATGATTATTAGCAAGACTCATTAAGCCTTTCTAGGTCTACCCAGCAATATGCACTTCAGTAGCAGCTTTGCATAACAAAGACTAATACCTTAATACCTGGCATCTTACTGGCTGAGAAATGACAAACTGATACTTTAATTAATTAACAAATTAAAATGTACATTTCACATTCACTAGTGAAATGAATACCACTCTCAGGAGGTCCCCAGTAATTAAGAGGCATATAAAGGAAAAACTCACCCTGACTAAGTTTTCATATTCAGCAAGAAAATGCCTAGAGGACATGGGATAAGTCTTTGAACCTAACGCTGTGCTGTCACTCCTTTACTCCTCTCCTCTGGGGCGGGAATAGATACCTAAGATAAAATCAAGCAAATATCAGGGCATGCTATCATGCTAGACATCTATATTTCTTTCCTCACTGCCATCATCCAGTATTTTAGGTGTATTTTGCCCTCAAAGGTTTTTCAAAGTTAGGAGAAAACTTCTGGAAATATCGAGTCTTGACTGTCCTGGGGGCAGCAGTAAGTGTGAAGGATACACTGCGGTTGTCACTCCTCCATGGACATCTCCTGGAGTTATTAGTAGGCATTCAGCAGGGCATGGGAAATAAAGAGAGGGAGCTTTGGCTGAATTTGGTGGAGAACAGATATTACAGTCAGAGAGGTAAAGTGTAGAAGTTCCATTAATTGCAGGGTTTAAAACAGTGTTGCATAAAACACTAGAAAATAGCAACACAGAGTTTGATTTTGTCCTGGGAATGGGATGATCCAGATCAGTGTTTCTTAGTCTTGCTTGTACCTGACTATCTGTTACAATAGAGAATTATGTTGGGAAAGTCCGCCTCTTTCATGACAAAGAGCAGATAACCCTGAAGATGGAGCATGCTCCAGACTGAGCTCCAGCCTACGATCTGACAGAGTTTTTCTGTCTTTATAAATTCATATCACTGGCTGAAAACTTTGATGCCCCTCAGAAATGAACTTTAATTAACCAGGATTTTCTTACTGACATGATAAGTATATAGCTTCTGTGGAGTCAAAGCTCTTTGACAATTCTCTGATGGCATGGCAAAAATCTTTAAAAGAGTAATACTCAGTAACTAGTAAAGAAATCAGTGGTGCAATCTACCTTCAAATTTGAATTCTACTTTGCTATTACCAAAAGCCTAAAAATATGTAGAAAAAATATATTTACCAGTCCTTTCCCTGCAGTCCCTCAGAACCAACGAAGTCTCTAAAACCGCCCTTTTTCCTCCAGGGAGAAGCTTGCTGATGCTGTGATTGCTTCATCTATTTTTGCTGATGTACTGTGTGCTACAATCGGCTCTACTAATTGATTCCTCCCGCAAAAAAAAAAAAAAAAAAAAAAAAAAAAAACAACACAGCTGCTAAGCACCCATTTTAAAAAGTATGCCTAAGTAGGGTTGATCTACCACTCTTTTGAGACTGCAGCTACTTTTGCTTACTTAAAATAACAATAACCATCTTAGTCACTCAGTTGCCTTAGGTAACGTATAATGCTTGCACTTTCTCTCACTATTGCTTATTGCAAGCATCTGAGGAAAAACTAATGCATTTTTTGTATTTTAGACTCTGTATCTCTCTGCGCTTCTACTCTTCTACTCAAAAGCAAAAGACAACTAGAATTAGCCTTATATGAAATAGTATTTCATACGGCGAAGCTCTTTCCTTCTCCCTAATTCTGGATGCTTCAAGTCAGGAACCATGAAAGAAATTTTGAAAATGAAAGGGGGCAATAGGTACAAATGCAATTTAAGGTGCCCACAACAGTAAGGTGCACTGCCCCTGATCTGCTCTAGGGAAACTGAGGATTCAGTACTGCAGAGATGTCCCAAATAACACAGGAGTGCTGGGAAAAGCGATGTTTTAACTGAAAAAGAAACATGAACAGGTTTGCTATGAGGAAAGTTGGACGAGACTCCCAGCTACCTTGAATCATCTTTGCTTCACAGACTTCAAATGTCCCCACCATTTTCTTCCAAACAACAGCAACATCACCGCCTCATGATCACTGCAGCTGAGGTACCCCCCACCTTCACATCTCCAAAAAGCCCCTCTCTATTTGTCCGTCGCTACAAGATGGCAAGCTCAACTGCGTTAGAAAGGCGTCTGTGAAAATTCAAGGGGCCATAAGATGAAGAAAGATCTTTGTTGAAGTGATGAAAGGATGCAAAGCTGTAATCTTTTCTTTTTTTTTGCTTTTTTTCATAGCATATCATTGAGTGAATGATAACTCCTGCAGACTCTAGCATTGCTCTGTATAATTTCCTGCATTTTTTTTTTTATTTTTTCAGTTTCTGTAGTCTCTGATGATGCGTCTGCTTCAGGTTCTCCATATTTTGTATTTGCATATTTCCTGACCCTATCTTATAGAAAGGCAACTCCAGAGAGTATAAAAAGCAAATCCTTATTTTAAGGAGTAAAGTGCTGGCAGTGTGGGGGAATAATATGCTTGATGTGTCTTACACACTTCATATAAAGATATGAGATGAAGTAGTCACTAGGTAGAATAAGATTAGCTTCCACCTCCTGGCCAAATCCCATCTTAGATAATTATATTCTTCCTGACTAAATATCTTTATAATTTCAATTGGGCACAGTCTACTTCCTATCTTAAATAGCTGTATAGTATGTAATATCAGCTCCTGTATTCTCTCTCAGCACTGAGTTCTCTCTGTTAATAGATGAGTAATCATTATATATATATATATATATGGCGAATAGTTACACAGCAAAGTTGGCAAAATATCTATAAGATCCTTTTGGATACTGTGCTAGACGGCTGACGGCTACAAATGTATATTGATCATCTTTAGTGCTCAGCAGAGACAGTGAATTGTGGGGACCTCTTGGAACAGATACCTTAGAAGGAAAAGAGTCTGGTACCAGTATGGAGAGCTCTGTCGCAGTAGCCTTGGATCAATGAGTGACAGTTCATCAGTGAGGATGTGACATCATGAATTATGGAAACACACGGATGACAGCTGGGTCTGTGGAAAAAAATGCTGTGAAGTTGCTAGAGTTTTGGCCTAGTTACCATAAAAATGGCTGTATGAATTGGTTAGTGAAGCCCCTTAGAAGAAGAGGAAAATGTGCAGCTGACTGGGTAGATCTGGTATGTAAACCTGAATACTGAGGTGGTTGCTAGTCTGTGCTGACAGACTTAGGTCATCAGGCAGGAATAGGCCAAAAACCTGCACTTATAACTCATTTAACTTGACTTGATATTTTGCAAACAATTGTGAGAATAGCTGTGGGAACAAATATTTGTTTCAGAACCATCATCTGTGTCCATTAAGCAAACTAGGCAACCAAGCTGCAGTGCAATGTAGCATACTATACTGTATACAAAACCCAGATCTTTAAAGATGTGCCTATTCCTGTAAATACAACGGGTTGGAGAAAATTATCTGGCCGTGAGTCTGTCCAGCAGTACTGGTCAAGGCCGTGGGATGCAACCTAGCTATTTTCAGATTCAAAATTAATCACCTCAAGCAATCCCTGTAGCCAGATTTTGCAGCTGAGTCTCACTGGCCCAAAGTCTCACTGGTGCCAAGTTTTGTGTGTGTGTTTTCAGTTCGAAGAATGCAGCAACAATCCAGCTTTATACTTTCAAATGTCTGGAAAGCCTCCTCATAGTATTCAGCAATCAACCAGAATTATGAGCAATAAGAAAAGTTAGTGTGATACAGCAATGGCTTCCTTCCAACTTCTCTTTTCTATAAAGAATAATGCTGTGTACAATGGAATTTTTAAACTACACCTCTTAATTATAGATTAAAATTAAGTATACTTTTCATGCACAATGCTGTACTCTTCTTTGTCTGAACTCCTGCTATTTTATCTTCTTAGATTTCTTCTTCCTTTGCTGAGCTTAAGAATATAATAAACTGAAAATAAGTATTCCATCTGCATTTTACACAGTTGTCCATCGAATTTGACAGTTCTCACAGACCATTTAAAATTACTCAGCACTAAACCTCCATCTTATTATTATTAGCAAACTACACAATACAATGGGTTTTTAAAAAACATCCTTCTGTGGGTGTTTCCAGAGTATACTAGATCTCTTACTTATCAACATATCCTGGATAATGATACAATTCTTAAAATAGCCAGGAAGAAAACACAGTCATTAAGCAACTATTTACATGGCATATCATGATTTATTATCTGCTTGGTGAGAAGTGCATGACTTTCTGAGTTTTATTTATTTTGGTCGCAAAATGAAGTCAAGTATAATTTATTAATATTAAAATTATTAAAAGGTCCCTGCAGGAGTCATAGAATCATAGAATCATTAAGGTTGGAAGGGACCTTTAGAAATCATCTAGTCTGACCCCCCTGCACACGCAGGGTCACCTACAGCATGTGGCTCAGGACTGCGTCCAAGCGGGTTTGGAAGATCTCCAGAGAAGGAGACTCCACAGCCTCTCTGGGCAGCCTCTTCCAGGGCTCTGTCACCCTCACTGTTAAGAAATTTTTCCTTAAATTCCT
>VZSV01000307.1:458375-494669 GCA_013398735.1 Nothocercus julius
GAAGGAAGGAAGGAAGGAAGGAAGGAAGGAAGGAAGGAAGGAAGGAAGGAAGGAAGGAAGGAAGGAAAAAAAAGAATCTAATATGCTGTATTTTTCTCTGCAGCTGTGAAGTTTATAGTTGCCACATTCAGAAATTGAAGAAAATCATTATGTCTACAGCTGCATTTTTCCTTTTAGACAACATCTATCTTTCTGAAATATTTTGAAGACCTTTGTCTGCTTTAGTTTCCATCTCAAATAATGAGGTTCTCACCACTCCAACTAGAAAAAAACTCCTCAAAAATTTCCCCATCTTTATTTCAGCCTACCCTGGACATGACTTTCTATTGCTGTAATTTCTCAGGTGCTTACCTGAGGTGATTACCTCTCAGGTGCTTATTGTCTCATTTACCTCTTAACCACGACTCCACATAGACACAGCTCATCTCTCAGCAAATTATTGTTTTGTTTTCATTTTGTTACTCTTCCATGTCTTTATTTCCTTTTCATGTCCTAACACCACATAAACATAGATGGGCGCTTTGGGCTTGAGGTTTGTGGATTGTAAGAATTTAATTTATCCAGAGTGGAAAACAGAGAATATTTCATCAGGTTGTCTCTATGAGCACTTCTTAGAATAGAGATAGCAGCTAAGCACTGAGAACAGCAGCTGCACCAATGCAGACAGATCTCAGCCTCATTTAATGCTCCCATGCTGTGTCTGGTCCCAAAACTGAGCTGGAAGGAGATTCTTCATCTATCATTGCTCAGCATAGAAGCAGCAGGCAGACACCCAACCTCAGAGTGCTCAGTATTTTCTCTTATCCTGCTCTGGACAGCACAGCCCTAAACCGCTCTGCCTTTGCAGCACTATCACATTGCAAATTCAAGCTGAATTATGTAACCACCATAATGTCAAATCTGACATACACAATATCAGCACATCCTCAACTTCTGATGGGGGAACTGAGGCAACGGAGCCTCATGACCAAGGGACTCAGGTGCTGATCTTCCTACAAAAGCAGGAGTGACACATGTCTGTCTCTCCATTCCAACACATCATCACAGACTGGTCAGTAGGAAAAGTCATAATTTCCTTCATATTACTTAGGCCCACAAAAAAACCTCAGAGAACTGAGAGCCTGTCCTTGCTGGATGTGAATGATTAATCCATGGAGATATTCTCAAGATCTTGTTGCTAATCCTAGTAGTCTGCCAAATGTCTTTTTCTCTGCTTTATTATTTCCTGTACTCAATGTGTGGTAGAGTTCCCTCCTTTTCCCGTAAGGCCATGATCTATTTCTCCTTGTCTTTTAGTTGATCCATTAAATATTTTAGAATTAAATTAGTTGAAATCATTTTTATATTTACACTGTAATTTTGTAATTATCATTGCTAGTGACCTGCAATAACAATGTACTCTTTGAACTAATGAAAATGTCGTTGTTGACATCCAGTGGGCTTTGCCTATAGTTATAGCTACAGTAGATATTGTTTGGTACCAGAAGGTACCGTGTACCAGTTTGAGCTTGTACCAGTCCACACTGGCTGAAGCACTTTGTCCATACTATCATCCATAAGGAGACCAACCTAATACCTGCTGGACTCAGTGGAAATCTCTCTATTTTCTTATATAAGGAATGGTCCTGGTCCCATAAAAACTATATTTATAACTAAATTTAACATTACACAGTCATGGCAAAGAATGACCTTGTAAATGGAGGAAACATCTCATTAACTACCAAAGGGATAAAAGACAACCTTCTCACCTGCAACTCTCTCAGGGAACCACCTACACAATGTGAAAGCTGTTAAAAGGAAAACACTTAACATTTGAGTTGTTTACTTTTGCAGGCTCCCGAGGGCAAGCATGAAGCTATTTTTTTCTCAACCATCAACTCACTAAAAAGCCACACAAGTGCCCTTTACAAAAGGAAATCAAAAAAGGATGCAAGTGTTTAATAAACCTTCACTGTCTACTCAGATAGCTAGATGATATCTTTAATGATTTTTATATCTCCATAGTCAATACAGACAATCAAAAATTAAAATAAAAAAATAGAAGGTCCCTTATTTTTTTCCTCTACTTTGCAAATTTTGTAGAGTAGTGGGCTCTGTTTTATTCAACAAAGGCTTCAGAGAAGAATCTTTTTTAAATTTTTATTTTGGATTTTTTTCCCTCTCAAAAGAACTGACAAACAGCAAGATTAGTAATGAGGCTGGACAAGACAGTATTTTACTACAGTCCCTAAGGTAAATCTTTACATTGAAAGGAAAAAACTTTTGATTATTGCCTAAAATATATGGAGTAATAACATACAGAAAAAAGTGTTCTAGAGTTCTGCAAGATTTAAGTATCCACACTTTGATATGTGCATCCCTTATGTCCCTAACCGATTTTGAAAATTTCTGCTGAAATGAAGGCTCATTCTGCACATATCCAAGTCTCACATTTCTATCTACTTTTCATTACATATAGTTTTTTTTTCTCCTAGATTCTCAAATCTCAGTTCAATTTCCTTGGATTTATAGGATTCCCTGTGCAATTTTGCCTTCATTCTCAATTAAATAATGCCTTGGTTTTATGTTCTGTTGACCCATGTTTTTAAAGGCGTTTTTCCTTAATGGAAAATATATAGCACCTTTCACTGAAGATTTCTCAGTTCTTCATCACACATATCTGAGCTTGGAAACCCAGCCTAGACAGAACTGAGAACTGACCAAAACTTTTATTTGCACTTTTCCCCATCCTTGAAGACACTCGGAAGTTCAAAGGACTGGAGGGAATGGTGAAAGAAGTGCAGTGTAATTTCCTTTGCTCACTGGCTAAATTTATACTGATCCTAGTGGGGATGAAGCCAGGGAGACATGCTGAAGATCTGTACTCTTCCTCTTAATACAAATATGAGAAATTGCATTGAAGGAACCTGGGACATTCTTTCATTAGATGACTTCACAGGCACAAGAGAACCCAAAGTTCCCAGTTCCTCCTGGCTCTCAGGTCTGATTTTTAGCGCCATTTTCCCTCTGTCAGAGCTCCCTCTCTACCCTTGCTAGCTCTGCAACATTGTCTTGACTGGAAGGATACAAATATGAAGTCAAATATATTCTGTTGTAAAACTAAAGAAAAAATAATTAAGTTATAAAATATATATATTTAATATACCAAATGTTTGAGATAGTAATTTGCATTTAGTGAGTAGGGTCAGCCATGCAGCTTGTTTCTTACCACTGCCATTGCCTATGGTGGCCTTGATGCCATCATGCCTCTGAATCCTACCACAGTGCCCTGGGTTTCCCTTGCTTGGCATGGTAAGTGTGGTTATATATCCTTAAGCCTGCAATGAAGAACCGTATCTTGTGCTGGTACAAGAGGAGGCACACAAGGAAAAAAAAAAAAAAACCTGTCATTCTATTTCACTAGAGCTTATCATCTAAAGATTTTTGTCTTCTAACCAAGTCACTACGTGTTTATGATGATTCCACTCTTTAACTGAAAATTGTAATTAGCTTCTCTTCTTGCTGTCTGACTTAAATCCTACACATTTTTATCTCTTTGTATGTTTGAAAGAAAAAAAAACTTCAAAATATGTTAATTCTGATTGTCTTAATCTCATCTCTAGAATTTCTCAATGAATCAGCTGCAAAAACATGTGCAGCATTTTTGACAGCAAGAAATACTGTGTCCTGACCTTTGGCCTTGACAAATATTTCTGAATTATTCAATTTGTTTTGCTAGGATCTATTTTCAGTTTACTAGTCCAATTCCCAAATGGCTTTTGTGCAGCTCAGTTTTATAATCTCAGTACTGTCTTTCATAAATAAACCACCAAATTAATAAAAATGACCAAAATTAATGGTACACTTCTCTATTTAAAAATGTCAACAATATGGAGTGGAAGTAGCTGCCAACAAATCTTTTTACAAAATTAACTTCAAAAAAAAAAAAAAAAGAAAAGCATGTCATAATGCAGTGGGGCATTTTATTGTGAATAATTTTGGAAGCACCCAAAGATCTATATGGGGTAAGAATTCTGGTAGGTGAGTTCCAAGTTTTTTGCACTTCTGAAGTTTAATGTCTCACTAGGGCTTCTCTGTGTTCACTGGCTTCCACATTTTTTTTAGCAAGTTGCATATGATTTCGATTTACTTCTGGGCAAAATTTTCACCATGGAAGAGCAAAACTAGATGAACACTCATTCCTTCAGGAAGATTTCTGTTATGGATTTAGCATTAAATTCTTTTTAAATTCTTCTTTTACTATGCAGAACAACACAACTTTATATTCATGCCATATATGAAAAACACGAATCAAACCTGCCCCTTACTTAAACTAGCATAATACTTGCTTTGAAACAGCCTTACAACAGAGAACTTAGCTCTCCATATTTTGTAAATGTAAAAATGAAACACATTGTCAAGCAGAAGTGATGAGTTTTACATCTCTACATATTTTCTGTAACTCTAATGAAAAAGAAAGCATTATTCATCCAAATGTTAATGAAAAGAATATTTCTCATCCTTCCTTTTTCTTATAAAATATTTTGCATTTTAAATAACAGAATTAGTGAGCTTGGCAGGAGCTGCTGGAAATTTGTCTATTCCAATCCTCCTGCTCAAGCAGGGTCACCTGGCATATGTTGTCCTGTCATGTTTTGGTATCTCAAAGGATGGAGACTCCATAACCTCTCTGGACAAACTGTGCCAGTGCTCAATTACACCCACCACAAAAGAAAAAAAAAAGGGGATTTTGTTATGCTTAACCAGAATGTCCTGTATTTCAAAGTGTGCTCATTGCTTCTTGACCTTTCACTGGGCACCACTGAGGAGAGTCTGGCTCTGTCTTCTTTAGCCCCTGATCAGACATTTATACACACTGATAAGATCCCCATGAGCCTTGTTTACTCCAGACTGAACAGTTTCAGCTATCTCAGCTTCTGTTCCTATAAGAGTTACATCGGCCCCTTCCTCACCTTTGTGGCCCATTGTTGAATTCACTCAAGTATGGCCATATCATCCTCATACTGGCAGCCCAACACTCCAGATGGTCCTCAAGGTGCTGAGCGGAGGGGAAGGACCACCTCCCTGAATTGCTTGTGACGGTTTGTCTAAAGCAGCCTAGGAGGCTGTTGGCCTTCTTTGCAGAGGGCACATTGCTAGCTCACACTCGACTTGGTGTCATCCAAGACTCCCTGGTCCTTCTCCGCAGTGATGCTTTCCAGCGAGTCAGCCCCCAGCCTGTACTGGTACATGGAGTTGTCACTCCTCAGGTGCAGGATTTACCTTTGTTGAACCTTATAAAGTTCCTCTCTGATGATTTCTCCAGTCTCTGGTGGTTCCTCTGAATGACAGTGCAATCAATTTTGTATCAAAGTCTCATGATAAAGAAAACAACTTCAGCAGCAGTTCCTTTCTTTGGCATAGCTCATTGCTTCAGAAGGATAATTCCAGAACAGCATAACAGCACCAGCATCAAGGAGGCCTGCACCCTTCTCAGTCTGGTGCAAGGCAAGAGGAGCAGGGATCCTTCTGCTAAGTCTTACCAAGATTAGCAACGGATATAACAAAATGAATAATATTCAAATGCAGTGGGAATCACTGATGGTTACAGAAAGAATGCTTTGTAAGTTGGTTGCAACTCTGCAGAAACCCAGAGGCAAGATTTTCAACTTTGTATTGAAATACAAAAATCAAATTTTACTTTTGGAGATAATAAGAAATTTCAGACTTATCAGATAATTAATTTTGCATAACTAGTCACATACACAGAAAGGTGAAAGCAGACTTTCCAACTGGGGCAAATGAAAATGGAGCGTCTCTGACTTTATGTTTGCAGTCCCCAGTGTTCACAGTAAGAGAAGAAGCATAAAAAATAACTGAGAAATCTATCATGTTAATGTATAGGAGAGATATCACTTCATTCACTGAGCTCTCTTAAAAGAAAAAGCTACAGATCAATGAGCTTCCTCATTAACCAACTTCAGCACTGGGTTGTGAATATCAAGAGCAATTTTGACTTGCATACAGAACAGCTGCAGAGATGACATCTGGACTAACAGCACTTGCAATGCAGGCTCTCTCTGGACTGAAACTTTACATGTCAGGAATGAGGGTTGCAGAAGTAACTCACATCTTCTTGAGACTGCACATTTCCTTTCTTTCTGGTCCAAGTTTTGCAAATTTAACCTGACATTGTCTTTTCTGTTTGGCTTTCTATATTCAGATGCTCACCCTGCTTTCCACCTTCCCTGCACAGATTTTTTGGTGGGCAGGAGGACAAATTATTATATCTTTCCAAAGCAGGGCTACTAGTCCTGGTTTGCCATTTCTTAAATTTAGCATATTTTATACAATGCTTAAAAATAAGTATTTTGGAAATTATTTTATGAAGTACAAAAATATTCCAAATAGATAGTCTACATTTCTCATCACAAAAGAGACTTATTTTCTTGTGGTATGGTGATACCAAAAAAAAAAAAAATCCATTTAAGCTCACAAAAACCTTGAGCAGCTATTTCCAAACAAGGAAACCATTAGTTTCCAATCCCAAGGGTTTTGGCAGATAATAAAATGATACATATTTATATTGAAATTCAGTAATAGAGATGTTTTACTTTCACCTTCAAAACACATGTACATATGCTACCTGTGCAAGCAGAAGTTCCGGTCTCCTACTATCATCATCAAGCTCCATTCTCAGTACAGAGACTGAATTTGAGGCAGTGGATAGAGACTTGGTATTTCAGAAAAGACCAAGGAGAATCAGTGACTCTCTCTGGGCCTTACTTTCTAATTATATTCTGTATTGTCAATGTAAATTTTAAGTTTCTGGTACAAGAAGTATCTCAGACTCAACAAATAATGGAGGTTGCATAATGAGTCCCGTGTCCAAGAAAGGTGAAAATAAACCTTTGTCCTTGCAATGAATAGAAATGAATCTTCTAACATTTTTTATTCAGTTTTCTGACAGTCTTGCTTTGCTAGTTTAAAACTAATTATTTGGGCTGAGATATTTCTTCTGCTACGTGGATGTCATCAGAGTGAGTGTTTGCACAGCAAATAGCTGGGGCAGATGTGGAGCAAGGGCAGAAGCGCACATCAATTTCTAGCCATCCACTAAGGCAGCAAGGTTAAACACATTCCTGAGGGTTGATGCTGCATGGGCAGAGCAGGGAACTGCTTCCAGGAAGCAGCCTGGAACATTCTTGAATCTGTGGTCCCCAAGCAGGGGCTGCGATGGACATGAGCTACATCCCGCAGAGGGATGGAGATGTGTGAGAACAGCCCCTGGATCAAGTGGGGAGCTGTGCACCAACACATCTCGTTCACACAATATTAAAAGTGTCAGCGTCACCTCTCCGTCCTCTGGAGACCTGCCTGTTATCACTGCAAGTCTCTGCAGCTTCTAACCATAGCTGTGTCTAATAAAGCTAAGGAAAAACTCAAAGCGATGTGTATCCTGCCCATGCAAATGCATTTAACAAAACAGTAGCAGAAACTTAGCTTGACTTTTAGTTGATTGATTGTTTTTTTAAACCTAGTGTTTCGAGCCTATTTGATTATAAAAATCAAATAATGAAGAGAGATGCTTTTCTTCTGTCACAAGCCTGCTTTGAAGAATGATGATTCTTCATTTCCTAACTTGATTTATTCAGCTAATCAACTTGACCTCACGCAGACCTTCTGGTTTCATGTTTGAATGGAGGTGGGAGGGTGCACGCTAGAAAAAAAGAGGAATGGTTCTTACTCTGTGCGAGAAAATCAGAGGGACTATGGAGAATACCAAAGCTCAAAATACTTTATTTTGCAAGAAAAAGAGTAAAACTCATATTTATTATATCCACCAATATAAGGATCTGTATTTTCTGCATTGGTATTACATGACCTCAAAGCTGAAATTAGACAAAGATATAAAACAAAATAATTTAAAACTGTCCTTCCATTTTTTATGCGTTTGTAAAATGAATATGGACTTGTGTCTCTCCCATCATCAGAAAGTAGAAATACATTGTCTGTGTTATAGGCTTAGAGAAAGATTCTCAAAATAATTTATTATATAGTGTGAATGTATCTTGAATAGTTAACTACAATTTTCCAATATGCTAGGCCTGATCCTGCAGTCTGACACAGCTTTTACTTCAGCAGTAACCTGATCTCTCATACTTTCTGTCAAACTCTGGACCACAAGGATATTTTTCAGCTCTGAGTTTCTATTCTCCTCCTGAAGAAATTCAGCTTCGGTTTTTATTTCTTTAAAATTAACTTCAGTGATAGAAGTAGATTGTAGGTCATGTTTCCCCTGACCCTGTCCTCGTCCTCAATGATCCCTCTCCAAGACAGCTATAATTACTGACCACTCCGTCAAACACAGAGCACTGTGATCAGGAGAGATCTTGATTGTTCCTCCTGCTCAGAAGAGCAGGAGGAAGGGTGCTGTCCTTGCAAGGTTTTAGCAGTCCTTGATGAACTTTCCTCCTCTCATAACTTTTCTTTTTTCTTATTTTGCCTTTTTTTTTTTTCATATAACTTTAAGCTTTGACATTCTTAAGAACCCAAAAAAGCTGTAGCTCAGAAGGCAGGTGTGGATTCTAAGCAGCAAGTTTTGGGAACCTGGATCTCAAAAAGCAAATTAAGTTTGGGCTTAATGGGATCTCAGTACGCAGTTAGAGTCTCAGCTAGGTAAGCGGCAGGTACATTTTTTCTCTGGTAATAGCAGGTGTCCTCAGCTGTCCATCGGCTTAACTTTCATCCTGAATGTGAGCAAAATGACTGCCTGTGGGGGTGGAAGAGAGAGCTTTTTTCTGAATTTCTAGAAAAATTGGGACAGGGAATATCATGTAAACTGAGAGATAATTGAGTTGAAATATAATAAAATTTGTGAAGGAAATACAATCCTGAGCTCCAATAGGACTGTTTGTTGGAAGAACAGGTGGTCTTTTGTTGACATCCATGTAAGCAATCAGCAGGAAGGAGTGTTAACACTCACAGTGAGGACAAACAGTTCCCCAAAGTTTGGGAATTTACACCAACAGGACAGAAGGACATTGCATAGGCTCTCCTTGCAAGCAGTCCTGGAAAACTTGTGCCTCAAAGAACACAGTGCCATAAAAATGCACAGTGCTTCCTAGCGTAATCTTCTTCACTGGAGTGTGAGACGTGCTGGTCAGGAAGGCATTCAAAGGGAGAGACACATCAAGATCCACTTGGAAAGGAGCCTCACGTGATATTTTCATTACCTCTCTTCATCATTTTCTGAGCAGAGATGCTGAAGGAGAACAAGCCAATAAGCCAAGGCAAAGGGCCCCAAGAGACCTTTGCTGGTATGCACATGTCCCCCTCTTTAGAGACCGGACACCTGACAAAAGGCTGCTTTATTCAACTAAAATAATCACTCAGCTATGCTCTCTGTTAGCTGAGAGGTAACCAAGAGCAATAACTCCAGTGCTTGAGAGTCACAACTTCTTGTGGGATTAACTTGTGACCTATTTAAAATATCTTTAAATGAAAGTTATTTTCCAGCACACCAGCATTACTTTGTTGGAAGATACATACAGCATAACAGACATTTTTCATTGTGTCAGTAAGCTCTGAGATTTTTACTTCAGAAGGAAAGACTGTAAACTAGTGACTAAAACACAGAGCAGTAGCCTGCAGAAGACTTTGTCCAGAAATAGCCTTTTCAGATCATGTGCTTTGTCCAGATGAGACACTTGAACGTGAACTGTTAGGACCCATATTTTAAGTATTTTCTTCTTCTTCTGAGTGATTTGTGACACTATAGCCTTCTGTCAACAACCATGAAGTAAGATTACTGATAGAAATAAAGCATGACGGTTTCTAAAATACAATGAAACAAAAAAAAAAAAAAAAAAAAAAAAAAAAAAAAAAGGTTCTTTCCATTACCCTTAATGGCCTTTGGATGAGATTCAGTGATGTGTTGCTCTATAATGTACAGGCTCTCCCAGCCTCATGGCACATTTACAGCACCTGTTCTACCTGCAGCAAATTCACACTGGGCTACAGGCAGCACCCCCAGTGAGGGCAAAGTGCAACCCAGTGTCTGTGAACACAGTCTGAAAGGGAAAGAGAAAAATGCCCTTAAAGACAGAGGCCAGCTCCAGCACACATATAGACATAGCCCTGCTTCATATAGACGCAGCATGCATGAAGAGAGATGCAGGTGAGCACTGTTACAGGTGGCTGGTGCAGGGTTCCTGTTCTCTCTGAGCTTCACAGGCTGTTGTCTTCCATGCTGAGCCCCGTTATCCCTGAATATAGGGTGCAGGATATTTTCTCCACCCCGGACTACACCAAGTAGTCCACAAAATGGACTTGGGCGCAGACTTCAACACAGAGAGACTTGCATGCACATAGTAACACATCTCAGAATTGAAAAGACTGAATAATTACTGGAAACAGCATTCCTTGCAGCACAAAAAAAGGTCATTCTGCAAAGGAACTGGCCATGTACTCCTGAAATTAAGCTGCTACAGTAATTCTCATTGTGAGGCTTAGCTGCAGAGCTCTAGGCAGTTTCATATAATTATTTGCAGCTGTTCTATAGCTGAAGCACTGTGATTCCAGGCAGACTTGCATCTCTTATCAGGTATAAAGAAATGCAGCCATCAGCCTGCCTTCTTTGCGTGTGAATGTGAAGGTAGCACATGCTGGAGACCAGGGACCACAGCACATTCTGATGGAGCTGGACCTTGCATTAGGTAACAGGTTAGCCTTTTTGTGAGAAGTTCATTTTATCCATGAGCAAAAGATAACTTGCTAAATACAGCCTATAGAACTGGAGGGCATCTTTCCATATTGTAAAAATCTATGCAGTCTTTCTAGGAAGTGGCTGAAAGGATTTCTTTAATCATTACTTGTTTTCTACCTTTAAGCTGATGTCTAAAATCTTGGCATGAATCCTCTGAGTATGTACTGAGGCAAAATACCATTATTAACAGTTAAAGCAGAGTTATTCTAAAGTATTTTGCCAAACTTGAACAATTATCTGGGTAATCACTGACAGAAGTGTGTATCCAATGCTGCCAAAGCATAAAGCAGAGTTCTTTATTCCTGTTTTCCAATTTTACTCACAAATCAAAAACCAGTAAGGGTCAGTGCAGGAAACCTGCATTTACAACAGTATAAAAAAATAGGCATTTTAAAATGTTTTATTGGAAACATGCTTTCATACTAATATATGTGTTGTGCATGCAGAATGAAGTCTTGTCAAATTGAATCCATAAAGGAAAAAAAAAAAAAAAAAAAGCATCAAAGTCTGCTTTCTTTTCAAAACCTTTTTATCAGGAAAAAGAAAAGAAAAGCCGCGAGGAAATGTTAAGCTATTTCCTAAGTAAGGTGGGGAAGTCAGGCTTGAGATAATATCTAATTTTTGAATATCAGAATTTACTGTTGGGAAGGATTGTAGAAGATGGAGACAGAACATATGCTACATCATGAAACTCTTGGTGAGGTGCCTGGACGCTGCAAGATTTATATGTTCCACATTATGTTCATAAAATCATAGAATTGTAGAATCACAGAATGCTTAATGTTGGAAGGGACCTCTAGAAATCATCTAGTCCAACCCCCCTGCACACGCAGGGTCACCTACAGCAGGTGGCTCAGGACTGCGTCCAAGTGGGTTTGGAAGATCTCCAGAGAAGGAGACTCCACAACCTCTCTGGGCAGCCTGTTCCAGGGCTCTGTCACCCTCACTGTTAAGAAATTTTTCCTTAAATTCCTATGGAACTTTTGGTGTTTCAGTTTGTGGCCGTTTCCTCTAGTCCTATCAGTGGCCACCACTGAGAAGAGGCTGCCCCATCCTCCTCACTGCCTCCCTTGAGGTACTGATAGACACTAATCAGGTCTCCTCTCAGCCTTCTCTTCTCCAGGCTGAACAGGCCCAGCTCTCTCAGCCTTTCCTCATAGGGCAGATGTTCCAGACCCCTGATCATCCTCATTGCCCTGCTCTGTACTCCCTCCAGTAGTTCCACGTCCCTGTTATACTGGGGAGCCCAGAACTGGACACAGTACTCCAGGTGTGGCCTCTGCAGGGCTGAGTAGAGGGGGAGTATCACATCCCCCGACCTGCTTAACGCACCATTAATTGCACCCTTAACATTAATGTCCCCTTAAATTGCACCCTTAACATCAATTCTAGTCACAAGGTCACCAGGAAAATCAACTACAGGAAAAAACAACAACAACAACAATAACATGGAAAGCACAATGCATTTGAAAAGAGGACAATACTTATTTTCCTTTTTGAACTTAGCTTGGCTGTTTCTTTAGGCATTCTTCAGCAGAGATATGAAGCATTGTTTCTGCAGCTGATCAGTTTTAGGAGGAAAGTCATACCAGGGACATTTCTCTAAAGAAATAGTTGAGCATCTCTAGCTCAGTTACCCATTTTACTGAACACAGACAAACTTTTGCACCCTCATCAGGAAAGAAATCCCATAGGGATGGACTTTAGCTCCCCAGAAATATTAGTCTTCTCCAGGCTTACATAAAGTTCATTAATTTATTTTTCAGAGGTGGCTGATTCTTTCTGATGTGCATTCCTAAAGAAACAGTTAAATTATAAGGACAAGCAAATGCCTAGTAATAAAATTAATGATGCTTCTACTAAATAATAGAGGAATTTGTGCCAAATGAACATATAGTAATTAGAGCTTAAAAGGATTTTTTAGCTTCATTTCATTAATGACTGAAGTTCTGTGAATAAACATTAGAGGCAAAAATTTGTGATGAGTTTTTAGTTCTCCAGTATGTTCAATTTCCCTTGCACCATGTGACATAGATACAGGTTTTACACTGAATGTAAAAATGTTTCTTGCATAGGGACTAACTTATGAAAGTCCCACCTTTTGTTTTACTTTCAAGAGATGAAAATATTCTATCCTTTTACAATATCTCAAAGACTACTTGAATCAAAAGGAATACTAAAAAGAATGTTAAGTTTTTGATACTAAAATGGAGAAGTCAGAATGTTCCATGGCTGTATATAAAGAATGGGATTTCCTAATTAAAGGTGAATTGCCTCAGTAGGCCAGACTCAGGGGTCTTACTGTCTTCTAACAGCTGCCATTCAGAGCACCATGGAATAAGCCTCATATCTGTAATTTATGTAGCAATTTGCCTTCCTACTGGGAATTAAAGAGAGGTTACAATTAAGTATGGCAGGTCTGCTGCATAATATGGAAGTAAGACTTTAATTCTTAACCCTATGTATATATAACAGGTGGATACCCAATCATTTGAGTTTTACTACATTTTTAGCTCAACAATATATTATGGCAATGAACACAACACTGATTATGTGTTTTATATTAAAAAAATATATATCTATTGTCAGTATGGATGTAGAAAAACAACCAGAAGCTTTCTCTGCCCTTGGTTGAGCCTCAAGCTATATCTGTGTGAGTGTGTGGGTGCGTTTACGAGTGTGCTTCTCCACATATTTGTTGGAAATATGTTTAGAGATACATGAAGAGCTATAGCTCAGTTTAGGTTCTGTTCACAATGATATGGGGATCAAATAGCTAGAGAGTTTGGGGACTGCTTAACTTTACAGCTAACTCAAATGTATGGCACTAGTCTCCTATTAGATAGGAAGAAATTAATGCATTCCCCAAGGCAGTCTTTAAAAATGGGTCAACTGAAGCACTCTCTAAAATTACCTATTGCTCTTCATTGACTAAGGAACACTGCATACAGGAGTAGATTGAGATTAAGATATCTAAATTTAGATGCTTTCAGGTGTGCTAGGTTTCTAAACTCCCATTATAGTTACTGGAGCTTGAAGAACAATTCAGCTCAACATAAAGTAAGTACCTAGTAACTGGTCAGCTGAATCGTCCATTGATTGCATTTACTAGATCTTCATTAACAGAAATGAGAATTTAGATGATTTATATGTAGATGCTTGCATTACAGGGCTTAAACAAGACTTACTCTCATATCAGATGTGTCAGGGGTACTAATCTGGGACTCCTGAACCCTATCCATGGTTTCAGACAATGCCTCGCTCATTTTAAAGGTATTCAGGAATTACAATTAAGGGCCAAAATGACTTGCAGAACCATGGTCCATCCTGAACTTGAGCATTCAAAGAAATTATGCATTGAGAAGGTGTATTATTCTTGAAATTTATTACCATTAGAACTCTAATTAATTCTAGTCAAACAAACAAAAAAAAGGCAAGGAGAAAATATAGTTCAACAGAAAGAGTGATTTCCAAGGCAATTCCTAAAGAAGCATGCCTACTGACACAGCTGTTGACTGAGTTTCATATATCCTCTTGAACACTGGCCTGTGTATAGGTACTGTCAAGGAGCCAAGCAACTCAAATTAGTCTCAAATTCAGCCTGGAACTCAAATTCAATCTAACAAATGAAAATTAGAAGTTGCCAAATATAATGATAAGTCATCCTTGGAGACCATAGTTATCACAGGAGAGATATTCATTCAGCATTTGAGCAAAAGACATTGTCAATTAGTAGCTATTAGAGGATGCTGAGACAATGATCTTGTCTTAAATCCTGCCTCACTCCTGCCATGAAGCCTGTCAAGTCCATTGTTTAAAAGACAAAAAAGAAAGGTATAATGCAAACCCTTTTGACAAAGAAAAAGTTGTTGTCCAGTATGTTCCTTTGGTAGCAATGGAGTGGACAGTTCATTCTTCTAAATGTGTCATGGATGATCTTTCAGTTCTCTTTTTCCTTCATCTCCCAGAAAGTTCCTGCATAGAAGATTAAGCTAGGATGGATGAGGTCTTCCTTTGGTAATGATTTCACTTTCAGTTACTCCATGCAATAGTAATAGAGAGAACATGTCACATGCCTCAGGACCTCTTTCAGCAGATTGTGTTGAACTGGACTCTGAATTCATGCTCCTTAGAGTTTGATTTAGTTGGAGTTGGAAGCCTACAGAGTTTAGACAGCTCCAGAAGGAAGTGGCTACCTGGTTTGGGACAATCCAGATTTTGCAGTTGAAGAAAGGACAGCTAGGTTCTCAGGTTCCAAGCTTACTGAAAAGTTTGTTGCAAAATTAACTTATTCAGCTTTCTCCTCCTCAGTCACTCAATATGTTCGTTCAGGCCCAGGACCTCAGGCCAAATTATGACTTCTTGTTCAGGTTAACACTGAGGATGTGTATCATGCTGACCTTTAAAACCTATTGAAACTCATGGCCTTTAAGGGAACTAGAAACAGCAAGGAGAGCTCTAATGTACCCCAGGAATGTCCTACCCCTGAGTTCTCCATTTCAGCCCATCTCTAATTATTGGGCAATTACCTGAAGGGGTAACAGCTGAGTTCTACACAGAAAAACAAATTCATGTTTAAATACAGAAAGCTTTTCATTTCTTATTGTGCTAGTGTGATTAGTCAAATGGCTTTGCAGAGCAAAGTGCTTTAAAGTGTCACATTATGAACTAATTTCATTACTACTTGGCAAGTAGCGATAATTGGAAGTCTCCTTGTAACAGAGTTTACAGAAAGCACTGGAGGCCAGCACCATAATTTCAGTAAATACAGTTAACATTTTACCACATCACTGCAATAAACAGGCACCCCACAAAGAACAACCAATGGAAAAACAGAGTATCCACGAGAAGGGCATAGCGTCCCAGCTTCTAATGGAAAGTACAATGTTCCTTTCACATTTTATCCCAACAAATAGGAAACTCAGGCTCTGACATATTTTTATTTACCTTGTTAGTCTATCAGTACTTCACACAGAACACTTGAGAATTCTGAGGGTGTGCTCATATAAATGAAGCAGGACAGTTTAAAGAAAGAGTTTTTATTTTAAATGATCTAGTATAACATAAGTGAAAAACTCTGCCAAGTGCTTTTTCCTCCAAAAATGACAAAGGAGAGCAGTTTGAGGAATTTGCCCACAGTTTATAGGAACTCTGCACATGCCATCTTCTGCTAGGCACAAGTGCTGTACAAGTCTCTATCAGTTAATGCAAAGTCACTCCCTCCTGTGTAATTCAAAACCTGTCCTCTTTAGTTTTATTTTCTTCTTCAGAAGAGGACATCATCTTCTCCAATTCTTCAGGAGCTTTATTTTATTTAGATTATAACCTGAGTTTACAGGCCAGATGGAAACCAAGAAACTTCCTACTCCACGTTTCACCAGCTTGCTCAACAAAATTATGATACAAAGTCCTCAGTCTATTACCTTGCTCTCAAGAGATCTGAAGATGTCAAGAGGCTGAAAAAAAGTGCCCCCAGTGCCCCCAAACAGAACTTGGCTACAGTTTCATCCCGTATTATTCACTCTTCACTTTCCAGAAACTACATGTCTCAGGTGTCAATATGCAGCTATTTGCTAGCTCTTCTTTCCTTTTTTAAAAATAGTAGAGGAATGCTTGTTTAATTGTACTATGGGATTTTTTTGAAAATGTGTGTCTAAAAAAAAAAAAAAATCCCAGCAAGAGAACAGATTTTTGCCTTAATTTCAATCATGGAACATTTCAGCCTAAAGAAATATTGCTCCTAGATTTGGGTGAATTGAAAACACCACCCTACAAGTAACATTCCACTGCAGGCAACTGCTCAGAAGCTATTTCCCTCAAGGCGAGGAGACCACAGGTAACAGCTCAGGAGAGTATAGGAGAGCATTATAGTTCTAGCCCAGAGAGGAGTTAAAAATTGGAAGTTTAAAGGAATCATCAGGTTGAATCTCTCTTCCAAGAACTCACTCAAAATAAGTTCTGGGTATCTGAACTGAGAAGAAAAACCTGTTATTAGTTCAATATTTAAATTCTATCAAAAGGTTTTAGGATTGCCACAGGACAACTGGATGATAACTTTTCACTGGCAAGTCATGCAAAGCTATTATCTTATTCTTACTGCAGAGATTAAGTTGCTTACAGGCATTTAAATCAGGCCTGTCATCGTGCCACCAGACATCTGAGCTTAACGAGATAAATATGCTCCCATGTTGCGAGTTTTCAGAAGGTACATCTATGCACTAGTCAGTTTTAGTTTACAGAAGCATGATTTTCCTCATAAACAGCACAGCTTAACAATCTTTATGGGATTCTGCAAGACAAATGAATAAATTCACAGAGGTGCCAGTTTGCCACAGGAGATGTACAGCAGTTTGAGACTTGGCTCCATTCAGGCTACTGTTCTGAAGGCTGCAAGACAAGGTTCAGCTCAAGAGCAGCTGCTAAAGAGTTAAAGCCTCTGTATGCAAGGCTTTTCCACAAAAACATGTATGAGATTTGCTTTTTTCCTACAACTAAAGTTCAGGTAATTAAGATAGCTGCTTGTAAACCAGCTTTCACACACTAGTCAACTTCCAATAATCTTTAAAGGAAGAAAGAGATGACTTCCAGTAATCTTCGAAGGAGGAAAGAGATTTCTTTCTCCTTCACTCAAAAAAGAAAGCTTTCACAGTATCCCCCCTGACACAGACACACAGAGCTACCATCCTAGATAGCCTATAAATTATGTCTTTTATGTACTGTTCTGTACATGTATTACTTTCTAGTCTGAAAGTTTTCATTACAGTTATTTCTTAGAAAGTCAGTAGATACAGAGCAGAATACCAAGTACTTCAGATCTAAGATCTAAAGTACTAAGATCTAAGATCTAAACTTTAGTCTTGTACATACCCAGCAAGTATGCTGAGTAATCACCAAAAGTCAACTCTATCTGCCCCTTGAGCACTGCTTGAAGTCACCAGATTAATGCAAAAGAAATGTGACAGACAAGATCAGATGCTTCAGCCCCATGGTCCAGGTTCAACAGTTCTAACAAAATCTTGAACACTGTTTTGCAACCTAATTCAATCAGATTTTGCTGATGGGTTGAATTTGCCAGTTATGGAGCACCCAACATTCCTGATGGCCCTCACAAGTCAACAAGTCAACAACACCCCCAGTCATGGCAAAATAGAGAAAAAGCAGAGAGAAAGAGGAAAAGTATGTGAAAGAACAAGTCTCAAACCAACCAGGAGTTCTTAGGGGAAGGTCTTTTAGCAAATGCAGGAGAGAGAAATCAGGGGAAACAGTTAAAATACTGTGACACTATCTGTGTAGGTCTGAACCCACATTTTGCCATTCTTTTCTATCAAGGCAACTGCTTCAACAACTGACCATGCTAAACTACATGATTAAGGTCACTCGCACAAGGGAGAACAAAATCTGCAATATTTTACCTGTTATATTTTATTTTGTGGTATATAATAAGGCTTTCCAATTAGCTTATGTATGATTATTCAAAATAAAATTTAAGCTTTAAGGAAAAAAAAATGTGATTATGAAGAGTCTCCATAACCAGCTTCCCTATCGAGCTGACTGCAATGTCTAATTTCATGGCAAATTTCTCACTCTGCTATCGCAGCCAGGCGATAGGGGACAGGGGTAGGTGAGGAAGGACATGGGAATGAACAGCCAAAAAGCCAGTGGTGACTGTACTGGCTGTCTTTTTTATCAACCTGAGGATATTTTGCAGAATAGTACACTGAAGATGTTGTTCATGTTGGGAACCTCAAGAATTTTTCCTAATTCATAGCTTTTAGTGTCATATCAAGATAGGATATTTTGGGCCTGTTATTAGTGATTGGTGCTGTAAATACTGATTCATTCCACAGGCCTCAACATTGACTTCATTGGTTTATGTCTTTGAAAGACTATCAGAAGTGATTTATTACTTTATCTCTCTTCTATTAAATTGAGATGGCCATAACAATCTACTCAGTGACATGTTTAAGACCCTCCCTGAAGAAACATAGTTAAATGTCATGTTTTGTATTGGATCCACTTGACCCAAAAACATTAAACTGAAGTCACCATTTTCCATCAGCACACTCTTCCTAGGAGTGGGAAAGGAACAATTCCTTGGCTTTGTTCCACATGCAGCTCTGACATTTCACAACTTTGTGCGCCACAATCCTTTACAAGCCCCTATTATTGATATTATTTACCTTGGAATTATGAGGTCTCTTGCTGGAGAGGTACACAATTATGATTATTTAAAATTCAAGGCTCATTCAGATCAATTTCAACTAACAAAGGACACCAAGTTTTCTGTTAGAAAGTTTTGTCTACTTTCAGCTATGTGATCAAATAATGAATGTGCTCAGCTTCTGGACTCAGAATAGCACATACCAGAAATCATTCAATGAAGGCAGAGAGGTAAGACTGCTATCAGTTAGCTGTGAAATGATGTCCTTTGTTTCCATTTCTAGTCTTAAACAAAATTAATAATAGATCCGCATAGTAGCAGAGTATAAGGAAGTGTAGAACTGCTTAAATGTTTGGCTACATTTCTAACATAAATAGAGCAGGCTGCAGAATCATTGTTTTCTTATCAGTACTACTGAAACAAAACCATTATACCAGATCCCCATGGTCCACATATGCATCCTCACCTTAAATCCAAGTTTTGCATCTCGCCTCACCTTTAGTAGTTTTGATAGACTGAAGTCTAAATGAGCCTTCTTTGTGAACAAGCTCAAGTAAGAGATTCCCCACTTGAATATTTGTAACAACAAACCAGTTTTACAGGTAAGAACCTAACAGAGATGTAAGCACTTTTATACACATATATACTCATATTTATGCTGTAGTAAAGAATTATACCTTAATGGCCATTGTAAATCATTAGCATCTTGTAAAGAGCTTCATAGCATCTTGTGACAAATCTTCAGCTTAAGTTTCAGAAGGAAAATGGCTAAATGTTGTTAAATAACTTTTTCAGTCTTCTTTAAATGAGTTAAGGAGGATAATTTAGTTATTTTGAAGATATTTAAGAATTTATTCCTTTGTAGTGGAAGAGCACACTGAGCATACAGAACATTCAAAGCAAGACCTAGGCTTACATGCAAAGCACCTTTTCCACTAAAAGAAAAAATAAAAAGACCTCTGTTCACCTTCAGATGTAAGAGTATATAGTGGAAGGCAACGAACAACCAGACTTCCAGTACTCAAGAGCAGATAGGTTTTATAAAAATAGACAGAGATGTTACTAAAAGACAAGGCTGAATTAAAACCTTGAACCTATTCAAATTCTGGCTGGCACACACAGGCCCTTCACTAATGATATAAGTATAAGTGAAGTACATCTTAATTCAGTTTGAAGTGATCTGAGTATTGGCAACAACAGACAATTGGAAACAGAGGATATAAACATTTTGCAACTCTGCTTTAAGGCAGACTATCTGATGCCTTAAAGCAGAATCTTGCATGCCTACTGTTTTGCCTAGGAGAGGGTTCAAAATTCCTAGCAATATTTTTGTCTTGACAAGCAGCAAATCCCTTAGAAGAAATAAGACAGAATCTTTCCACTTCACTAAAAAATGACATTTATTAATTGTTCCAATGCTGTCAAATATAGCTGCAGGGGGGATGAAAAGGAGGAGTATCAAGTCAGCTTCAACACCACAAGAAGCTCTTGAATCTCTTAAAACTCTTTCTGAGGAAAGACGGTGTTTCGACAGATCTGCCATAAGAGTTCTTGATTCCCTTTCTTTCCTCTTTCACACCACCTCTCAAAACCAAGGGTGATGTTACTACAGTAGCTGCCGTCCCTTTTTCTAAGCACATGGGCTTCCCACCTCATCTCTACTTTGAGATGCAAGAGAACAGCAAGCCATGCGCTGGCAGGATTTCAGGTGCAGCGTTTCTTTCCCCCACAGCATTTCTGCCCCCCACAGGGACATCAGAGATTCACACCAGTGCTGCCAGGCCAGGTAATGGCCCCAGCAGTGTGTCCTGCAAAACTGCATCTATTCACTTCATGGAACAATTTTGATGGCTTATTCATCCTGATAAGTAAACAGTCTAACAAACCAAGTAAAACTCTGCCCCAATAATTAAAATACACTTTGGAAAAAACAAAACAAACAAACAAAAAAAACTACACACCTTTGATTCAGAGTTTCCCGCAGAACTTTCTCACAGCCATTGATATTTAAAAGATTTAGTTAAAAAGGTAATAGGCTCCCTTTAGGATTTTCTTTCCTTATAGCATATCTTAGGCAGATGCAATGAGGATCAACGTTTGCAGTGTATCTGTGCCATTAAAGCTGATATTTATGGGTGGACCTTGAGTATCATTTCACCTCAGTCCACACCAAGGAGATTTGCAAACCCACTCTCCCCTCTCAGAGGTGGCACATGGCATATTGATACTGCTCCCCGCCTTCTTGGAGATGGGATGTAACAATATCACTTCCATGAAACACTAAAACATGCCTAGGAACATGCTAGGAAGTATGAAGGAATATGTTTAATCACACATACAAAAAATAATCACTGTAGTGAGGACTAACTAGGATTGATCAATCCTGTTCTGCTTTGGGCTCTGCACCCTGAGTGTGCCTGTGATTACAGGTGTCTGCAGCTGGGTTGTTAAAGCTTGAGTGCAGATAATGGAGTGTTTTCCTTGGGTATAAAGCCCCTGCAAATAGCTTCTCCACCGCAGTTTAATGTGTTTGAAGCTTGTTTCTCTTGAAAACTCGAAGCCTGGGCTGTGGTCCAAGGCCAAGGTCATCTTTAGATAATCCTCAGTAAAGAGGCTGAAGAGGAAACACTCAGTAACGGAGCATATCCTCAGACATTTCCTGGCACAAGCAAGGGAAGCAAGCATGAAGGAAGGAGGGCAGCAACTTTTCAGCCAGCTTTGCTGACGGAGGAAATCCACTTTCCCTTTGCAGGGAGAGAAATTGGCCCCCAGGTATGGAAGGGAGTACGCCCTTCGCTGTGCTCCCCGGGTACTCAATGTAATGATCATCCAGTGGAGAGGGAAGTTTCAACCGATAAAAAGGATTCCTGAGTGAAACCAGTACTGGCTGGGAACAGGGTGCCCAGCAGAGATTGTGTCTTCTCTGTTACCAGAGGTTAAGAAGAATCTGGGCAAAATTATGCTTCTGGCACACAGATTGCCCTGCCTTTGGGCAGGAAGGTAGAGCTGCTCTGTTGACACTAGCCAGCCCACAACATTAGATCCCATTTTTACTCCAGGGCTTTTAGCACTGAAGCTCTGGCCACAGTGTTTATGATAAATACTTTATAAAAAGGGAATTTCCCTTCTCTCCCTAAAACATGGCGTTTTTATAACTGAGAAGACACTTTCGTAGGTAAAGGACTCTTAAAAGATAATTATATATCCAGGGAGGGAAGGATATGAAGAGCAATTAGGGCTACTCAGACCTACAATTCCCATATCACATAAACATTTGCTAAGTAATTAGCTGCATGTGGGTCCTGAGTTTATACATTTTGCAAGAGACAGGCTGTACTTAATGGCACTTATTTTGTGCACTTTATTTGTAACTGTTTCCTGTACCTGCCTTTATATTTCTCATTCACTATGCAGTATCATTGAAGCAGCTCTTTGCACAATCTGTCCCAGCATTTTAGGAACCAAGTTCAAAGTAATTGGGAGTTGGCATCATGTCATTGAAGTCCATGAAACATTAGGGATAGATCTCAGCTCACCAAAGTCTTTTCCAACAGTTGTGAAGACTCTCCCGTATTTTTCTTATATTTCCTTTTATCTTCTCCTTTCTTATCCTGCTACATGGCTGGTGGAAGCACCTAACATCTGAAAAATGTTTTAAAACCTAGGCTGAAATGAGCGACACACAGATTTTTGCTATTTCGAGCCATTGCAGAAGTAGTCATTGTACACTCATTAATTTTACTTCCAATCTGAATTTTACATGGGTAATTTTCAGTGCTCATAAACCCACCAAATGAGGATCATATGTTACAGCTAGAAGCTGATCGTATTAAGTCTTACTGTTTGTCTACTACCCAAAGGTACCCAAGGATACCCAAGGATAAGATAGGTGAGAAAAGAGTTTGTAAGATAAAGTTTTACACCCCATCCAGTCCAGTCCACAGGAGCTCCACAAAGAGCCTGGGCCCTCCATTTTTCTCCTTCCTTTAAAAGGACCTGGATCCAACATTAGCAATCCTTCGCTGAAGAGAAACATTTGAAACTACACACAGTCTTTATTCAGGAATTCTACCTTTGACTAATTGGCCTTTTATCACTGCAGCCTCTTGATCCTTATTTAATGAAAGAGCAGAACCAGAGAAAACGCACTATTTCCATTTTTAACTAACAGCTCTTTATTACAGTATAGGAGGGGAGGTGACACTATTATAGTTACAGCTACTGGAGAAATTCAGTGTATGTTGTCCCTGCCAGATGGGGCTGCAGGCAGGATATTTTGGAAGAGTTTTGGGATGTCTCTCTCCCTCTTCCTCTTCCCTCAGCAACCCAAACCCATCCCAATTGGCTGTGCATGCCATGGGAAGGACCTCAGGGAGATGTCCTGCAGGAGGATGCTCTTTCCAGGGACAGACCTGCACAGGCATCTGGATGAATCACATTTCAGACACTGCAGAGTATTAGCCAATCCTCAGCACAGTGTGCTTGTCCACCTGCATTTAAGTAGACACTGTTTTCAGAAGTGTCCGTCCCACTTAGGGGCATATATCTGGTAGAAGCAAGGCAGCTATTTCTGAAAGCACCATTTTGTCATCAGCATCCAGGTTGCTATGCATTGCCTGAAAAAAAAACCCTAGAGAATAGTTTTCAGTGGCAGACCGAAGATTGTAACTTTTGCACCGCTCAATAGCCCCTTATGGCTTTGTCATATCATCATTAATCTCTTTCTTTCTTTTTCAGAACCACCATTAGGTTTGATCACAGACATTTCCCCATTAAGTGCACATTATTGCTAGGAACACCCTGTCCATTGTGCAGAAATTGCCATCACTCAGCAACATAACCATGCTCTGCTGCCATACACTTAGGAGAAAAGCACCTCTGGGCTTTTTAGAGCATCTTTCTCATGGCTCCACTGCTCTTCCTCTTTTAACCTTATTCTGCCTAGCTAACTAAACCTTTATCAGGCTGACTCTCAGACACATCTTTTGACATAATTTCATTTTTCTTATACGGAGCTAGCCCTCTTAAAGAGTTCCTAGAAGCCATTCTATTTGGCCTGCGATGTTCAGCTTGACAACCAGAAGTGGAAGACTGGAAAAAAACACCAGGAGAGACACTGATGTCTATTTGATACACAGCTTTCCTTGGGGGAAAAAAAGAACTCCTAGTTCTGCTTCTTCCTGGATAGCAGAAGTAGAACTGAAAAGATGACTTCTAAGAGCCTGTAACCCAGGTCTCCTTGTCTTCTCTTCTTGACTGGCACTGGGCAAGCTCCAGAGAAAAATGTCATCATGCCCCACTAATATCACCCCGGAGCATCACCCTCACAGGACAAACTATGTGAAAAAAGGAGAAGAGTTTGACCATTTGACAAACTTCCTCCATGTTACCCCACCACGCAATTCCTTCACAAGCAAGGAGTCAGGGTGGGGTTTTATTCAGGACTCCAAGCTTCTGTTTCCCTCTTGTTGGGAGCATGAGATCAAGGACAGATGATCTGATATCCTAAATGTGTTTACAAGAGCAAACAACCTTCACCGCTTTTCTGTAAGAAATTGCTGCCTAGGCACATAAGTATCCCCAAAAAGCTCTAAAACACTGTGATATCTGGGATTTATCTCAGCCATTTATCTCATAAATGGTTTAAATACTGCAATAAAGGCAGTCATTAAATCCAAGAAGTACCTATAAACCAGTTCTTAGCCAGGGGCTAGACTGCCATTGCAATTCCTCTTGGATTTGCATGCACGTTTACAGTTATAAATACTCTCACTGGTAAATCAATCAGGAAGAAGGTTCACACAGTTTGTTTGTTTTGCAACTGTTTATTTAAGTTTAGTACAAAATAAATAAATAAATACACCAATGTTGAGTTCAAGGCTATTTTTTATCCAGAATTTCTTTTTACCTCATAGTTTAACTTTGCAGAAATATATATTTAATTATTCATTCTAGAGTAGAAGTCTCCTCAAGAAGTAGTTCGTAGGGGAACTTTTGAGCCCCAGATGAACCAGGAATCCATTTCAAATAGAGCTGGTTCTCCTGAAGTCAGCAGCGGATTTCATCGGCAGCAAGTTGTTTCACGAAGTTAGCCAGAAGTCAAACAAAAGGTTCCTTCCTTCAGTTTTTTTTAATCTATCAGCTGTTTTGAATCTCACCTTTGAAAATACTTAAGAATTATATTTATCTCCAGCACACATAGCAGGCCAGGAAGAGTGTGGTAGGTGGAAAGAGATGGGGTGCGGCTAGTAAATTAACTGTGCCAGCACCATAGGGAAAATACATTGTCATTTATAAACAAGAGGCTGTTTAGTAGCTGCATATTTTCAGTCATGCACAGATAACAGCTGCACTCTTGGCATTTCTTATGTCATAGCTGTGACCCACTGACTGAGAAAGAGACAGGGATTTTAGAGATTTTTCTTCCAAAGAGGTACAATTTTTTACCCAAGGAGGTGCAATGTCACTACTGACTCTTTCATTCTCCAAGTTTTAGCACCTGAAGGACCTTACTGCATATCAACAGTGAGACCTCTGAGTGCCCAAGGTCCTACATGGCACCACCCTGGCTGATCCCAACAACCTAGGGTCCACCCATGCCCAGTCCATCTGGGACTAGTAAATTAAGCTTTTCAACACACATTGTCAGGCCTGCCTGGATCACGTGCTGTTTAGGGTGCTGCAAACAGCCCACCATACCTTACCACTCCTTTTGCTCAGGCATCCAAGTTCAATCCAGCCACAGGGAGTATCTGCTTTTCCATTAGGACTAGATACCTGGTGATTTCAGGTGGGAATGGCAGGAGCTCGAGGCAGCCCTTCTTGCGCAGGGATGCTTAGATGCACCAGTCTCCTCGCCCAGGACAGTGCATAGCCTAGGGATGGGGAAATCCATCCTGAGCCTGTCCCAGCATGGGTGCGATTAACACAGGAGCCAGGGGCTCAGGCAGACTCTATTTTCCCTCACTCTCAGCCTAGCCTGTCAGAAGGCACCCTGCCATGCACATGCTTTAAAGCAATGACCCTATCCAGAAGGCATCTCGGGGACAATGGCGAGAATTACAGAATCACAGTATCATAGAATGGCTGAGGTTGGAAGGGACCTCCAGAGATCATCTAGTCCAACCTCCCTGCTCCAGCAGGGACACCCAGAGCACGGGGCACAGGGTGGCATCCAGGCGGGTTTGGAAGATCTCCAGAGAAGGAGACTCCACAGCCTCTCTGGGCAGCCTGTGCCAGGGCTCTGTCACCCTCAGAGGAAAGAAGTTCTTCCTCACACGGAGATGGAATTTCCTGTGTTTTAATTTATACCCATTACAGATGGAATTTCCTGTGTTTTAATTTATACCTATTACCTCTTGTCCTTTCACCACCGAGAAGAGTTTTGCTCCATCCTCTTTACATTCTCCCCTCAGGTATTTGTTCATATTGATAAGATGCCCTTGCAATCTTCTCTTCCCTGGACCAGGACTCAGGACTCCACAGGGCACAGGAGAGGATCACATCAGCCTCTTGGTCACTGTAATGTGAGCATCAATCTCAATTTTCCTTCTATACTTATGGTCCCAGAAAGGCTAGAGACAATCCCATCTCAGCTGTACATCTGGTCTATGGTACACTGTTTTCTTCTGTACTTTGCAAAGAGTTAAATAAGAAGAAAAGATTCCAGTATATAGCATGCAACCAGAGAGAAAGCAGTTAAATATAAAGCTGTTTTTTTAAGAACAAATTGTTTAAGCTATAGCTACTTACTGTGCTTGTCTGCAGCAGTCACTCAACAAGCCGCAAAATCCTCGTTGACCTTGACAGCAGCATGGAAATGCAATGCACCATCACCCACCTGAACTGCTCCTGACCTGCTGCACAGCCAGCAGCGATGAGCAGGCAGCAGTGTCGAGCATCTGCCTTTCCCTTCACTGCTGCCTGCCCAAGGAAGGTATCCCCTGCAGCCATGGCAGCACAGATCCCTGTCTCAAGTCACAGTAGATCAGTACAAAGCACCAGATTACTGTAAATAAAAGGACAGGTATTGCAATTTCACTTGCATCTGAAGGTGCTCAGCACCAATCAGGAGCTAACTTGTCTGATTTCTTCCTAGGCAAATATTTTTAATTGGGAATTTTTGGCTGTTTTTTTGAAGAAGGTTAGGAGCCACAAGAGGAAAACTGTTATTTTTCTCATCCTGATGGACTTGATGATTTCTTAAGTAATGCATTTAAATTAAAAAAAAAATGTCTATGGCTCTGAAAAAACTCTGGTGTAGCAGCTCATAAACAACGCAAAGCTCTTCTCTTCATAAGGATTACGCACCTCAGTCCCAGAAATAGATTTTGCAGGACAAATTTTCCAGCGGTTTCACCTGTCTCATTTTTTACCGATCAAAGCTTTTACCATTCCTACCAACACCGGTGCAAACACAATAATAAGGTCATTGAAAACTAAATTTTAGTGTGAGCTGCTTAATTAGTGAAATCCATAAGCATTATACATCCCTGTGTGCCTACATTGCTAAGCTTTTCTTGTAGAGGTTAAAAATACAATTGATCAGCTCTTATGTGACAGCATTTGATTCCTTTAATTTTGTGAAAGAGAGCAAAGCAGTAGGAGGAAGATGTGGGTTGTCTTTCCCCTCTATAAGCAATCAGAAGAAAGAGAGGCTGTTGGTTAGAAAGGCATAGAAACATGCAGGGGAAAAAAGATATTCATGTACATGGGAATAGACTGATTTGTCAGCCACCTGGGATCTAAAAAGAAATAATACAGATAACGTACAGATATGGTGTTGTATACGTGGACAACAAAGTGAAGACATTTCTATAAAAGCAGAGAGATTAGCTGCTTAATGACTTCTCTTTATGAAATTATCTGAGTATCTGTAGAAAGTGTGGAATTTTAATGAACATAAAGTATGTACTTATCAAGAAGTTTATATTTTGTTCTGTATTGATGTTGCTGTTTTGCTCACTGCGGTGTTACACAAAGATTTTCCCATAGTGCATTAATCAATGTGATTACCTTTCTCATATAGGATATATCCTTTTGAGGTTTTCCTTGAAAGAAAAGTAGAGGAGGTGGACTGATGTATTTTGAAAGTATTTTCTTGCTTATAAGGGTTTTGTCTTTAACTTTTAAGGGATATTTATGACACATATGAGACAGAAAAACTGAAAAGGTACAGCTGAAAAACTGTACCTTTCCAGTAGAGCTTGTGATGCCCCTGGCCATTTGGAGAGTTTTTTCCATGGTCTCAAAATGATTCTTTTGCAAATTGTGCTGGAGGAACCTTTCTCCTCATCACAAGGAGTGACAGAGGAAAAGGAAGGCCACCTACATGCCTGCCAGCTACTCAGTAAATTTCTCCTGAATGTCCTTAGCAATGAGGGCTGAAACCTCTGTCTTTCCTCAGACTTCTACAAAGAGCTGCAAAAGGTAAGAGAGGAAAGTCTGTTGGTCTCCTGGTAGATGCCTCAGCGAAGAACCATATTCTGCACCACTTAGAGGTGCCAAAGTGTTGTACCTAAAAGCAAAGGAGGGAGGTGCTTGTGAGGCTTCTCGTGGTGCTCCCCCAGCACCTGTCAAGCTTTCCTGTCAAGCTATCAGTGAGCTATGCTGTGAAACCATTTTTTTCCCAGGTCACATCAGCTACCAGAGCTACCTCCAAGCAGAGGCAGCCAGACCTTCTGCAGGAGCAAGCTCAGGGGCCAGGTACCACAGCTTTTTGCAGTTTCATCATCACCTTCAAGCATCTCCCTCAGCTCCTCCCCACCTGCACCAGCTTCTTGTCTTGTGCCACTCAGCTTCCTCCCCTCTTTCACATGTATATCATGAAAGAGCCGCTCTCAGAAGATGAGTAAGGAAGAAGAGCAAAGGCCAGAGTGGCAGTCAGCAAAGCAACAGCACTTGTTCCTGTGGGGTGCACAGGCAGCATCTGCACTATCACAGCTAGACCTTTCCTGTGGCAGAAACTAGTGGGCAAGTCCCCAGAGGAATCATCTTTATGGGGCCATCAAGCTGCCTGAGCACCATGCAACGCAGTGGCAGGGTTATAATGTCCTCAGCATGCAGAAAATCACGTCTGAGGTGACCCCTTTATATAGACTAGGCCAGAGATTAATGGGAAAGTCCTGGGAGGGATTTTTTTTTTTTTTGATCTTTTGTTTCCACAGCCTTTTCAATATTCGTGTCGAAATGTAGCAGGAAAGCAGCTCTGAAGTGCTTTCCTGTCAAGCTATCAGTGAGCTATGCTGTGAAACCATTTTTTTCCCTGACAGTCTATAAATGAGCAAAATTCCTGTTTGCTTTGACTCTGGTTCCTGCAGTCAAAGGAAAGCCTAAAGGGGAGATTTTCTTTCCTGTAGTGGTTTGCCTGCATTGATACTTCTAAATAAACAAATAAATAAATAAATGCCACATGGCCTTCCTTTGCTCAGGTGAGTGTGTAGTGGGCTAAGTACCCTGCAAGGAGGCAGGGGCTGGTGGAATGTTGTGGTGTCTGTCAAACATGTCCAGGTAACATAAGTTGCACTAATATCTCTGTTATCCTGTATTGTACTCATGCCTTGAAGCAGTCTGAGAGCTGTCTCTCTTCCCAAATCAGACAGAAGTCCCCTGGGGGGTTAGCCATGGCTCTGCAACCATGTCTTTGGCCAGAAGCAATGACACATTTTGAGGCAGATGATTAACAGGATCTGCCCTGAGCAGGTGGATCCACAGTGTGCAGACCACTACAGTTTGATGCCCCACACCTGACAGTGTCAGAGCTGCCCAGAGAGCAGCTCTGCTCCTAACAGCAGTGCAATTTGCTCAGAACAAAACACATTTCCCTGTACATAAATCTGTCCCAAACCATGCAGTCGGTGTACGCGTGCCTGGATGCTCCCCAAGAGCAGAGAAGGAAGATTCCCCCTTCTAGGGACTTGCAGATGTGCAGGAAGAAGCCTTTGCACTTTCACAGCAAGAATTGTGTGAAATTCTTGCCAATAATACAGAGTTAACTGGAAAACTTCACTTGTGCTGACTAGGCTGGAACTGTTCCTTCAAAGTACTGAAGATGGCGTCAGCCACCTGGATGGACAGACTTTTGGAAAAGATTTTACTAGTCCTTTTTTTTAAACCTTTACTTTTAAGAAGTAAACAACATATGATATGCTCTGCTACATAAACAATAGCAAATAACAGCAAAACAAAGAAAATGATCCAAAAAGGAAATGAAATCAAGCTTATTTGATACAACTACATAAGCAACAAACAAATTAGTCATTAGTAAGCTTCAAACAACGTCATTCACAGCCATTTACTGATGAGCACTTTGTCAGTATACAACAGAAATAGTATGAATTCCTCAAAAATCACACAAACCTGTATTTTTTTTAAATACAATGAAGTTTAAATAAAAGAATTACCTTCACAGAAAGTTCAATCCATGGAGCATCAATAAGCTTCTCTTTTTCTCAATAGCCAAACCCAGAGAGGTTTGCCAGCCCAGCCTGTCTTCCAAACGATGACCAAATCTGGCTGTGCCACACACAGAGATTTTCAAGACTTGATGGGAGAAGGCCTAGAGGAACCTGACCAGGTTTAGAAGTTGCCCTTGCTTTAATCAGGGGGTTGGACCAGATGCTTCCAGGGTACCTGCCAGCGTGGATTTTTATATGATAAGTGATAAAATTTGGAAGACGCCACCGTTACATGAGAGGAAATAAAGGACAGTCTCCAGCCAATAGTTCTAAAGAAGTGACATCAAAATATTGTGAGTGTTATGCAATGATAATTCTGGAAGCTGTTTTCATTTTTCTTTTTAAGAATGTGGGCTTTTTCCCAAAGCCCCTCAAAGGAATGATGTACTTACAAGGCCCAAGCAGGAAACTGGATTATTGTCTCTAGCTTAGGTTGGGTTCCTCAGTGCAGGAAAGCAAGCTGCTGGTGTTTAGTCTGATGAAGCTGTCATGCCCCCTGTCAGAAAGAAGACTCTGTTCACCTTTGGCTATAACTCTCAAATGCCCTCTCTAAACTCTTCCCATACCCTCAGTAAATCCCAACCTGACATCCTACATTGTTTTTCAAAGAATAAACTAATTAACAACAAAACAAAATAAATCCTACAAATAACTAGCTGCATGAAGAGCTGACAACAATTTTAGGCAAGATAATTGATGTTCTAATGCTTCAGTTTACAGCTTTCAGAAAGGTTGTTTGTTTGTTTCCCTCAGATATCTCTCTCACTCTTTCCTGCCAGCCCATTTCTCCAGCCTGCCCATGTCCTGCTAAATCTCTTCCCTACGTTGTGGAGCTGTGGCTCCAAAATCGCTCAGCTCTGCCACTTTCCCAATGTTGGGGTCATTTGTGGGCTTGCTGAGGGTGCCCTCCATCCCATCTGCCAAGTCATTAATAACAATGTTGAACAGTATCAACCCTGTTATTTATCACTGTGGCATGTCACTAGTATATGTTCATCACATGGATTTTGTACTGCTGATTATAATACTTTGAGCCCAATGGTCCAGCCAATTTTCTTCCAAAATTATTCTCCACTTATTCAGCCTTTATCTCACTAGTTTGGCTGTATGGATACTGTGGAAGACTGTGCTGAAGGCCTTGCTAAAATTTAGAATAACAGCACCCACTGCCACCCCATCATTTGCTAAACCAGACATTTCATGGCAGAAGCTGATCAGGTTGGTTTGGTACATCTTGCCCTTGGTAAATGCATCCTAAATGCATCCTAAATGCATCCTAAAATGCATCCTAAATGCATCCTAAAACTTTCATGCTAAATGCTAAATGCTTCCAAAACTTTCATGTCTCTATGTGCTTTGCAATGGCTTCCAGGATGATCTGCTATGTAATCTTTCATAGAAGGTAAAAGCAACCCTTTTGCCCGCTGGGCATTTTTTTTGCCAGTGCTAGCAGCCCTAGGGTTGAGTGGGGTAAATGTACATCTTTCCTTTGCTGATCACTCCAGAATAACAGACAGAGGCTAAGCACAGAGACAAGTCTGGATTTAAAAGATTCTGCTGCACTCCTGCTTTCTGGATTGGGTAATAAAGACTTTTTACACTGTAAGCACACAGCATCTCTCACAAACATGACAGCTCTTTCCAAAAGAAAAGAAATTGCAGCTCCAAAAATGCCATGATAATAATATTTACACAGCATAAGGATATATGTTAGCTGATAAAAATATCAGGACATATGAGGAAGAACTTCTTTCCTGTGAGGGTGACAGAGCCCTGGCACAGGCTGCCCAGAGAGGCTGTGCAGTCTCCTTCTCTGGAGATCTTCCAAACCCACCTGGATGCCACCCTGTGCCCCGTGCTCTGGGTGTCCCTGCTGGAGCAGGGAGGTTGGACTAGATGATCTCTGGAGGTCCCTTCCAGACTCAACCATTCTGTGATTCTGTGGTCTGGTTATCCAATTGAGATGGAGAAGAAAACTTTTGGAACTAGCATGGCACTCTCTTCTCACACTGGGATTATTCTGTTGCCAGTCACTTCTCTCCCTGTTGATAAATAAATTAATGAATCTGAAAGAGTTGCTTTACCACTCACTTGCAGGTTAATGGTTGAAATACCAGGACACTTCCCATTGCAGAGGATAGAGGAAATCATGTTAAATTAAGTCTGACCTTGCTGTATTTTACCTTTCTTAGCCATAGATTTTAAAGGGTTATATATATATAGTTGCAGAGACAATCCTGTTGATTATGGAAAGCTGGGAAAGTGAGGCTTTTTGTGGGTCTATTTGCACCTTTCTAACTGAAAAAAAAGGAAGTCTAGAAGATTTGTCAGCATCTTCTCTACTCTTTACATGTTTTGGTAATTGGAGTATATAAAATTAATGAAGATAAGAAGGAAAATAGGGTTTTAAGTAACTTAAAACTTCAAATTTCCTTATACAGTTGTTGATGCATCCCCAGCTCCCCAAGGGTGAAACTCACAATAAACATTTCTGACTATCCCAGAGGAAAAAACACATTTCCTATTCCCAGTACTTGACGGAGAGAAGGTGCACAAAAGGAAAGCAAAGAAAAGAAGGCAAGCTTACTCCCATTATTAAAAAGCCTTCAGATCTGAAGAAAAAAGAAAAAAAAAAAAAAAAAAGAAGAAAAAAAAAAGGACAAGCATCTAATTATGGCCCTCTGATTAATTAGTGAAAATAAGGGCTTTCCAACGTCATGGATTTTCAAGTAATGTATTTGATCTCTGGCGTTATTCATGGTGCTCTTCTATACTTCTTCAGAAACTGCCTTATCTTAATTTCATCTGCTCTTGCTTTGATTATTTCTTTTTTTTTCTTGGTAGCCTCTGAAATAAGCATCTCTTCAGGAGTGTTGTTTAGAAACTGTCAATTTTCTCCAACATTTCTCTGCTCCATGCAGAAGCAGAATCCTCCAGTGGTCTCCACCGAGGTCTTGGGCACTGGTGGCACAGTCTGAGCTTTGCCCTTTTCAGGCTTGTTATGCAGGGACGCAGCCTTTGGCCTTGTAAAACTGCATTTTGCAAAACTTCCAGGCCTCCTTTCTCTGCTCTCCCACAGCATATCCCAGACTCTTTTGCTAATTCTAGGCATTTATCTTGCTTGGATGTTGGGAGTAAAGGCTGGTGCTGAGGGTCTTGAGCTATTTGTGAGTACTCCAAGATGGCACCAGGCTTTGGCAGCCCTAAGCCATGTGTGCTTTGGTTCAGCACCAGAAATATGGTTCAAGATCGCTGTCTCCCAGCTCAGGTACCACCCTGCAGCTCAATATCTTAAGCTTCGCACAGCAGAAGGAAGCAAGAGGTTTCATATCACTTAGCTAGGACTTGAGTTCTCTTAGCAGAAAGGGAAATGCTTTAAAAGTGGAATTTTCATAAGAATGTTAGAGCTTGAGGACACAACATGGGAAACACCATGCCCTATGTGCTGTCTGCAACCCCTGGCCACGATAAAAGGCTAGTCATGCTGCGGACAGACAGCAAACACATCCGAAGAGGCTGCATAGGCCGGCCCGGGTCAGAGATCAGGCAAGTGCTGCGACCTCACTTCAGTTCCTGGGACAGATGCAGCCCCTAGCCAAGCAACTAGGTTTATTGCAGTCAAAGGCAACCCAGAGCAGGTTGTACTAGGCAAGTGCCATTGATGTTATCTTTCTGAGTATAACAGAAATCTTGGATATTTTTCCATAACTGAAGTCTGTTACGACCTACACAGCTGGCAGAAAAATCTGTCTCCCTTGCTCAGTGTCTTTGAATATTTTTGTTCCTTCTCTTTGGTGCATCACTCTTGCAGCTGAGAGGTTTCAACACTGTTGCCACCATGGTCTTCCTCCAGCATTGCACTAGCGCACTTCAGCAATCACTGCACTTTTTGAATTGCTACCTGTTATGCTATGGTTTAACTAAAAGGATTTGTGTTCACTACAGAGATGGTAAAAAGGATGACTGAGGTTTTCCTTTCTTTATATACAAAGATTCAAAAGCCTTGCCATCATCGGTTTCTAAGACTGGATTCTGCATTTTGTTATTTAAAATTGCTTACACTTGGAATATGTCATTTATGTACATATTTAGGAAATCTTCAGACTGAAAATTGTCACTGTTTTTTCACAGATCAACAGATATTTCTCTGTCAAACTGCTGTCAGAGTAAGAGGAGTCAAATCCAATTAATTTGCGCTCTCACTTAAAATAAACAAAGCTATTCTGGTCAAATTATGTGATGGTTCTTTAATTGTCATAACGCGCTTCTTATTCCAATTCACCCAGCTGGTATGTTATGCTATTGCAGATATTGCCCTTCCTAACAAAAAGAAAAAGTATATTTTATTAAGAGATAGCTAAGACTATGGTAAGAACTAGGAAAATGTAGCATTTACCCTGACAGTGAGAATAAGCAAGTGGTATCACTCAGCCAAGAAAGCTCTAATGCTTGTTTAGAGTGTAATTCTCCCTACTAATGGTAAATGCCATTACTGAATAACCCTTGAGATGGGATTGCACAAAGAATGACCGTCTTTGCTGGTTAGCCCTCTGTGAGAAGACAATTCTGCACATGTGATGAAAAAGCATTTGCTATTCTATGCTACATGCAGAATTAACAACATGGAACTAACTGCGTGACTAAAAATTAAAAACTAACTACGTGAATAAAAATTACAAAAAAAACACAAAACAGTAAGGAAGTCTAGTAAGGAGTCCTAGCCAAAGGGTCTATACTAGAAACATATCAAACATCTAATGATATGTGGATGTAACATACCTACTTGCATTTTCCTCCATGCACCTCCAGGAGAAGCTGAAGATTCCTCATTTCTTCCTGGGCCTCACTGTCATGCCACATTCCTGTCTTTACTCATACTACCTTAATCCCTGTGACTGATTTTAGCTTTGCATCCAGGGGGTCTGAGCGGACATGGTTTACTTTTTTACAAGCTGATTATCTCAGAAGCTCATATGGGCTTCCTGAAAAAGCTGTCTTGTGAAATATGTAAAGCTTTTGTTTTGGACAAATTTCCCAAATGGTGTTTTTAGGAAAGAAATGGTGAAACAAAGAGGCTAGTCAGGTGCACAGCAGCCTGAATTCCTCAAAGATGAGCTCATTAACCTTTCTGATTGCCAAATGCTGTTTGCTTTTCTTCCCAGAGCTGTCTGCGCACATGAGCTGCTCATCTTGGAAATTATTTCGGAAAATGGTTGCACTCACGTCAGTGAAGCAGGGTGGATCCAAGCCTGGCAGAAACGTGGGAATGTGTTCTCACAGTGTCCCAATGTAAAAGACAGCACAAAGCAGAGCAACAACAACAATAGCTTCTACCCTGGGGGTCATGGGCCTCACCTTGGTGCAACTGCAGAGGACGAGCATCACTAGGGCTTTACAGCTAAGGAAATATCCCTGGGACATGCTATTTGCCTAAGCTCATGCTGGCCCCAAGACATCCTTCTAGGCCATTACTGTATGCTTTTATATTCTTTAACACATGACTTCCAAATTAGGCCATGACTGTAGTCGTTCTTTACTGATAGTGTATATATTCTTTCATCCCAAGAACTGAGTTCTTTATATGTCCGTATAACACATTTCCAAAATAGTCATACAGATATTTATTCTATTAAATTGCTAAATGGCAGTCAGTGGAAATTTCTGCTGAATTATATATATTAATTCAGAGTAAAGAAAAGAATAAACAAAAAAATGTTCCCATCTTTGCAATTCCGATAGCCAATGCTTTTGCATGTGTCAAATCATGGCATGCACATTTTGTTGGGAAATAGAAGTAAAATCAGCCATTAACTATTGCAACATATTCCTGATAACAAGAATTTCTGTTTATTCATGTTTGTTACTAGCATTTATCTGCCATAGCAACAGGCACTTTATAAATGATCAAACAGCAAAAAAAAAAAAAAAAA
>VZSV01000307.1:506231-520535 GCA_013398735.1 Nothocercus julius
TGGCCTCCTGCTGTGGGTCGCAAGGAGCTCTGCCTCGCAGAGCAAACCTGCTCTCCCGTGTTTGGAGAGAGCTGTGGAAACGGAGGCTCTGCCTTGCCCGTTGAGGGCACAACTCAGCACAGAGCCCCTGGGGCTGCTGTGGGACAGGGTGCTGAGAGGCAGGAGGGCTCTGGGGGAGCCTGGCACCAGCCTCGCACAGCTGGGCTGCACAGCTGGGACGTTGCAGCCTTGGGAGCGTGGGCACCTTCTGTCTTGACAGGAACCTGCACAGATCCTGACACAAGCTCTTCTCTAGTGGACTTCCCACGGGTGTCCTTGTTGCTTTTTTAGCCAACTGACTACTTGCTGCACTGCATGGGAATCTCCACTCAGAGTATTTCATGCTTTGACAGGGGAAAGGAAGTAAATCACTGGAGCAGACCTGCAGCGCTGGTCAGCCACCACTTGCAGCTTGGCTGGTGTGCATATTGCCTACAAGGCACACTGTTTCTGTTGTGGTCAGGATGCTTTTCCAGCTTACAGGGGTTTGATTTCCCTTTGATACAGAGGCACAGAGCAAGAAAAGGAGGGAAGAGAGGCTTGCAAAGAGATTAGCAAAGAGATAGGAGGAGGGAATATGAAAAAATTACTGTGAAAAGAACAGAGGGATTTATAGGGAAAATTTAAATATTATATTAAAATTTATATACATATATAATATTTAAATATATTTAAATCTATAAAATATTTAAATATATATATATATATAAAGAAGTAGAAAAGAAGAAAAGAAGAAATTAAGAATAATTAGAGAAATGCTACCAGAGTTGGAGGGAAGGGAGGGAAAAGGCCTTGATTTGTAGTAAAAGCGAAATCAGAAAAAAGAGAAAAGCTATTTCAAGAAGAGAGCTCAAGATGAGTGAATAAAATGTTGTTGCTTCCTACAGGTGGGAGCAAAGAAAAGTGCCTCCTCAAATCCTCCTCCTTTCTGAAGCCAAACCGGTATCAGATGCATAGTGTCACCCAGCACTTGCATGCACACTCATGCTGTCTGCCTCTCCCAGCCACAAGCTGGGAGCAATTCCTGCCCAAGAGCATCAGTGGGAACCTCTCAGCTAACTTCAGGGATTACCAGTGACTGTTTTTCACTCATTGTCCCCTACATTTTTTTTTTTGACTTAGTAATGCAATTCATGTTATTTTATTATTATATGTTATTTTTAAATTAAAAGTCTTCTGTGACTGAGATAAAGACAGATGCTGTCTTTAAGTTTTACATGCTATGATGCTATCAACTTCTGTTTGAGCATTTTAATTGGAAATAAGAAATCTTACGTGAAGGAATAAAGCTGCCACTGGTTAAGAGGAATTGAGAAGAAATCATATTTTTCTATCTGTGACTGGCAGTGGATTTTTCACTTTCAGATGCTCTTCTGTTTAATCTCCTCAAGCCAAGCTAAACTACAAAGAAGAGAAGAGAAGAGAAGAGAAGAGAAGAGAAGAGAAGAGAAGAGAAGAGAAGAGAAGAGAAGAGAAAAGAAAAGAAAAGGACACCCTATATTTTTCTTCAGACTGTGTTTTATCGCAAAGTTTGGGGTAAAAATAGAAACTGTTCTTTGTAGACAACAAGTATCTCACCTCAACCACCTACTTCTCAGTGTGTGAGGGCTCTATTTGTATACAGTCTTTTAAATAAAATGGCATCAGTATGTTTCTGACTGGCAAAAGGCAGTCAGTTAAACACAAAAGTAATGGAAGAAGAGAGTGCTGGGGAGTGGAAAGCATTCATCACAGAAGAAAGAGCATTGCTGTGAGGACAATAAACATATTCTGACTTCACTGTGCTGCACTGCGGTGGAAGAATAGCTTACTGGAGTTAAGAGGATGAGCTTGTATATCGTAATGTACTTGTATGTCTAGATTTATTTTCACAGATGTAATGCTACAAAGGGGTGTGTGAAAAGGTTAAACAGCTCATTTCAGAGCTTCTTTTCTCTAGGAGCCTACCCGTAAAAATACTTCTCAGCAGTTGACCTGCCTCAGATGTGGAGGGGTGGCAGGACCTGCCCTGCATGTGGTGGGCACAGAGGTGAGTCCTCTGCCCCACACTTCCCCAAGATGACCTGCGTGGTTTCTGCAAGGAGGAACCTGCAGTGTCTTTTGGAGGGTACTTGCTCCCCACAGGCTGCGAGGAGCTACCAGCAGAAGGGAGCACCTCTCCTCTGGCTTTGCACACACCAGCTGCAACACCAGGAACCAAAGCAGAGGCACCACAATCAGCTCTCTTGAAGTGAACTCGTAAGCAAGCAAGAGCAGAAGCACCAGCTCCACCACCACAGGCTGAACTGGAGACACCCATGGCACTCAGGCACTGTGCATGCCAGTCCTGCTAGAGACCTCATAGTTGTATGAATCCTTAAATCCGTAAATCCATAAACCAGGGGTTTGGACATAGCAGAATTATACCACTGGGGTCCTCAAGAAGGCATCTGCATGTCTAACTCAAGCTCAAGTTATAGTCAAGGAAGAAAAACAGAAGGAACGGTCACCCCATTTCTGAGGTTGGTCTTCAAGGTAGGGGTTGTCAATCCTTGTACACCTGTATGGTAGCTTGCACTAAGCCGTCGTCTTGTCCGCTGGTGCCACTCAGTACTTACGTAATCACAAATGCTCAACGTGACTGTATTACTTCTGCATGTAATGCTTTAAAACAAGTCACACCTCCTTCGACCCCCAATCGCATCATTCAAAATCCCTTAAGATGGCATTTCTCATTCATGCTTATATCAAGTTGCACAAAGAAAGTAACAGCAGTCACTCCTCTGAAATCAGATGATTGTCCACTAATACTAGGCCCAGCAGAATACAGAAGATGCCACTTTCACTTTTATCTGTGCCCCTTTCAGTCCCGACCTCACTTCTTAATCCTCTTTTTGCCACTGCAATTTTGAATTTAATACAGAATTTATTACCTATGCTATTGGAGGATGACAGGATGGCTTCTGTTTCTATTCACAGGTAGTATGGGAGCATGAAGGAGAGGAACTACACACATTTTGCAAAGCCAAAGACATCCACATGATGTGGGTAAAGCCTGTTACTTTACTGAAGTTATGCTGTTGTTTTTATAAGAGATTTTCATCTTTTTATACCTGAAAAGTACCTTTTCAAATTTTAGTTTCTTCCTGGAAGCACAGAAGTCTCTCGGATGTTGCTATAGAGGGTAAATTTCAAACAAGCTTTTGTAATTGAGCAAATTATTAGTTAGCAAAATTAAACCCATCAATGTGCTCTGAGTCATCTGTAATTCTAAAGACAACTTTTACTGTATTTGTGCCAATGAAACAATATGGCACAATGGCTTGTGTTTTACAACGGTTTGTAAAGTGTAAGTTCAAAAATGCCACAATGCAATTTCAGCACTTAGTGCATCACAGAAAGAAGCTCTTCTTATTCAAATTGCAGCTACTCATCCAGAAATACATATAACCAACAGGAAAATTAGAGGCATCTCATTGAAGCTGTTGGTGGACGTGCATATATCTTGGCAGACATAATCCTAAATCTGTAGCTGTTACACAACCATGTTAATGGTTCAGAGACATGTAAATACCCAAGAGCAGTATGCTCCCTGTAATGGAAAACAAGGCTCTATTATAAAGTCAAGCATTTAAGAGCTCCTGCCTGAATCATCTCAGAGGTAGTCCATCACATGCTTTGAATATAGGCATAATATGTCTGGAAGTTCACCAAGGATATACCCAGAGATGGGAATGGGTGACACACCATTCTGCTGGGGGAAAAAAAAAAAAAATCATATTCCAAGAAGAAGAATGAGGACACCAAAACTACCTCTGCAGAAAGGTAACGTTTAATAGCTCTACCCATGACAAAAAGTCAGGCACTGAATAGCTGGAGACTTACCCAGGTAAGTAGTGTGACCCACTCCTGTGGGTTAAATATTACATTTGCGGAAGAGGGAAGCAGATTTTGTCTCAAGAAACTACGGCAAATTTCATTTAAAAATGTAATCATTAATGTTAATTGGTAAAAACACAGAAGAGGCACGGAAGACAAAAGGAAAATAAAGTGAAAAATGTTTTGTCATCTAATCATTCACTGGAGTATTTTAAAGTCCCATATAAACTGGTTGGCTGAAATGAGCAGAACAGAGGGACACTGTAGACTCACAGATTTATGGTTTATAATGCATTCCATAAGAGTCACTCCAGGGAAATATCTCCATGCATTCCCAAAAGGAAATTTGTCTAAATTAAAAAGTAGAATTCCTAGAATTACATGCTTTTTATTAATTAATTAATTTAATTCTTATGTTCTTAGACATAAGAAATGACAAAATTTTCAACTTTTTAAATTAAAACTTATTGGTAACTTTAATCCTAAGTATTTTGTCTGGAAGGGCTGGAATAAAGGGCAAGTGTGAAAACTTGCTTGGTCTAATTAAAATGTTTCTTGAATCACTCTCAGAGGGATTAATTTCTTTTTAAAATGAAATATACTTTTTTAATGCTTTGACATTTTCATCTTTCTCTTTGATTATATTCTTTATCCATTAATGTTTCCACTAAAATCTTTCCATGAAATAACTACAGTCCACTTCAATTATGCTTGCTTGTTCTATATATACAATACCAGATAATAAGGATCACATAGCTTAATCTTCACATTTCCATTAAATATGATAATGTTGTGTAATTGTTTTATCGTCTCTTCACTGATGAATCATTCTACTTGTGCAGTTGCAAACCACACAAGGAAAAGCCCACTTGCTCGAAAAGGAACTGAAAAAGGAAAAAAGGACAGAAAGGAGATGGAAAAAGATGCCAAACCTACCTAATTTAAGACTAATTGAGAAAGTTGTATATTCCTGTATAGTGGCACCTACACAGGTCACAGGAGCTTCTCAAAATTAGGATGTGGTGTCCCCAGGAAGGCATAGCTCGAGGATCTTGCCTTACTAAGGAGCCAAAATTAGAGAGGAAGAAAAAAATTGGCTCAAAAAGTAGGTGGAGCTGAGGTTTACTAAACTTTCAGGTCTAGGTGCCCCTTGTAAAACAGAAAAAAAGTAACAAAAAGGAGATAAATCTTATGCAGGGGAAGCCCCAGACACAGTGACAACCACAGCCCCCCTCTTCCAAAACCTTTCCCTGGTCAGAGTCCCACCACAAAACTTCTCTCACTACCTTCTGAGAGGAATGTAGCGTGGGGGTGCATAGACAACACAGACATATTGTCTTCAAACTTCTCTCTTGACTGCTTTTTTTCACTGTCCTCAGTAGTCCTGAGAATAATGAGGGAAAACAGACAGAAAAGCTGAGGGAAAAAACATATCTTACTCCAGACTTTCACACCCTAGCCTGACATTTTGTGTCCTGCACCTTGCAGCCTTGGTGCAATAAGTTCCTGCAGCAATCCCTCCTCTCCCGCAGTTTGAGTTGAGGTGGCCTTTCAAAATAGCCAGTGTTCGTTCTTGTGCTTTCCAGCGCCGCTTCCAAAGTGGAAACAGTTCATGTTCCTGGCTGAAATAACAGTATGACAGCAATGACAATTACAGAATCACAGAATGGTTGAGGCTGGAAGGGACCTCCAGAGATCATCTAGTCCAACCCCCTGCTCCAGCAGGGACACCTAGAGCACGTGGCACAGGGTGGCAGCCAGGCAGGTTTGGAAGATCTCCAGAGAAGGAGACTCCACAGCCTCTCTGGGCAGCCTCTTCCAGGGCTCTGTCACCCTCACAGTAACAGAAGAAATATTATTTTAATGTTATTATTTTAATGTAACATTATTTTAATGTTAACACAGTAACTTTATTTTAGCCCTACAAAAATAAACTGCCTTACTATCATCAAATCCAGAAGAACACCTTTGTCCCCTTGAACAGAAAGATCTGGCAGGTGGTTTAGGAGGGAACTATTTTGGCAGTTTGAAAAGGCGATTGCCCTTTCCTCCTTCCTCTTCTGCTCTTCCTAAGGAATTTGCCCTTGAAGACCATGCGAAACCTTCCCTGACCATGGCACACTTCACTGCTCAGGGAAGAGGCTGTTGCTTCTTCAAAGTCACCTCCATACCAGCCTTATAGGGCGCAAGAGCACCAGAGAGGTTGTCTACTGCCAAAATACCCAGAGGGGAAGTTGTGTTTAGCACTTTCAGAACATCAATATTTATTTAAGTACCTGTCTTAAGCATGTTGCCTCAGTCTCATTACACGTGAAATGGAAGAAATATCAGATTCCCAATGCACACAGCAGCATTCTTTACTTTTGAAGAAGCCCTGAGTAATATATGCACTCCATAAATAATGGATAAAAGCTGTACAGAAAGATATATTGGTAGGATATAACGGATGGTCATAATCAAGAGAGACACCTGGACTATCAGTTTGAAAGCAGAGTTCTGTCCAAAATAATGGCTTAATAACTCCACGTCAAAGCATTAATTCTCTAGCATAGAAGTGTTGCTTTATACATTTCACTAGACCAATTTTCAGTTGCTGCAAGATGCTGCTTCTTTCAGATAAGAGCAATATAGTAAATGTCAAGATCAGCTGTGTCAGACTGATCTGAGGAGACTGTGCTGTAATCTATAGAGCACCGCATTTTCTCTCCAGATTTCTAGCACTGTTTTACTTCAGAAATTATCTAAAATATGTTTTAGAAGCAGAGCCCCAGAGGGCACCATTCAGTCAATACAAAATGGCATCAGGTCGCTTGGGGTAAAAACTTTTGTTGACTTTCGTGACATCTAATTTTATTTATTAATTTATTTTTTGGATATGTACAGATGAGGCAAGTTTTACTCGAATATATTTTGTGAAGGTGCTGCTTTCCCTACGAAAGTGACATCTCACCATTTTTTAAAGATCAGCCTTTGTGCAGTGGAGTCTTTTTATAGCTTGGGACCAGTATTTAAACCAGATCTCTGTACCTTAGTGTGATTCCAGGAAATATAGAGAGAACAATATTGCACACCAGCCAAAAGTTCGGTAAATAGACCTAAACTGGGTATATTTAACACAACCGGAATGTGCATTTGCAATTGTGCAAATGTAACAGCAAAGGACCATAGGAACTTGCGAGGTCATTGCTGCCATCTGACTCCTGAGCTTGCACCTAATCCAAGGTGCCTGAGTGCACAACCAGCAGTGAGGTTTGGCATCAGTGAGATAGGACCTCCTTGGCCATTTATACTGACCATAAGCAAATCCCTGGCCCCAGGAGAGTCATTTGGATTTGGGCTTTGTCATCAAGTCCAAAAGTTGGGCTTCTCCATCTTTTAAAATATCTCCTCTCCTCTATGCTGTCACAGAGATCTCTTGATTTTTTTCCATTTCCCATGCGTGCAGCCTCTGCACCAGATCACGCTGCAGCAGCATGGTCAGTCTCCGGACATGGAGGACTGGCCTTGCAAAGCCACAGCTGCAAGAACATCCTCTGAGGGTTATGCATGGCTGATCCTTGCACTGTGCTATGGCATTTCTTGCACTGCCTGACCCCATGTGCCTAATGTAGCTGATCAGAGCCATGCAGCTCGCAGGACGTAGCAAACTGATACGTCAGGAAGCTGCAGGGAGAGGGTGGGGCGAGAGTCCATGCTGGGAATCTGTCCCCACCATCAGACACTTGACAGGTCATCAATAAAAAAATATGCACACCAAAGAAACAGGATTTCATTTGTTTTTAGCAAGCTGTAAGCTCCTTAGGGCAGAAAGCAATTTATTACCATTTGCATATGCTTATATGACAGTTAGCATTATGGGAGCCTGAAGTCTTGCCCAAGTTTGCAGACTGCAAACAACAAATATTAACAAACAACTCCTCTTCTGCTTATATTCAATTTCTTTGTATTTTTTTTTTGAAATGTTCTGAAGTGCACAAAGTAATGGGAGAAACCAACCACAACATTGCAATGACTCTGTACAAAGTTGTAATATGGCAGAGCCAAAAGAAGTTTAATCTGTGATTTTTGCAGCTACAGTAGACAGAAGTGTTACCTCTAGTACTTGTGGGCAAATTATCTTACAAAGCAGCAATCACTTTGCAATGTAAACTGTCAGTAACCAGTAGCAGTATCTAAGGCAAATTCTCTTTGAGCTCCCTCTGCAGTCTCCAGCTCCCCCCTTGCCAGCCTGCTGTCTCCTCGCAGGTGATGGTTCCAGTTGCAAAGGGTGGAGGTTGGGCCAATGACAGCTTTTGCTCTAACATTTATTAATGAAAGATGAAAAGGGGAAATTGTAAACAGCTTACTGAACGATAAGCTAAAACATCAGGGGCATTGAAGGACTTCCGATGCATTTTATTGTTTTCTGAATTGTAATAGATGCTGGCACCATATGGAAGACCTCAGGAAATAATTGCCTTCAGCCACAAAAAGAAGGTATGTAGAACAAACTGCTGTGCTTCAAACTATAGGACTGAACAGTTTCTAGACACTCCGACGTCACCTCAACATGGAAATGCCACTGAAGCCTTCCAATTTGTCTGCTAAGCCTCCAGAGCCAAGCATGTCCATCCTGGGAAACAGATGGCACCTCCTGGGATGTAAATTGGCCTGGATGGGCTATACCCAGCGCAGCTCCCCACACAGGACTGACCACCTCAGCCAAAGTTTCACTTGATCCTTGCTCCACCTGGCTCCTTCCCATGGTGGGGAACAGCCCACCTTCTCCTCTGGCTTCCTGCAGAGCCAGCTCAACAGGGAAGCACGTGGGAGGAAGATCTCCTCCCAAGAAAGGTTAGCTGTGAAGCAGCCCATAAGAGCACCCTGGCCTTGTCTGACAGAGGACACCTTTCCACCTCTCAGGAAGAAAGCACAAGTTGTGAGTGAGACCTGCCAACCCCATGCAGCACCTGTGCAAGCTGAGCTCTCTCATTTATGCAGAGGAAGCTCCACTGGATGACTCAGGAATTATCAGTCATTTTTTCAGTCTCTGCTTAATCTCAGAAAACCATTTTAAGCCACAGTTGTGGTTTCAAACATTCTCGAGGGTGGACTTGTTTGGATTCAGGGGCTTAGCAGAGAGATTAGAAGAATTCAGTGACATTTCCAAATTGAGATGAGTTCAGAATATTTAGAGACTGTACATCCAGCAGGCTGACCTTACAGACAGCTCTGCCTTCGGCTGTTCGTCTCTTTCCTCGGTGTCCTTTCCAGATAAATACAGTTGCGGCAAGAAATAAAAGGCAGGTATTTTTGTTCTGTCACCCCTCCTTGGTTGCTGGTATTTCCAGCTTTATCTATCTCTCCAAGAGCAAACACTGACATTGTGCCCATGTCTGAAGCTGTAGAATCGCCCACAAAAGGAAAAAGCATGTCTCAGCCCAACGCACCTGAGCACAGTCTCCCACCAGAAAGGGATGTGATAACCCACAGCTCATCAGGGAACAGAGCATCGGGCTCCCAGCAACTCTCTCACCCTGGCCCCAGGTACTTTGACAAACTTTTAGTGCTCAGTACCTAGTGCTCAGTACTTTGGAGATCTTCAAAACCCACCTGGATGAGACCCTGTTCCACATGCTCTAGGTGTCCCTGCTAGAGCAGGGGGCTTGGACGAGATGATCTCTGGAGGTCCCTTCCAACCTCAACCATTCTGAGATTCTGTGCGGTTTTGTGAGTACCTGAAAAGCTTCTGCCTTTGGTCTCCATTCTCTTCTCCAAACTGAATCTCACCAAGAAGGCTCATAAATGATGATACTGAAGAAGGAGAGAAGGTTTGAGGAGTAGTATAACGACAGAATATCCAGGTCTTATTATTTATCTTGTCTACACACGACATATATATGTATACATGACTGTATATACATCTAGATTTCTATCTGAATCAGTATTGTAAAGAGCAATATCAAAAAGAAACCCTGAGTTACAACCCCATTATAAGTAAATAAGTTTCTATTGCTAGGTGCCTCTGGCACCTTGGGCTGCTGACTTACCTTCTTAGTGCTGGTGTGAATAGGTTGAGATTGCCCTTTTCCCCCAAGCTAAACTGCTGCTTTGAAGCCTGGAGCAATTCAAAAAGCTTTTTGTGGGAGCAGATCTTCAAGAGGTCTGTAGGAGTAAGGTGCTTGCTCGGCCAGGTAGCCCCTATGGGGGGGTTTGCCATGCCTTGCTAGTGATAATTAGCTCTTCTGGCAGCAGAAATGGCTTGTGGAAACCAGTTTGACAAACAAGCAAACAAACAAAAAATACTATTTATCTGACTCATTGTGTTGCAATCCTTGCTGCCACCAGAGCCTGTTGGAAGGTAGTTGCCTGCTGTGCCTGAGGTTGGGCGCTTACAACTAGCCAGTAAATGCAATAAATGCTTTGAACAAATTGAGTGTCTCTCTTTGGATCTCACTCTCTCCTGTGGCTCACAAAAGCCAGGATCTATTTTAACATCTAATGCAAGGACTATCTGTTTTATCTAACTTCAGAACTGGCCAGATATCTGCAGCTGGCAGGAAAGGAAAGGCAGAGTGATTGTTCTGTTTCTCCATTATTATTTGTTAGTATTTCATCTTCCATCATGCTTACTTATGTGGGAACATAGTTACATGTATATAAGATATAGATAAAATATAGCAATATGATAATTTTTCAATACCCTAATCATACATTATTTATATCTATGAATGTAGGAGAGCTCCATGCTTAATCATGCCTGCCTGGTTATATTATATCATCTAAATTTATTTTCTTCTTATCACATCAGAGCTTTTCTCCTCTGCATCTTTGTATTCATGTGCTTTCCCTGAATTCACTGACTGCAGCAGAAGGATTAGGTCTGGAATACAAAACTCTATTTGGTTTTAATAGAGTTTTCTAGTTGAATACTTACTTATCATGAACCAATTTTTTTCTGATGCTGATACTGGATCCAGATGGTACAGTATCACCTACCCCCAATGACGGAGCAGCTGTGGAAGGGGATTTGGGGGAGGCTCCCCTTGCAGCCTCGTGCACTCCGGCCACAGGCAGATGTTCTCAGCAATGAATGTGCTGCTTGAAGATCATTCATCTTCTTGCGAGGAGACAAAAGCATCCAAGGAATCGTGATAACATTTAAAGGGTTAAAAAAAACAGGGCCCCATACAATGCATACAATTGCATACATGCTTATTTTACTTCAGCACCACTAAAACTATAACTAAATGCAAACTACAACTTTAAGACAAAATATATATATACAAAGCAGACTAAAACCAGTGTAGTAGCTGTGAATAACGCCTTTACAGGAGAAACCCTACCTATTATAAAATTTAAATATAACACTGATCACATTTCTTTCTTCTAAGCTTTTCAGTGTTTTTTTTTAAGGCAGGGTTGCACATTTTAGTGAAGTTATACTCAGTGTTATTGCTAAGTAGCCCTATTGACGTACATTATGTGAAATCGTTCTTATGACATTTCTTGTAATTTTGGTAGAGTGCCTGCTTCTAAGGATTACATTTCCTTGCGCATGGAAATGTGTGGTCTGAAGGACAGTGGCTGCTGGTGTAGTTTAAACGTTAATGCAAAAGGCCTAAAAAGGAGTATTTTCAGCTCTGCACAGCACTGAGTAAAAGTTAATTTAATAATGTAATAAAGTCTATAGTCTTTACATGAAATTCTTGTGCAAATGAACTGTATAATAAGACACAATTTGTAACAAAAGGCTTAATACATATTAGTCTAACTACAGTTTATTAATCCAAGATTTTTTATATTTGTTGAACTTACTTAAAAGTCTCTCCCTGAACAGAGACAACGTAATGACATCTCTCTTCTCAAGCAATACTGCTGAGTACAACATCAGTAATGTTTGCTAGACTTGAGCATGTATTCATCTTTTAAGAAAGATTATTTATTTTGTTTTTTTATTGTGCTGGAGAAAAACTACTTTTTTCATGATTGACCTGTGGCCACAAAGTAGAACACATAAAATACTGTATTCTGGAGCAGGGTGGAGCACATGCTTTCAATCTAAACACACATAAGTGAAATATAAGCTAATTTGTCCCTCAATCTCCTAGCTTTTCTAAAAAATAAAAGCATAGGTAATGCAAGAGGAACAATGTGAAACTATTATGCTGAATCTTCATAAAGGGAAAGCTTGTCTCTTCAGTAGATTTAGCCCCTGGAACTTACACTTTCACCTCAGAAGTAAGAATAAGTGAAATACTACAGGAAAAGAAAATTTTGGCTTGGTAGTTTAATTCTTTTATTATATTTCTGAAATATTATCCACATCTTAAAGTTTGGCAGTTTTTAAAGACCATTGCCTTCTGAGACTAGATCTCAAATGCACTCACATTAAATATTAATTTCAATAATTCCATACACACATTTGAGAACACTCTGAAGTGCAACACATGCTTAGGATACAAAATAGCAGCCAGTTTGTAAAGGTAATGGCATTTTCCTTATGGGCAAAGGGAATGTCAAGTTTGTAGAAAAACCTCAAGAAACCAAGGCACCAAAAAAAGTTAAACCTGATTAAGAAACAGCTCTGTCACAGAGACCAAGTGGGATCTTTGCCTAGTAACTTTAAATTGACTTTGAATAAACTTTTCCAGGCACCTAAGTGAATTTGAAGTTTATCTCCTTTGTCAAGGAGAATTATGTATCTGTGAAAATTGTTCCCACTGACTGCAAAATATTAGTTTTGCAGTAGAAAGTGAATCCAGTTAAAAACTGGCTTCTGTGCATGCAAAAGTCTGGATTTCTCTGTGTCTCCTCGAGCCCTGTGCAATAAGCAGCACACTCTGTGAGGGCTGCACAGCAGGCTGCAGCGCCGTTTTGTTCCAGATACACATAATGAGAGGGTGCGAGAGGAGCGGGTGAGTCAGACACAGCTTGCCATTTGTCACTGCCTACATGGGTCTAAGCAAGTGACCTTATGATGAAAGCCCAGTATTAGTGGATTATTTATGAGGGCTTTTGGTACTGGAAAAGCACCCGACAAAAATGAACCCTTAACTGTTCTGATATAAAGACGTAGAGCTCAGAGAGCCAGGAATGTATTTATCCTCGTTTGCTTGACTAAAAGAATTCCTATTGCACTTATGCCTGATTAGGAAAAAATTATACAAAAGCTCAGGGGGCTGGTACTTGCTCCCTAAGAAAGTCTACATCACATACGGGATGCCAGGACCATGAAGACACTAATGGACCTCTCTGTCAATGTCCAGCCCCTCCCAATCTTCCCCAACTGTCCAGCCCCAAGTCCCATTTCAGTCCATCTGGGATCACCGAGTCACAAAATTACAGAATGGTTGAGGTTGGAAGGAACTTCTAGAGATCATCTAGTCCAACCCCCCCTGCTCAAACAGGGACACCTAGAACATGTGGCACAGGGTCATCAGTCCCTGCCCCGCAACACGGCAGTGGTGTCTGCATGGACGGACCTTGGGCCCACACTGGAGCCATGAACCCAACCCCATCTTGGCCCCATCTCCATCTACTCCTGGACAGTCCCCAGGCCTGGTTCCTCACTGGCTGTGTTGGGGCTACCAATGAGTCTGTTACCAGACCCTGAACAGAGCTCTGCCCTATATTCAGCCCTGTGGGACTGTGCCCACTAGTGAGGGCATGACCTGTGTTGGGCCACCCTTGACTCTGCTTATCACCCCATGCAGCCACTGGGCATTACTGCTACCAACAGATGCAGCAGAAAGGGTCCTGGGGCCCCTGAGGGTCTCCACCAACTGGAAACACTCAGATTCCAGCCAAGCTTCTAAACCTGTCTTTGTTTGCTTTTTTCTTTCTTCACAAATACACTTTCTTGCAGGTGATAGTGACTCAAAATCACTGCAGATTGATAGGGGCAGTAGTAAGGGATGACACTAGATTTTTCCCACCACCCACCAGCCCCAATTTCAGGGTCTACTTCAGTGATGTATGAGGGCATCTTAAGCTTTGCTGAATCTTTGAGAGGACATTTTATCACAGCTTCCTGTGACAGACACGCTATCCTAACCACTTGTGACAGTTAACAAGCTATAATAGACAATAACAGAACTTTATTCCAAAACTTCTTCATGTGCTCCAACCTGTGGTTACTGTAGACCATACATAGAGGAGAGATATTATCTGCATTGAAGACAGAAGAATGGGAAGGATTGCTTTTGCATTGCTAGTATCTTATAACAGCTTCTTTCAGTGTTAAAAATGGCTTTAGGCATTTTAGGAAGAACAGGCCAGGAAGGTGAGGTGGCAGAGTTGCAATATACATGAGAGAGCAAATGGAATGCATTTCTTCTTCCTTTTAATTTACTTTTCCCTTTTCTCTTTTTCTCTTTGATATTTTTTTCTTCCTTGCAGTCCCTTCTAGGTTTTCCTTTCCTTACT
>VZSV01000308.1:8567-78402 GCA_013398735.1 Nothocercus julius
TGATACAGGTTGTTCAGTGTGGCTGTTATTAACTACAGTTGGTGATCTCACTCCATACATTATTTTTGCTCCAAAATACAAATCAGTTGGACGGCTCCTGGTTGAGAAGGCGCTACAGCCTAATAGCAGGGGACACAGAAAGTAGCCCATGTCATAGGGTGCTGTTTAGGGGCTTTATCTTGAGAGCAGGTATTTGAAAAACAGAGATTCTTGGGAGCTCGTGGGCTGCAAAAAGTGTCCATTGGCTCTTGCCTCAGGACAGTGAGGGGGGAGAACACTTATTGCTCTTGCCCACTTTTTCCGTTGTGAAGAGATGGGCTAAAATTGGTCATGTATGAATCTTACTGCACCTGAATGTGTTCTATAATTGTGGTGAATAATGTCCACAATACTTCAAAAAAAAAAAAAAAAAAAAAAAGATTTTCTCAATGCCCGTTTTTTTCAGCCGTGGCATCATCTTTGTAATTATGTTAATATTTTTAAATACACAGACTTTTTTCATTTGCTGAAGGAGTACTCTCAAGGAGTTAAAATCAGAAGTCTCCAGTGATAGTCACTGAAAACTTGGTGTTTTAAACTGTCACTTCTAATGCCGTTAGTAAAATGCAACTCTGAGAGGGTGAATTATGAAAAACACATCACTACCAAAATTGCAATTTGAGAGGTTTGAATGGGATATTTCAATATCAAATAGATAATTTATCCGCAAGTAAAAGGAGTGTATTTTCTTTCATCATCTTTATTTTCCAGGATGGAAAACAAAATTACATGACTTGTCTTTCTGGCTTCTTATGCTTTCTGTCTTCCTCTGCTATATGTTAATTTGTACAATACACAAAGAAAACAGGTCACCTCTATAATTTTTGTGCTTTCTTGGGAGGGGGGAAGGCGATCCTATAAAGAGCTTAGTACCTAAAAGCGTTGGTCTCTTTGTCAATAGCAGTTGCCATAGTGAACATGTCATATGCATTGAAATTGCTTTAGATTAGTCAAGACCGCTAATAAGCCATGAATTTACTGATGATTTTTTTCCTGAAAGCAGCTTGTTCCTATGAAATGTAACATTATGCCCTCTTGCTGAAGAAGATTTCTCGAAGTCTGATGGAGCCTCACCGGTGGCAATCAGTATTCTGCCTGCAGAGTTGCTTTTCTCCGCAGATCTGTTGACAACAGTGCTCTAGCTGTCCCACCTGTTAGGATAATATTTCTTGCCCAACACACAGTAGATACAAGCCAGATCTTCTCCGTTTACTGTATTGGCAGTGATGCTCTCAGAGGGAGGTAGCACAGTTACTTTTGGCAGCTGTGACAATCATATATCGACTGCAGTAAGCATAAAAAGTTGTGACTTTTCATGCACTCATGCAAAAAGTCTTCACACTCTGGCTCTGAAGTAATTTTGTCTGTGAAACAAGGGATACCCCTTCTCCCAAAATAATAAAATTCAAAGGAGGAAGAGAATCCCTGTTTCTCTGCCACTGTGTGCTCTGTGAAGTCATTTATACTTAAGACACTCTGAGGCCAAAGTTATTAAATGCTCTCAGAGCAAAACATCTGGTTGTGTGGAAAAGCCTTAAAGAAACAAAACCAAGCAATGAAAAATAGGCTTTATCTATATTCCCGTGATTAAAAAAGTGGCTTTTTTTGAGGTGCCATGCAAGAGGTAAAGGAAGTTACTGTGATGGGGCCTTGAATTTGCTTTTTTTTTTTTTTTTTTTTAATGTAAGTAAAAAACAAAATCACTTTCTGCTGACAGTAGCTGGGAGGCTTCTCACCTAATTAATGGAGCTGCCTGTCCAGGAGAGAGAGAGAGAATTAGGAAGAGTTGCTGCCAGAGAATGAGCCCTCAAGATGAGACTGTGCAGAATTAGGAAGGTTTTATTTGATAGGAAGTTGTGTAGACCATCGTTTAAGGGAGAGAAGCATGAACAGCCAGAAACCTTGGAGAAGAAGGAAATCATGACCAAAAAATGAGCGTGGTCTTGTGGAGCAAGGGAAAAAGGGGTTATTACAGAAGGTAGTATACACCTCTATACGCTTGATGCATATTTATCCTGAAGAGGCGCATATTTACCCCAAAGATACTTTTTTCACCTCCTCTCTTGTTTTGTAGTAAAAGATGCTGCTGTAGTGTGAACAGTGCCTGGTTTATTTGGTAGATTTTATCTAGCATGTTTTATTAATATTGCCAATTAAATTATTAACTTAAAAGTATCAGAGTGGCCCACTGGCCCTGACAATTTTGTGCTGTCAGTGAAGGAAAAAAGAGCAGCTGCTTTCAAGCCTTGTGTGTGTTTGTCACATTTGACAGTAGGCTTTTATAGGCTTTTTCAGTGACTGACATTTTAGTCCGAGCTAATACACACTGTGACCATTTTTTCTACTCGATTCCTCTTTATGCTTATTAATATTTCCTGAAAGGTGCAATTTTCTCCCATAACCTTCCCAAGAGTGGTAGCGATTGTGGAGGGGGATATAAAGGTGGAGAGAGGCTTTTGATTTATTTATTTTTATTCTCAGGCAGTAGGTGAATAATAGCTCCTAACTTTTTAGGAGGATAGAAGACTTCAAAGTTGCTTATTCAAGGCCATCTGTGTATCCCTGAGAGGTGGTGGGAGTTGGCCAAAATACCGGATGAAAGGGGTGAGATGTAACGTCGCCGTCTGCGTAACGGTCACACTGCGGGGCTGAGACTGGCACCGCCAGTGAGAAATGCCGAGCAGCTCCGCAAGAGTAAAAGTAGGAGCCTTCGTGTTCTGTAAATTGCTCTAATACATACTGAGTGTCACAGGCTGGAAGTGGAGCGGCGGATAGGCTTTAACTGCAGCAGTGATGCTAAGCAGAGCTATCATCTCTACGCCGGGTTTACAAATTGAGACTAAAGAACAAGTCTTGGAAACTCTATAAATGGAAGTGCTAATTTTTGGGAAACTTTTTCACTTCCTCCTCTATCAGCAGATCGATATTAACAGCATGTAGCTTCCTTTTCCGAATGTGTGGAACATCTTGAGGTATCATATAAGACTGACAAATTATAGTGGAGCTCACAAAAATCAACACCTTTTAAAATAATACGTCCTCCATGGGATGCGTTTGCTGGTGGCAGAGGTCAAAACCTTTAACATAAGATCAAGTGAGAGGATTCAGGAAGAAGAAATAAACTCCTAACTATCTTACAGGAATAAAGTAATATTTTTATTCCAGAGGAAGTGTAAAATACTTACTCTGTTTTGAAGAAAATTACTTTGTCCTTGGAGGACAAAAAGAACTCGTCAAAAGTAGTCTTGGATTAGTTTAGTATTCCCCTAAAACTCTGAAAGTGAATGCTTTCTGTATGTAAGCTGCTCTTCCTTTCCCAAAATCTGCTTGAAATATTAGTGTAGAAAATTCAGGAAGCTGTTGTTTCCTAATGACAAATAGGAGTCTCTGGTTACGCATTACTTCTTGCAAAAGCTGTAGTTTTGGTATTTGATTTTTTTTAACAGTCTGTGCCTGGCATTTCATCTAGTTACCATATTCCTTTGAGTTATTAGTGATTAGTCTTAGGTGTTCCATTTTGAGTAATTAAGATTCTACCAAAACTATTCATCTGCTTACAGAGTTGTATCATTTGATAATGAGTTAACTAACTCATGATTCATAATGGAGATTTGGGGGTTTTTTAGAGTGGATCCTTGGTGGGATCAGCTAATGTAATTAGGATTCAGAAAGGAAAATTGCACTCTACCTGAAGCACATAAATGAAAACATTTCTGGACATGATATAATCATCATTAAACAAGAAATTCAGATTACTGGAATCTGAGAAAAGTACTCAGATTGAAAATAGCACTAAAGAGCAGGAGCATCAGAAAAATACTCTCATTCAGTGTAAGCTTGATTTCACTTTCAAATAAAAAAGACTCAGAAATAAACACTAAGTGGCTGCATCTCTCAAGGAAATTGTGTAACTCCTACAAATTCATATACACTGCTAGTTTTCTAGAAATATTAAGATCTGACCCTGACAATTTCCTGAGTAGAAGTTTCATTTTAATTGGATTCAGGGGCTTCAATTCACTGTGTTCTCTTACACGTTTTCATAGGGAAGTTTCTTAATTAACATTTGCCACATGTTGTTGTTTAGCAAGTTTTCTAATGGTTGTATTGTGCCCACCTGTAAACTGCCTATGAGATATTTTGCAGTTTTTTAAAATTGTTATTTATTTTACCACAACGCATTAAGCAATTTAAAGGCTTCTGTTGTCTCAAAGGGTCTGATCTTTAAATCAGTAAAGGCATCATATGTGGGGAAAATACAGCAGTTTAGTTGTGTACCTTTCAGCTGCTTCTTCACAGGATTCACCATGGAGGGTGTTTGGTTTTAGAGTAGTTAGGAAGGTTAAGACTTCCTAATGATTATTCAAGCTTTATTTTATTTCTTCCTTTATATATTATTTTTTTCTTCCTAGCTCACAGGCAGTAATACTCGTATGGCTAAATCTGTGGATGTGGTTACATCACCGTGATTTGTCACCGCACTGGCTGTCACTGAAATTTCGGCTCCTCGGCGCTGCACGAGGCATCCACTAATATAATTGAGACCTTTCTTTAACAGGATTATCTAGCAGAAATCACTTTCTTTTGGTGTGTCTCTGAGTTTGGCACCAGTCCCCAGAGCACTTAAACGTATTTCTTGCCCCATTGGAAGAATATTTTTGACGTGGTTTGTTGGATCTTGGTGACAACTGCAGGGATGTTCTGTTATTTTTCAAGTTGGGAACGCGTGCCTGTTAGGAAATGAACGGAGCCCATTGACTCATTTCACAAAGGCCACCAAACAGCTCTTGGGTGGCAATACAACGATAATCAAACACCTTGTGAAACTGCCCAGAAATTGTAGTTCTGAAGGAGGGGAAAAAAAAAAAACCTGTGAGCAGCAGTGCTGGGAAAGAAGCAGCTGTGTCAGCAGGAAAAACCAAAAAACCATCGCACTGGGCGCGAGTGGTTTGAGCAGTGAGCTGTTGGGGACGGCATGCTGTCAGGTGGCCTCATAAAAAAGATTTTCCATCAGACAGAGACAATAAATTCTGTCTTAATTCTGGTAGCTCTTTGTTAACATACTGGAAAAGCCTTGATGTTATGTCACGTGGGATACGTGCCGCTATAACCGCTTGCTTGGAAGCCCCCTTTTCATGTAAGGGAGAAGTTTCTTCCTGCCTCTGAATACAGAGATAGAAACCTTTGAAGGAACAATGTGGACGAAGATGGAGCAACAGCAGCAGATAGACCCCGTCTTGGGCACGCGGTGCTTGGCAGCGAGTTAACGATCGGTTACAGGGCAGGACGCGCTGGTGGTGCCGGAACAGGGCCCTTCCCGTCCGTGCGAGGCGGCGCTTGGTGCTCATTCCGGGGCGGAGGAGCCGCCACGAGCGCGCGGATGTTGTGGAGGTAGCGCTGGGAAGGAGGAGCAGGGAAGGGGGACAGGTACCCGGAGACAGGTACCCAGGGATGCCCCGCATTAGCTCCGGAGCCTGGTGGCTGAATGGTTTCTCTTGGTGTTGTCACTCCTGTGTATGTTTTATGCTCTTTAAAGGCTTTCAGATACATTTAAGGAAGTGAAAGGTGAAAGAGGAAACTACTGTATCGGTCAAACATTACGTTTACACTAGAAGTATTTTAATTCTGGTATGATGTTTTAGTAATGTGTGATATGTAATTACGACACTTAGATCAGTGACTTATTTTCTTATTTTTTTGTCCATCAGGCGCATTCAAATTAGCATAAACTGAACTTAAGGATGTAAATTGTTTGGCAATAAAGCTGATACTAGAGGAAGATTTTCTGCTCAGGTGGTTTCCCTTTCCTCTTAGTTGGAGATGGCTTCAAACCTTCCAATTTCCTCCTCAACGTTTTGTATGTCTTGGTCCTACCTCTGTAACCCGTAGCATCAGAAATTGCAGAGCTTCTGTGCTACTCGTGTGAAGAGCCACCTCTTCACTTGGTTATGTTGTAGCCTGCTGGGTGCTGCCTTCCTCTGGAACCCTCCAGATACGGTACTCAGCAGGATTTTTAGGCCCAGCTCCGAAGTGCCTCCGCAGGTATCCCCCTTTCTTTCAGCATACCAGGCTGGTTCCGGCCTTTCCCAGCTGCTTATCCATGCACGGACTTCTCTTCCCACCTCTTCGTAATTGTCCTGTCAGCCCTGCAGGGATTTAGTCCGAACTCCGTGGGATGTGACCGAAAGGCAGGCGGTTTCATTCCATGTCCCTAGGGCTCAGCAAGAGTGTGACTAAAGTTCAGTAGTTTTTTAGGGCAGAACTGCACTTTGTTGTGAATCAGCTAAATAAAGTCAGTTTTTCTCTCCTTCTTCTTCTTCTCTCCTTCTCCTTCTTCTCTCCTTCTTCTCTCCTCTTTCTCTCCCAATTTGTTTTTGGGTCTTTAGTCTCATATGGATTTTATTTTACTCATTTAGATGGTTCATTTTGTCACCTCTAAGCAGTGGCACAGCACAACTACCACCAAGTCGTTTATTTTTCCAGTAGGCTCCAGGACCTCCAAAGAAGCTGTGAGGAAAATAAATACATGGACAGGAAATCCAATTCTATGGGAGTTCCTATGACTTCATGTGTAGCTTTAGCCCATAGGATTTGAACCTCAGAAATATTTTTGGTCTTTTTGCAAGGCCTGAAGCAGGTCCAAATATTAGCTCCTTATTTCTAATGGAGAGATTTTCTGATACTGCTCCAGTGTTTACGTAACTTTTTCATGCTGCCCTTTAGGTCCACTCTTCCTTTTAATGTTTGAGCAATTTTGGTAACTTTTCCTCATGTAAAGTTTTCTTTGACTTCTATATCATTTTACATACAAATGTCTTCATTAACTCTTGAAGAACTTGAGCTGCCATTTCTATTTTTTTTAATATAAACCTTGGATTTCTTGTTTTATTAAAGGAACAAAAAAGGGTACAAAAGCACCCTATAGTAAGTAATTATTTAAGGGTCCTTTTGTACGTTTTTCCTGTGGTCAACATTACTAGCATTCAGTATGTCGAGAAGAATTGTTCATAGATAGTCTTGCAGAGTTATTTAGAGCTTGCAAAAATATTTTAAAAGTGGTGCCATTAAAACACCTCTATAAAAGCATCATTTATAAACCTTTCATTTATTCAGCAGGAGTTGCCCTTTCTTAAAATGTGACGTTATGGCAAAATAATTTATAGGAAGAAAACTTATGAAAGATTCCTTAAAACAATATTTAGAAATGTATACTTGATATCAGTGCCATGCGTAGGATGGTCTCTGGTGGACTTAGGTAATTAAAAACTAGACCAAAATATAGACAAGACAATGAATCACAAGTAAACCACTTATTTTAGGCCTTAATTCAAAACAGTAGGTCTGAGGAACTTGCATGTATAGTAGATGGGATTTTAGCAACACCTTGTTCTGAGAAGGACAGAATGACCTTTGCTCGTGACAGCTGAGATTTCCATCTGGCCTTGGCAGATTGCCCATGTCAAAAGCTTAGGACTTAACCCCTTCATTTCGTGTCGTGGAGCAGCGCACAGCTCGTACCCTGGTCTTTACAGCACTCTCTTGGTGTAACTGCGAGAACCTACAGCTTGATACGAGGCCCACAAATACCAGTCTCTCTTTCCCTGGCTTTCAGAAGGACCTCAAGGAGATTTGTGGATATGAATTAAGATGTGAAACATTTCCAAAAATTTCCCAAATTTGGGAAACATCTTCAGAATCCCATACAAAATGTTCTGGTGGTTTAGATATTGTAAGATAGTCCTGGCAGACTCCTGGTGAATCAAGGATAGGAATGGCTTCCTCTGCATTTTAGAGAATGCCAATAGGAAGGTCTTCTTGCAGAACTCTTTCTTCCTTTTTTTTTCCTGCAGTGTGAAAATGTTTTATGTTGGCATTCTAAAATTAATTTTTTTACACTTCAACAGTTAATATTAATATTATGTAACATTCAGGTGAACAAGAGACTGTTTCTGCTTTAGGCTCCCTCGGATGAGAAGCAATTTGGCTTTAAAACCTGCAAGATCTGGAATATCTCTAAAAATAATATGCACTTAGTTTACAGGCTGTGTTTCTGCACTGGAAATGTGCCATTTTTATGCATTCTGTAAAGTGTGAATACATAAATGCAGCACCTAGGAAATGCAGAAACAAAGAAATATTGAAATTATTCATATGTAGGCTCGCATCGAAGTATGAAGACTAAATAAATGTTTCCCAAAATCTCTTAAGATGGAAGGCTAATAATAATGCCAATTCCCTATTGGCATTATCTTATTGCAATGGAATATTGAGCCTTCACTTCAGTAGGACCTATTTCTATCTACAGCGAGGTGGAGAGAGGAATTTGCAGTCTGTCAGTTTTTGTTGTTCACTGAATGATTCAACCCCGCGATTCCTGAAGAGGTTTGCTTTTATGAAATAAAATGAATCTGGAGAATAACAAAGATGAGATTTTGCAAAGAGCTCAAAGGTCAACTCAGCTGAGAAGCTGGAACGAGAATTATCTGTATCTCTTGAACTATTCTGAACCCAGTTGTGCAGGTGATGAACATGCGTGTTAAAGCTGTGATAATCATGTTTGCAAGCTTGCTTTAATATGAACGTTTGAATAATAGTAACTCAGTAACTCACAATTTATTTTTAATTGTGTCATTAGACAGTAATGGAGTAAAAATAGATTAATTGCTTAAATCACTTTCTATATTTAGAAAATGTAATGATTAAGATAGTATTTAGCAACCAAAATGAAAGACACTTATATCTCTACTATATTAGTATTTTACCCTCTTTCTCCCCCAACAGAATATGTTTATGAAGTTACTTTTCAACAATATCTCAACGTGAGGAAACCAGTTCTTCCAGTCTCCTTCAGAGCACTGAAATGCATCCAGTGCAAAGACCTCATTTTTCAAAGTTCAGTAATACATCTTCCACATACACTTTCCAGTGCCTTCAACTGAACAGTGCATCTAAGTGCATCTGTAGCAATTTATAATAACAGATACGAAGCAGAATCTGTACCTTCCTGTCATGGGTGCTAACCCTAGTTTCGGGATGACATATTTTAAAAATGTAAAACTGTAACCCAGAAAAAAGTATTACCTCCTCTTCTTCAAAGCAAAACCAAGAAAAGATATGGAGATGCAGAATCCCGATCTGTTATAAAGAGTGTAAGTGCAGTTGAGAACCTGTTCAAAGTCGCAGGCGTGAAGCTGAGCCGCCTGCTCTTTCCCTCGCGCTGCCCGAGGGAGGGAATGGCTGGCGCTTGGGAGCTCCGCTCCCGTTTGCCATCTCCTCACACTGAGACTCCCGTTCATAAGGACAGTGCCTAAGGAGCTCACAGCCCCAAGATTTTAAACTTGGTCAGCTTATTCTGCAAGAGCACTGCGTGGTAAGACGCTGGTGAAAGATGCTGCACTGTGGCTCGAGTTATGAGAGGGGAAACTTGCTGTTTTCTTTTGGCAGCATGCAAAGCATGAGGCAGGTTTAGTTGTGTTGTATTTGCTTTGCATGAAATAGTCAAAATGTGCAAGTATTGTAAACACTTTGATGGATGATTTGTGTTCCCCGTGTCTCTAAACGCTGCTGCTCCACAGCCCCACGAAACAATGCGAAATTACCCAGGCTAGCTGCTACTCATTGACATTGTAGAGTCAATGAATTAGTGAGAGAAGGAGATTAAATAAATGCATGAATTACAGTAGGAGTCGAATATTGATAGTTTGGTATTTGTTAATTTAAATATTCCCATACTTGCAGTTGAATAATCCTTAATATGAGCGTCAGTAACTTGAATTCCCCTTAGCCTGGCCAGTGCCGCGTTGAATGCAAGGATCAACGGCACAAGGATTTGCCGAGCCCGCCCTGGACAAGGCAGCCTGTGCTCAGGAGAGGCTCGCGGGGCTCTCCGGCAGGAGTAGGAAAAACCTGCAGCGCTCCCTGCTCCCCGTCCTCCCCCCTGGATGCGCCCAGAGCAGCCTCCATCATTCCAGCTATCAACTGGCCCAACCTTCTGTCGGGCCGAAAGCTGTTCGGACGTCTATCTCAAGGTTTCCATCATTTTTTCAATTCTTTGGGATTTTAATATTAATCTGAGAGATCGTTTCCTCCTCCCACTTCTTTTTATAGCATGCAGCAGTGAAATCCTGAAGCTCTTGACATTACCAGCGTTTTCATCAGCATCATTTAGTGAATGCCTTGAAACTGAATAGCTACCTAACTGTTTTCAGTGGGCCTGCGTTTACTATGATAAAATATTTTAGTATCAAAAAAAAGGAAAAAGAGGTATTTCAGTTCACTATGCCAAGATTAATAAATGGCAAAACATAAATGATAATTAAATCAAATTATTTCCAGGCTTCATTAGCTACATCTAATCTGTGTTTTCAAATTGCTCTAAAGCTTTTACATTTTTTCCCCTCTGAGAAATCAGAAATGTTATAAGATCAGAATCTACGAATTTCTAATGTGAGTAATGATGATCTCTGGTGGATTTCCATTTGCAGAAGTGAGCAAATGGAAAGAACTTGTGCTGTGAAATCTGCTAATTTTAGATCCTTTATTTACAGTTTTTTATATATATATACACACACATATATACACAAAGTTTAGACACAATACACAATATATACACAAACCATTAGACATATGTAATCTTTCAAAGTTAGTTTTTAAAGAAAAAGATACAGAGTGTTGAAGAAAGTAGACTATTTTTGAGTGGGCAATAGGACTAGTTATGGGCACGAGGTAGTTGTCGTCTCTCTCCATCCTGTGTGAGGAATCAAGAAAAAAGCACGGATATGATGTGCAATAAACAGAACGTCTTGGTGAGCTGCGTTCCGACCTTCCCCAGCATCCGGCCTTCGCTCGCCGGGGTTGTTGCGAGCGCGGGCGCCACTCAGGCCTTGATGTGAAGACTTCAGCCCGGGGCGAGGGGAGGGGACAAGGGTGGTTGCTGCATAACTGCATCCCATGAAAAACGTGGGCTATGTGGAGGAGTGAATGTAAAAGCACATGGAGTTTGGTTAGGGGTCTTATTAGTCTGTCTCTGGAAAAGACACACGAGGTGTATCTCACACTTTTCATTTTCTAAATGCATCAGAACCTAAAAAGCAGGACACCAGACGTGTCAGTCAAGTCCAAAGGCACCTGTCGGAGCGCAGGGCTTGGAGCAGGCAATGTCTGTAGGTGCCCCCGCAGCCCAGCCCGTTAGTTCTTTGTCCAGCAGACAAGAGAGAACCACCGGTATTGCAACCGGCTGCTTCAACTCAGAAAGAAGAGCGCGACTCTACCCTGATTTAAGAGACTTGGATAAAGTATTTATGGTGCTTATGGAGTCCAAAGTTGGCCAAAACTTTTTCGTTTCTGGAACTTTCAATCCCCATCACCGATGAATTTGGACATGTGTCCAGAAACCGCTCCCAGGTTGTAACAGAAAGTATAACATTGATATATCCCTGTAACTGTCTAAACCTAACGCGTGCAGCCGTGGAGAACAGTCAAATAAGAACAGCCCAACTTCTGAATTACTTATTTTTCCTGTACTTTCAGATATAAATATAGCCCCTCTTTTTCAAAGCTAATACACTAAAATTTCAGTATCTGGTAATTTCATAGGTGTATCTTGGGATGAATAAATTATGAGTCTGAATAATAGAATAAATGTGTGAGAGAGTGATTACAAAACTAAATTGATCCGAGCCTTGAAGCAGACTGCATTGCTTTGTGTTTTTTATACATCAGGTTTTTTTTTTTAAATTTCCAGCTGACACCCCGGATTAATTTTTTTGCTGATAATTAACTTGAAAGCTAAATGTCCAACCTAAATATGTATGTATAATTACAGGGTTAGTTACCTGTTCTAAGCAGATAATTTTTTTAGTATCTAAGTATAACAGTTACCATATATCAACTGTTTTACATGCCACAGCCACGTCTTAAGTCCATTTCTCCTAGATACTGATATATCATAAGCTTTGCTCGTAGCTTCAAGTGATAAATTGTCTCCCCAAAGTGCTTATTTCTCAGATATAACCACAATTGGGGACTGTTTGTGGTTTTGTTCCCGCTATTAATGTGGAAGCGCCTCCGTTTGCGTGACTGTTGCTGCTGCTGAGCAGGGATGGGGCGGCGCGGCGGTGCGGGGAGCGCGCTGCCCCACGCGAGCTGTGTTCCCGTGCGTGCGAGGGGTCCTCCCCGTCCCCACGCAGAGCTTGCTGAAATACGGTGACTTCTGCAGTGCCAAGCGTGCCCTGGAAAGAGCAGAAGGACTCCAGCTTCGGATGATAAAAACGCAGCGTTACCACAAAATTACAGATGAAACTCCCGATGTTCTTTTCCCAGGGGCCTACTTGTTAGTGGAGTGTTTGCAACAAGAATGAGATGGAGTCCAAGAACTGTATTATTTCTGTTTATTTACAGGACCTTGTTTCCACTGATAAATCAATGCAGCGTTTGGAGAGGTACAAGGCAGCCGTTTGCCTGTGTGCCGAGTAGAGCAATAGTGTTGAGTCTCAACAGAAGAAGTACCAACCTTTATTTGCAAGTGTCTTAAGCCAGGTAGTTTGGGACAGTAGAAAAGTAGGTTAATCATGTCAGTAAGATTTTATTTTGATTGCAGTGGGTTAGAAATATCAAAGTTAGCTAGTAGTGACCAATTGACTATGTGCCAGCTGAGGCTTGGCCCTCGTAGGAAGATAAGAGCAGAAAGGCCTTGCAGACCATGAGGAAGACACAAAATAGACAAGGGCTCTTGTTGTTTAGGTTAAAACCACTTCTGTTTGTGCAGCAGTGGAATGTTCATCTCCCACGTAGGATTTTATTGCTCAGAATAACTGTTTAATTTCCGTTCTTCCCTTTCTTGCATTATTTTGTCCTGCAGGCTCTTCACTAGATAGAATAAAATCTTATCTTTCAAAAAGGAGATAGTAATAATGATAGAAATTTCCAATGTCTTGTTTTGACTTTGTTGCCCTGGTTTAAAATTTTTTTCTTCTTTTGCGTGTACCCTTGAGCTTGTGCTTCTAAGCTGAATTGTTTGGGACATTATTACACAGATTCGCCGAATTCTTTGAGTGCTATTCTTGTAATAACAGCATGAGTAAAGACTCTGTACTGCTTTCTTAGGGCACATATTCTCCACTAAACAAATGTGATATCCTGTTTTGCCAAACATGGCAATGCTAAAGAACTGTGTTTGTAAAGTGTGAATATAGAGGCAGGACCTCTCGAAAGACTTGCCTCAATTTCCACAAAGGCATTCGGGAGCTTAACGTATGTATGTCATACTTGCTTCATTTTTAGGATTTTAAATATCAGGAGCATTTAATACAAACGTTAGTAGTTAACAATACATAAGGTTATTTTTCTGTCACAGAAAACCAAAAACATGATAAAATTGCAGGAGTTGCAGCCGTTCAGGCTGCTTTCTGAGTATTTGCACCCTGAGCCTATGAACTCTTTGCTGCTGCTCAAGTGTTCACTTATTTATGTACTGAAGGCATCTTTTAATTTACTTTTTTTTTAACATAAAAATGTCATAAGATCTTTGGTCTTGTGAGTATTTCAGAATAATACTGAAGATACTGTTTGTTTGTGAAATTTGGATGGCTTGTGCCTTTTACCGAACTGTTGTGAGGCTTCATATGATGACTTGGCCCCGAGTGCTTCCTAACTAAGCACGTGGAGCCACGACTGAGTAAAACACTTAGATCAGTCCCCAGAGAGCTCAGCACTCACGATGATTTAACAAACTTAATCCTTAAACTGGTGATCCTGAATCTGCAGACAGCTCTTCTTAGTGAGGAGTAACGAGGAGCAAGCTGTAAAGGAAGGCTGCATTGCCTGCGAGGTGGTCAGAAACTCCAGGTGGCATCAGTCTTGTTCGTAATGTAAAAACAACTAGATAAATTAGCATTTATCCTATTTCCATAACATAATGGAGGTAAAAAAAAAAAAAAAAAATCAAAACTTGCACCATCATATATGCTGTACATATCAATATTTTAATATTTTCAGTATTGTGTGTGCTTACATGTATAAAGATATACCTATCTATATTTATCGCACACTTATGCTAGGATAGCTGATTTTAAAATTTGTTCACTTGCTGAATTTTACATCTGGCTTACTGTATTTTATGAAACTTTAGGAGAGTAAAGGAAGCCATAGGTTATATTTAGTGAAAACCCAAACATCCTAATGCAGATGTGTTGCTGTAGGTAACTGCCAGACGGAGCCCTGTGTGTCTTTTTGTCAAAAGCTGAGGCAGGTGGATGTGCAGATCTGTAACTCTGCTTTAGCCTCCCCACTACTGACTCTTTCAGTTCATCTTTCCTTCTCAGCCCATGCCAAAAGATTATAAACTGTGATAAAATTTATTGACTTATTGCATCTTCCACGGAGGGTAAGTCTCTTCAAGAAATACATCAAAATGAAGAGATGTTCTTCTAGAAGAATTAGTGTCAGTGTTTTGCCATAACTTAAAACTAACTGTGTGATATTGGGCTGGTGCTGTCTATAGTAGAAGACTCTCGTGACCTTGGCAGGAGTGGGGGAATGCAGTGTTCCCCACGGGTGCTGAGCTTGGAAACCCAGATGTGCATCAAATAACATCTCCCTACAGTCATCAAATAAATCTTGCTTATCGGTGACTGGTGTTTTTCCCCACTTAAATCTTCCCGGTGGATTAGCCGTGGAGTTAGTTCTTTGCATTCATATCCTTCTGAGTTACAATTTATTAGGATAAGAGCATAAAGAACTTGTGCTTCATAAAGTGGAACGTTACTTTTATTCATTATTCCCTTTGATTCATGATGACATAGAAAAGCACCCATTATTTTCTCTGGGCTTCCTTGACATCATTTAAAATAGCAAGGCACTTCAAATGCAATTGGCAGCAAACCTCAGAAAAGAAACTCTATTAAGATGCATGGCTCACGTAATCCACGAAGGCCTTCCATGAGCAAACTCTGCTCAAAGGCAGGATGTAACTCTTGTCAAGCCCGTTCGGAAATGTGAACTTGTAGAGAGTATCCTGGAGGTCACTGACGCTGTGTGAGGGGGTCCTCAGCTTCCAGCTGCATCTGTATTCACGGGAGCAAGATGCAGAATGGGGCAGAGGGGCCGGCAGGGAGAGAAAGCCAAAACCGCTCAGATGGGGGAAGCAGCAAACGGCAAATTGGTTGTCTCGGGCAATGAGCAGCACGTGGGCTGTACCTGCTAACGCCGCCTGGCAGGTCCCGAGACAGCAAGGCATGGAAGCACGTGTAACTTCTGGTTCTACACTTACAGAACCTGGGCTTGCATCAAATTTGGTTCCTGTGATACGTTACAAGGAAATCGGGTCATCCCGAATGAGCTCTGTTGGACGTGGTTGCATAAAGAGTTTTTCAGAACAGTTCAGTTAATTTTAATGGGACATATATGTAAAGTAATGCCTTTTGAAATGCTAAATTCTACAGCAGGTCATATGCAAAGGAAAACAATTAAAATTAAATGTAATGTGTTTACTGAAGGTGAGATTTTTATCCTAAATCTGCCCCTGTGGGGAACTGAGTCAGGGGAACGTTAAGTAAACTTTTGTAGATGTTATATGAAATAGCCCAAATACTATGTCTGCTCTGGATTACATTTTAATGCTAATCAATAGTACTAGTAGCAAAAACTTCTATTAATGTTTTTTGTCATAAGTCCCTTTACTCTGCGGAAATTCCAGCTCTAAGGAATGGTGTTCTGAGTGCTGGCTAATTGCCAACCTTGTTCATCACCCTGGCTTTCTGGATATGGGACCAACCGAAATAGTAGTAAAAATGGAAACATCTGGTGAAACCATTTGGGAATAGAAACACTATTAAATGTTAGATACCTGCTTATGGTAGATACATTTGTAATTGGATAAAAAAGGTGGAAAGAGGCAGCATTACAATTCCATGGTTGGTTTCTCTGTCACAAACCAACTGCGACTTTAGACAAAATGCGATACCTATGTCTGAGGCAATCATATTAAACAGAGAATACGGAGCAAATGCCTGCTAATGACGTTTTCAAGCTTTGGGGCTCTTTCCAGAGCTGTGGCCTCCGTCAGAGCGGCAGTTTCCCCGGGAAGCTGCTCCCCGGGCGGCTGCCGCTCTGGGATGCGGCGGCTGGGCCGGCGGGGTCTCTGTGCAGCGCCGGGCTCGCCGAGGGGACGCGGCCCCGCGGGCTGGTGGGCACAAGGAGCAGTGGGACGAGCGGCTCCCTTAGCTTGTGGCTAATGGAATTTCTGTGACGCTCCGTTGTGACAGCACACGGGGATTGCTGTGTGAAATGCTACCTGCAAGTCAAGTAGGAAAAGCTAAGAGAAATGTATCTATTTTGTGTCCTACTTCTGTGTAAAAGGATCATCTTAAAAGGGCCTTCCTGTAAATGCAGCCCTAAGATGCCAACCATTCTGCCGGTGGAGTTTGCATCTTTGAAGATCAAGCACTTGAAAAGGAAACTTGGAAGTGGTAGAAGAGCTTTTTTTATTTCCCAGGTGGTCCCTTCCCTGTTGAGTACTTAAATGTTTGCTAAGCTGAAGCTCTACGAGATGTAAAACTGAGCAACACTGATGCGTTTGGACAGCTGTGTGGATAACCCTGAAGAACAAAATCTGCCAGCAGACGTTGCTGCCCCAGCTAGAGGCTCGGCCTGGGCTTTCTGGCCCTGGGCCCTGACGCTCTGGCATCCTGTGAAGGCTTCTGCATGGTGGTGCTTGGCTCAAGGGGCCACCTCGGGAGGAGCAGGAGGAGCTGCTGCCGAAGCTTTCTACCTGTGGGGAAGTATTTGAGCGGTTGCTTCTATCCCTGCTTCTGCTGAAAAGTGTGTTTTCCTGTATATCCCATCTTTGCGGGAATGTTGCATCCTTCCAAGGGCAGCAGAGAAAAGGCGCCAGAGCGGAGACTGAGGTTTGAATCTCTGGTGTCGGGGAAAGAGAGGAAGGAGCAAGAGGCGCCAGGGATGCAGAAGAGCTTTCTGCCCGGTTGTGTGCGCGGTCGGCACCTCCGCTCAACCCAGCGGCACTGCTGGAAGCAGCAGACGTTATGGATCAAAAATAAGGGAAGAGATTCCAAGCTTTCGATAGTATGAAGCAGCCTAGTTTCTCATTTCCTATGCAGCTAAGTGCCTGTGCTTTTTACTGCCCTCTGCCTCAGATCAGGAAGGTAAGCTCAAAAATAACAACTATTTTCATGACTTCCAGAGAATGCCTTAGCAGAAGCTTGTATTGCCTTCTTCCGTAAGAGTAAAGCCTAGTGAATCTGCAAAAATACTCGTGTTTTACATGAAATGTATTTCATTGAACTACAAGTATGTCACAATATCCTGGGCAACACTTAAGCTAAAAAAGTTTTTTTTTGCTGATGTCACTGCAAGCTTGAGAAACAGAACCACTGCTGCTTGAGCAGGAGAAACCGTATTGATGCAATCCCTGCTTGACCATTAAAGAAGGAAATTGCAGTCTTCTAATTTTTGAAAACTCTACACTGAGCAGCATATTAACATTTATAGTTTTTTTGCCATCACACGACATTTATCATATTTGAGGTGCAGTTTTAAAAACCCCTCTGGAGAAAATACAAATTGCTCTCCGTTGCCTGCACATTCCACTAACCTCTCATTATTTATAAAGTTCTATAGGGTCTTTCTACAAAAACACTATCAATCTTTCATTATGGAGCCCCAGAACTTTGATTCATGATCCGAGGAGTAAATGTCTCAAACTCGTGTAATGTGATCCCACTCAGTATAACGAATTTGCTACTACACAAGGTGCCAGGCTAAGAAATCTTCAAAGAAGAAAAGTTTGTTATGCCTGTAAAACCTACCTCTTGAAACTATTTTAATCAGCAAAGCATAGGACTAGCAGAAATTGCCTTTTTTGAAAAAAAAAACTACAAAATTTATAGAAATACTATTTTCTCCTATTGATGTTAGCATTAATATGGGGAGAACTTCAAGAAATGTAAGATTTAGATTCATTGCTTTGGAGGCCTATTTGATACTGATCCTTGAAGGTCCAAACCATTTCATTATATATCGAGGGCCATCCTAGCAAGCACTGGTTATAGCAGTGAGGCACCGACTACTCTTCCCTGCTGGGAAAAAAAAGAAATACTGGTGGCAGCCTTACATGTGCAGTGGGATACCCAAAGTGCAGAGTTGCAGGCATAAGAATCGGAGAAAATGAAAATACTTCAAGGTGGCTCTGGTTTACCAGAAGCAGGTTATTAATCGTGCCATTTGTGGTTTGTGCTACATCCAGATAAAACTTCCTTAAAACTGATCGCTGAAAAATTTTGAAGGACACTCAACACTGATTAAAATCCTATTTTTAATGGAACATATGTCACCATCCTGAAAATGGTATTTGTTCTGTGAGAAACCAGAAGCCGGCCCTGTGGAATAGGCATGGGGGGACAGTAGATCACTTTGAACTGAATTACTTTTTAGTCTGTTTGGGGGAAAAAAAATCAAGTGAGGATGTGGAATGGGGGAAATAATGCAGGAGTTCTATAATTACTATTTCTATTAAGGTATCATTTATTTCTATTTAAGGGATCATTTAGTTATGGCACCCCAAGAGTGGGACTTGTATAAGATAGGAGCATCCGAAAGCAATCTGCCCTGAAGAAATAGAGGAGTGGAGATTCCTGAAGGGAGTCCAGGAACCGAGATGTGCGGAGCGGGGGCCTCCACGCACGACGCTTTTGTGCCAGAAGTGACAGCTGGCAGTGCGGCGCGGCGTTCCCGGTTCAGAAGAGCTTCGCGCCGCCTTCGCAGCGCAGCCGTCTCGTCTTCGCCTTCCCTCATTAGTTATGGTATCTGACAGGCCTTCTCTTAACTCTGAAGCACACTTCCAGTTAATGCTCATTAGTAGGCCATTAATAATTAATACATTTCATTCTCTTATCTACAGTAGTTAATTTTATACATATTTGTTTTAAAAATCACAATCCTGTTTTTCAGTAAATATTTAGATTTCTCTGTTGCATAAAGAATTTTCACAATAAAGTGAATATTTCACCAAAATAATGCTTCATTCAGCACAGCATTAACTTATGATAATCTTAAGTTATTTGATGTAAGAATATTTTTAAAAATTTTTTTTCATTGTAAATTACCGTGTATTTACCAGTATAAATAGCAAATAGCACATAAATAATAATAATACCATTGCTGACTGCTTGCTAAGCCTGTTTGGCTTGGGTTAGTTGAAAGAAGTAGTAGAAGTACAGTCAGTTACATTCTCTGTTAGAGGGTTTCAATTTTTTGGCTGAATTTTTAAAGGTGAAGAAGGTTTTGGATTTTGTCCCTTGAAGCTCAGAACATTATCACTCGGATGTGATGCTTTTCAACCTTTTTGTTGGGCTCAACATGGAAGGTGGCTTGAGCAGGAGGTTGGACTGGGAGCTCTCCTGAGTTCCCTTCCCACCTGAATTCTCCTGTGATCCTACCCCGGGTCTGAAATACTTTAAAAGAATTTTCACTTGAATTTGATTTTTAGAATTTCGGTGGAATACAGATGTCTATTATCTTAACATAGTGTTTATCACAGTGTTTTGGAGATCTAACTGACATCACCTGAGGTTGTATGTAGAGGAAGAAAGTGTTCTGTTGTTATACATCTACCCAAATTACAAATGGAAAGATCGTTTTGTGTTTTCTCAGATTCTGTCGTCTTACTTGAGCTGTGTTGCCTTTTCTTTAAAAATGCTTGGTTTAAATACAGTTAATGGGTCCAAAATGTTTTGTAATCATCTATGGAGTATGTTTAGATTATCCCTGGCTTCCTATCTTCATCCTTGCTTTTGCAATCAAGTAGTGCATAAGACTAAATTGGCAATGGTTGTTATTAATTCTCTCTCTTAAATCCCTTGGCATCATCTCTAGCTCCATTTAATAAAAGCTGCAATACTTGAACAGCAAATATTGTGTAAAAGTTTCATATTTGAAATGAATTTCCTTCAGGCAAATAGCACAAGTAAGATGATACTTTGCACTGTTGTATATTAAAATAAATATACTGCTAGTTAGAATAGAAATGTTGCCTTGCAAGTAGAGCCAAAGAATGTGACACAGAAACTTTAATCGGATTAAATTTTGTGTGTTTTGAAATACGTAACATTTACCCATGTTTACCTATCCCACTTTATGAGAAGCAGGTGAGTTGCATCTGCCTCTGAGTTTGATTTAAGATTTAAAACTGAATGTCCAGAATGGTTATCACACAATTCCTAGCTGTTTACATGGAATAAATTTCATAAGTTAATGTATTCGGGAAAATAAAACAAGCGACAGACAGACAGGAGAGAAGTGAATATGTGATTTGTGAGCAGCTGTTGTTTCTCCATATTTCTTTTTTGTTGCTTTCCTTTATAAGTTGTATTTATTTTTTTGAATACATTGCAGGAGAACTCAGCAAATATAGTCACCTATGCAGAGAAGAAGGTGAGATGAACAGAAGTCAACACCTTGCTGACAAGAGACTTACCTTACATCTTCCCTTTCATACAGGTGAAAAATTTGGTAGATTTAAGAAAGTCAAAAGACTTTCTGGAATATCAAAACGCAGTGTGAAATGCAGCACTCTAAACTTTGTTAGAAGAATAAGCTTGTTGCAAAAACTACCTTACCTGCTCACAGATGCGTGCACTTAACATGTTTTCATTGTATTTCAGGAACTGTTTTATAATCTTTTAAATTACTGCAGACATTGGTCAAGAATCCTTGAGAGATTCTTTGGAAATACCTGAATGGCAGAAATATTTTATCTGCACTGTAACATGCTATTAAAATCCTTCACAAGTCTGGACATAATTCTTTATAAATAACTATCAAATACTTTCAATTTCCTTTTGCACAGTTACAAAATCCCTTTGGAATCAAAGGTTATTTTTCAGAGTACTTTTCTTACAGTTTGCCAGACTGTGTGAATCTTAAAAATGTATTGCTTGGCAGAGATTTTAATATCATTTCAAAATATTTTGAAATGATTCAAAAACACAAACACAGCTGCTAACATGTCATAAAAATGTATATGAACCTGAGCTATGTAAGTACACATTTGCAACAAGGCTTGTCCCTCTTGCACGTGGCTCCATCTCCATGTAGACGGCAGACCAGGAAGGAGCTCCAGCAGCAGCGCAGAAACCAGTTCTGAGCAGTTAGTAGACAGCAGCATTTGCCTGTTTGATCAGGCTTTATGATTGGAAAATTCAAAAATGTGAAGCGTAGGATTGTTCTGGATTTTGTCTAAAAACAGGAATATGTGGTATAGCTGTTGACTGAGATGTAGTGAGCTAATCTAGAAGAGGCTGCAGGCTCTTCGTCTTCTAGCTTCAGATACTTGTCCTTTTCCAGAAGTTTGCCTTGGTGAGAAATTGGGAAATAACTGACTGAATTATTTAGGAAAACGTTAGTATGGAAAGCATCATCTGAAATGAAATAGGTGATTGTTACATATTTTTAAAAGCTAAAGATGTAATTATCTTAAATGTTCTTTTTCTTGGTCTTTCTAGTGTTCTTTCTGTGAATTTACAGGTTCTCTTTTAAATACCTGAAATGCTGAATTGTCAGATCCCATCTTTTATTTTGTCATTAATTCTAAATCTCCTTCTTCGGAAATCTCTTCTTGTAATGGAAAACTGTAGGTAATCTGTATTTATTTCATGGCAAACTTCATACTAAATTAGCATATTGCTTCCCCTTCTAACTCCTTTTTTCCAGTTACTTACAAGGGTGAAATGGTTCAGACTTGGACAACTTTATGGTAGAAAGTGGGAGAAAGTTCTGGTTTTGCGTAATGCCATCGTATCAGTCTTATTCATCTGGACAGTAACAGCGTGTTTCTTACGTCTTTTAGTCTCACTGTTGTACGCAGTTTCATTCCCTGCCTGTTGTCAGACCTTGCTAGAGAGTCGGCCTTTTATTTGGAGGTTGGTTTGGGGGCAGGAGAGCCACGTTGCTGAGTCTCTGCGTGTGCACCCCGTTCCTGCTCAGGCACTCGGTACAGGGGAAATGCAGTAGCGTGGGCTGCCACTCAGCACCAACTCGGTGTTTTTAGGTAGCCGTGTACAGTGGGCAAAGTTCATTCTGAGCAGTCAGAGCTGCCTAACGCTACGGAAAGGCAGATGCATCCACGGGTTTGCATTTATGCAGAGCAGGTTAACCAAATCCCATTCAGGAGACCTACTTAGAGCGAATCTCTGAAATAGAACTTCGCTGTGTCACTTAAAAATCACTTGAAGTTGCACAGCAGAGCGTCTTTGAAGAGGTGATTTACTGCCAAAATATTATTCCCAGTGTTGATGGGTATGGCTGATTTATGAACAAGTGCTGAGATTTACATTCTAAATTTCTGATTTATAGAACACGCGACTTACAAGACAAACGACTGATTTATTATAATGAAGCCGTAGTTACGGTTGTGTCAGTGTTGCCATTCTAAACTCTTAGTTTCAGAGATTTATAACTTGCTATAAAAATAGCTCTAATTGAAACTATTTCCTCAAAATAGCGTGGCCCATGTAAAGGCCTGAGAAAGGTGGAGGAGGAATCCCTGAAGCCTGAGTCTGATTCTGTGTCTGGGATTAGCAGCGTGGTGAGGTTTAAAATGTTGGAGCCTCTCCATGTGCAGCACTCGGTTGGCTTTCATACTGTGCTGCACTCCTCTGTCCAGAGACGCAGTTTCGGCTCTGCTCCATAGTCCAACAGCTCTCATGGTTATGTATAAATACATATCCATGAATTTTCTCAATATAGCCTTGATCAGCCCTGAGAGGTACTTAATGCAGGCTAAAGGGTACGGAATCATTATGGTCTCCGCCTGCCAAGCCCATGTTCCCGCACAATTGCTGCTCCTTTCCACGGGGCCCTGTGCGCTTCCCTTTCTCTTTGCAGCTCCTTGTGCTGCAGAGGTGCCTTCGAGATGATGGCATCGGGCAGCCCTCTCTGCTGGCCTCCGCACCCCCTCTCCCGAACATTTGGCAAATATCTAGACAACAGACAGCAGAGAATGTGTGTAATTTTTAAGGCCGTGTCTGTCTTTACCTTTTGTGTCAATGAGGGCGTAATTTTGGCAATAAATTCCTATTTTTGAAATGCAACCCTGGATAGCGGGGAGCAAGAGGAGACCAGACTGTCCAGCCACACTGATGAAATATGTTTGCAGTGCTGCCCGTAGAGACAAGAATCCTTCCTGGGCGCCTGTCTTATCTCGAGAGTGATTGTGAGAAGGTGGTAGGAGTCCTGCACAAGGCGCCGATGAGAACAGATTAAACTGTCTCCTAGCAAACGTGTCCCTCCCTCTTTAATTTGTCTCATGGCCTTGGCAAGGGTGCAGGTGTGGCTGATGAAGTCATTTGGGAAGTGCAGAAGACAGTTACATGGCCTCCATACAAGAGAGGCCTAATGAAGCTTCTCGTTAGCGTGCTGCACGTGTTGGTGGAGGGATAGAGTTTCTGTAAGTGTTGAGAAAGAAAAGCAGGACTTTATTTTTTTTTTTTAATACACAGCTAGCAATCAACCAGTAGTTCAGTTTAATTCATTATTTAGAGTTTTGAGTCACTATTGCAGTGGAGGTCTACGCAACACAGAGACACTAAAACAATCATTTCTGTTGTGAATTTGGCATGCCCAGTTGCTGAAGGTACTGAGGCCAACAAATTGCCTCAGGTAGCATTAATAAACCCAGCAACACATTTGTTCTTGGCAGGGCAGGCAGCAAGTAGGTGCCATGTTGCCATAGGAGGTTCTGGAGGAGAACATTTATTATGGTTGTTGAAATTGTTAGCCCAGGAAACTGGATTAATTGATGCAAATGTGGTGGGAAAAGTTGAGCGTCATTCTCAGAAGCGGCTGAAAAAGAAACTCAAATATTAGGATTTATTAGAAAGGGATTAAAAGAAAAAGGTAACAGTCATTTAGCTCCTTTTCAAAGCCACATGCTTAATTTTTTAATACTTCATGCCCTTTTGTTTCTGCTTCCCCCAAACTATTTTGTTTGCTGCCCCAAAACTCTTGGTGCTGCAAGTCACTGGTGCTGGAAGCTGTTTCAGAGCAAAATGAGTCTGAGTTCATCTTGTTCCTCAGGCACAGCGCAAAGAACTGTAAGTAGCTACAGTCTGACGCTCTCGGAGCCAGAGGAGTTGGACCCGTCATCTGACTTCTGGTCCTCTCGAGCTTGTGTTACCGTGTTCTCTTCTGCCCGAGTCCCTCACTGCTCGCTAGCCCATAAATTGAGGTTTCAATACCTTAGTGCTCAACTACCCAATCGTTGCAGCATTTTCGGGCTGGTGCCAGGTGGTTACAGGGCAGCTGCTGGAGCCTCCAAGCCTTGGAGTGTGTTCTTGGCCATTGGCGTGGTGAACTATGCCTGTTCAGGAGAATATTGACCTGCATGTTTTGTAGGAAATTAATAGTATTTAACAGAATTATTGCAAATGTAAAATTGCTTCTTAGAACTCTGAAATGCCAGACGTACCACATATTTCTGTTTTCCATTAATTTTATTATTCTTGATGTTGTTGAAACTATTTTTGGAACCATTATGTTTTTTGTTTAAAAGCTATTAAAGTGACACCAAAATTTTACTGTAAATCTATAAAATATGCAGATTGCATATATTTTCCTTAAAGTGAGAGGCCATTTTCTTGGGAGGGGGACAGGGCACAAAAAAATGTACTATTGTATAAAAATGCTTAACATAGCACAAATATTATTTTGGATTCCTTAAAAACATTTTGACATTTTGAAATAATATACAGAATTTCAAACTGCTTAGGATTTTCTGCCATGTTTGTATAGATGAGTAAGAATTAAATAAGGCATACCAGCAAAATAGCTTTTTTGTTCATATGAGCATCTGGGTGGCTCATGGTGGCTTGGTTCATTTCGTAGGGAGACAACAGGGTTTTGTGCCTTGCTGAGTGACCCACAGAAAGTCACTGTTTCTGGTTATATTTGAAAGTAACTGTCAAGCCAAGTTAGAACAGCTCTTGTCATTATAATATAAGGTAGTTTTCTTAGAATTCTTATTTGTTGTTGTTTTTTTCTACCATATAATTCAAATAGAACTTGACTATATCTTACAATTTCAACGGGGCTTTAATACCACTTTCTAACAGAGATCTTCAATGCCAGAATACAATAACTATATATGGACTTGATGGTATAGATATTTCAATCAGAAAAATGTGTGCTCATATTTGAAGTCAGTCAATCCAGAAAGTTGGAATGATTTTTGCAAGATGGGATGAAATCAATGCACAGAAACATTCTGTGTTTCATACTTCATTTAGGCTGATCACTGTGCTTCACTGAATCATGTTCTTTGCTATAGAATTAGGTTTCGCCAGAACTTGCCAGCTGGGCAGACAAATCACTTGGAAATGTGGGGATTTGGAAATCTTTTTTTCATTTAATGATCTGCATAGAAATCATTCTGAATGATTCTTCTGAGCTGTTGCTTTGCAACGTGGGCAGGGTTTTCAACAGTCTTTCCCAAATTATCCTAGCCAAAGTACAACTTAACCTTCACTTTCTAAAGCCGCTTTCTGAAAGATTTGTTACTGTACTCCAAGCAATGCCAATAATAAAATGAACACCCGGCTAAAGATCACAAATTCAGAGTTTCTTCTTCCCGTTTCAGTGAGGAATAGCACCGTTCCGAGTTGATTTCTCAAATGTTTATAGTGAAGGCCACAAGTATGATGGACGTAATAAAGTCTATTAATAGACTTTTTGGCATCTCTTGCATTTTTGATTTGATGTCCATCTCATGATAAAGTACAAGCCCAGATTTTGACAATGAGTTAAAACCAAGATTCTGACTAGCACTAAAGTCATTTGTTAATGACATCAAACATCTTTTTTTTTTTTTTTTTTTTCCTGTCATAACAAATATAGCTTATTAAGGGGAAAGCTCTCTGCAGTTTCTTGTTAACTAGATTGGTGAAAATGCCTGTTCGTTTCCCAGTTGTTGACTCCGCTTCCGTGGTGCCCTAGGGGTGTTTGGTGACATGAGGTGCCTGGGCACTCAGCTGTGGGTCCATGCGGAGGACACGACGGGAGGCGCCGGCTCTTCCCGTGGTGCCGAGGGCCAAATCCTGACTGTATTCATGTGAGGAGAGCTCCAAAATGGTGCTTAAACTAACCTGTCCTCACATCTACTGCGTATGCATGTGAAGTGCATAAAATTTTTATTTTAATTTAACAATAAATGTAGTTTCATGAAAGTGCGGAGCTTCCACAGGAGCAGGGCTTGGTTCTAGCTTTACTGCTGTGCTAACGATCCTTGTTTTGACTTTCACAATTCCTCGTTTTCCAGCAATCCTTGTGTAGCTCTGTCAAAATTAATAGGATTTCTAACCCGCAGCATTGACCCCTTTCTTTGTCTGTCCTTTGCACTGACTCTAATCCTCTGTATCTCTCTCCGTGATTTCATGCTGATTTTCTTATCCTTTATAGGCTGGCATTTTGAAATGTGCATGAAATGACAAGATGGTTGTGTTATGTGTACGCAAAAGTGAGGGACGGATAAGACCATCAAACTCGCAGAGCTGTAGCAAGGCTTGAGATCTGGTCTTTAAAAAGTCATACACCCCAGATGGGTGTTCACACGGGAATCAGAGAATGCAGGACAGCCATAATACAGTAACAACTATTCTAAAACTATTATTATTATTATTCTCTCAAATTAATTATTTTGACTGATTAGAATTTATTATTAAGACAGTCTTGGCAGTTTTCTATGCAGAATAGGGGAGATGGGTACTCGTTTCTAGCTGGATTCTCCCCTGACACAAATGATTCTCAAAATCCAGGCAACTGTGTCTTTCAGGATCACAACACCCTCATCCCGTCTCTTTGATACCTGTTACCGATTGTACTGCGCTGCCTAAGAAAGATGGTGATTTTGGCAGAGCACAGTTGTAGCCAGCCGGTCGTGTTGTATCCAGAGCAGCTAACAGTGATGAATCAGGTTGGTGGGTGAGCAGAAGGGAGAAGACAGTGATTTTATACAACAAAATCAAGTAAAAATGCAAAGCTAACAGCTGTGCTTTGAAGCCATAGGACTCCTAATTCATATGTGGTTTGATTTCCTTTCCCTTCAAGCCCCATGCAAGCTGCAGTGTGGCTCCCTGGTCTCCCCACACGCTCAGGATCCGCCAGGGAGTCCACGTAGGTGCCTCCGCGGAGCAGGGCAGGCGCCATGAGGAGGGTGGGTGCCATGAGGGGGGTCGGTGCCATGAGGCAGGTGGGCGCCCTGAGGTGGGCACCATGAGACGGGCGGGCGCCCTGAGGCAGGTGGGCGCCCTGAGGTGGGTGGGCGCCATGAGGCAGGTGGGTGCCATGAGGCAGGCGGGTGCCATGAGGCGGGCGCCATGAGACGGGCAGGCGCCATGAGGTGGGTGCCATGAGGCGGCCAGGCACCATGAAGTGGGCAAGTACCACGAGGCAGGCACCATGAGGCAAGTGGGTGCCATGAGGGGGGTCGGTGCCATGAGGCAGGTGGGCGCCCTGAGGTGGGCACCATGAGACGGGCGGGCGCCCTGAAGCAGGTGGGCGCCCTGAGGTGGGTGGGCGCCATGAGGCAGGCAGGTGCCATGAGGCAGGCGGGTGCCATGAGGCGGGCGCCATGAGACGGGCAGGCGCCATGAGGTGGGTGCCATGAGGCGGCCAGGCACCATGAAGTGGGCAAGTACCACGAGGCAGGCACCATGAGGCAAGTGGGCGCCATGAGGCGGGGGGGGCACCGTGAGGCAGGTGGGCACCATGAGGTGGGCAGGTGCCATGAGGCGGGCGGGCGCCATGAGGTGGGCAGGTGCCACGAGGCGGGTGCTATGAGGCGGGCGGGTGCCATGAGGTGGCCAGGTGCCACGAGGCGGGTGCCATGAGGTGGGCGGGCGCCATGAAGTGGCCAGGTGCCACGAGGCGGGCGCCATGAGGCGGGTGGGCGCCATGAGGCCGCTCCTCCTTGCCACAGGCCACGCTAGCCAGGGACACCCTCCTCGCACCGTGAGTGGCAGCACCAGGGGTGCTCGGCGCGGCTCCAGAAATGAGAAGTGATGCTTTCCTTTGATTTTCTCAGATTTTATATTAAAAGATTTCACCAACAAAAAGGTGATGAGGTGAAAAACAGAACCAACTGCCAGGTAATCTATCAAAAGAGCAGAAGTACTAGAGTAGAGAGACAGTAATATGAAAGATCTGACTGGTCATTCCCATTTTAAATAATTCCGTAAATGCGTGGCTCTCTTGCTTTTCTTGCATTTACATGTGTATTTCAAAAATATAGCTAATACTATTACACTCTGTGTCTGTAGTCACAGTCAGACCTGCACGGTTAATAGGACAAGGAGGACCTTAGGGTGACGGTGCTTGGCGCTTTGTGCAATCGCGCAGTGTCCTGCCTTTGCTCATGCGGGGGTATGAGTGCTCTGTGAATTACCCTTCACTCCAGGCGAGTGTGTGAAAGCCGTTATTAAATATTTTTAAATCTTTGATTATGCTTAATCACAGAAGCCCTTTTCTGTGTTCTGGCAGCAATTCCTTTGTGACAGGCTATCATGAGTTGAAGAAAATGCATTGTCAAATATATGTATTTTTCAATAATGATATAAAATCCAAGTTAGTATGGTCTATTTACAGTGAATTTAACTCCCTTGGCTTCAGTAGTGCCAGGGTTTCAGCCGTTAAATTTGGATGTCAACCCTGTAGGATATCATACAGTAAACGTGCATAGATTTTCGTTTTTTTAAGGCCTAGTCATCATAGCTAAGAAAGTCAAACAGGATCTGTGGATAGGTAAGCTTGAGGAAGATCCCACGAACGGTTAAATGTGAAAATCTTTCTGAATTCCCGACTTAACTTCCTACCATTCATAACCCCCTTTTTGGATCCTTTTGTAATTTCCACACAGACCCCCAAAACATTTGTATACCTATGTTACTTTTAAAAGGAAGTACTTTTCTATGAAAATTTCATTATCTATTACTCTTTAAAAAACTAATTGCCAAAGAATGTCCAATTTAATTGCAGTCGTTATTACTTGATTGTGTGCTTAAGAGTCTTTTTACCTACAGGACAGGTGGGGAAAACTGTAAATCCAGCAGTTTCGTCCTGTCCCCACTGCTAATAGAAATACCTCTTAAAGTACCCAGTAATCCAGTGTAAATGGATGTTGTAATTGGGAGTTTACAAAGCCATTGTAATTGGAGTGTAAATTTTTGTTTTATAATGCTCTGATGATGTTCGTTCCACTAATCACAATATCCCACTGATCTGAGTAGATTTTGAGAATAAATCGTTAATCCGGTAGCAGGCTGCTTTGGGAAAGACGTCTCTGCCAGCAGTAGATTTAAGTGCATTATTTTCCGTGACTGTGATGCGTTGTTGCTGTGACCATGAGATACGTCGTCCTTACAGGAGCAGGCAAGTTGCCTTTCTCAGCTGTGGATGTTGCTACAAATACCCATGAGAAAAATAAAAGGAAGCTGTGCATAGGATGGTAAATCTTTTTTAATTGCGTAGCTGTGGATCACAGACAAAATTGCTGCGTGTCTCTTCCGTGAAAATAAGCACTGAATTTAAATTCTTGTGTTTATAGGTTTGGCAACTATGTTATAATTAATGGTTTATAGATAATCCTGTATTTTTTAAAAGCACCCTAGAAGCAAATTGCATTATGTCTCTCCCAAATATGAAAGTTGTTACAGGAATTGAAATGTAGAAAATGTAAACATCTCCCATACTGTTTGTGTTAGGAGCATTCTTTACGTATATAAGTTTGTATGGTATATGGGGTAACAGGAATCAGGTTTTCTTGCAAGAATCCTTCTTTGTAAGTGAATTTGGAACATTTTTGTAACATTTGAGACTAGTTGTCATGGAAACTCAAAGCTCAGTGATGTTTTTCAGTAGTGCTGATTGGTTAGAAAAAATATTTTGACACCATGTTATTTTCATCTTGAAAACTTGGTTAAAAAACATCTTAACATTGTTGTGTAAAGTCAAGAGCATAACACAGGAGAGGCAGTCATTTAACGCAGCTGTCATGATAATATATTACCTTTTTACTACAATTTTTAAAATGGATTATTGTTGCTATGGAATCAGATAACAGGAAAACCCACCATGACTGCTGGAGTACTTTCAGCAAAACAGCGTAACTTGCTTATTTTGATTGCAGAACTGTTCTATATCTGCTCCACTTTTTATGCCTAGTGCTTTCTGTTGTGCTCATCATCCACGTGACATGTTAGAATGGAAAAGTAAAATTTCAGTTTACTACTTTAATCCAATTCTGTCTTTTTTTTTTTTCTTTCTTTCTTTTTACCTACAGTTTACTACAATCTTCTACTACCAAGATCTGCTGGGGATGTTAAAGCAGTCATTGTACTTGCCTCTCCCTTGTCAATCACAGTAGGTAGAGACTGTTCCAAGATTCATAGAGCTTGATATGCGAACTTCGTCCACTTAAGCCAAAGCGTTTATCAAAATACATTTTTTTTTTTTTTTAAGAAGAAATACAGTGTAAATATCTAGAAATGAGAAAGGGTATGGACAGGACTCGCTGTGGTCCCCAAGAGAAGGGAGCTGTAAGAATTCCAGTTTTAACTCTTGTGGGATTTAGTCACCGGAGTAAGAGTAGCAATGCACAAGTTAGCTATGGGATTTGTTTTACTTGCTGTTTAGATTTTGATTTAGTAAGTTGGTAATGTGATGCTCTGTACAGTAAGCTAGCAAGCTGTATTCCCCCTTCAGCCAAGAGAGAACTGAAGCACGGAGAAACAAACGTTCACGTAACGGTTTGGAGTTTAGAGGGGAGCTTAGGAGTTTGGTTTCATGTTCTGCTGCCGTACCCGCTGGGTCAGCCTGGTCCGTGCAAGCGTGGGGTGCCGTGCATGGCTTGTAGGACTAATTCCTGTGCTTTCAAACCTTGCTTTCTCAGCAATAGTATCACGTTTTGTCACGCTGGAAAGGAAGCCTGTCCCAAAACCCATTTCTGGAGGTTGCTCTTTGGTGGCCTGTTTTCCCCTAGTCCCAGTACAGTGTGCTTTCCAGTCACTTCTGCATTCTTTGAAAGGTAGAGCACAGGGACAATTACAATTTTTCCTAATTATTTGTTAGCCAGGAATAGCTCTCCTCAGATTCCAAAACCTTTACTCATAAGCTTGTTAGGATATTGGCTGTGACAAACGAGAAGGTGAAATATTTGGTAGGATTCTGTACCTTCATAAGATACCAGTTAGTAGTAAGAAATGCCATATATATATGTATACATACATACATACATACATACATATATATATATATATGAATAATTTCCCATGTAGAGGAACAGGAGTAGTATTCTGGATATGGTTATAAGTCTTTTTTCATTATTTATAAAATTGAAATACTTTACCCCATGTGGCTGCACAGGCATAGCTGAGGTTGGCTGGGGTTGCCTAATGTGATGTAGAAGTGATGTTATTAACCCTGCAGTCTAAAGTTTTCACCTGCACTTCACCCATGACATATTATTAATGTACTGTCTTGTAAGGTAAAATATTGCCAAGTTTGGAAACTGCGTTCCTTCAGATGAGTTCTTTTGAGGTTTTCTTCTGATCTTTTTGTGATTTTTGTCATGCTCTGATATATAATTATATGACTAACATCTTTGAAACTTGCAGCATTTGGCTTGCTGTTAAATTTGCATAATGAAGAAGCAAATGAAATGCAGAGGATGAAATAAAAGCACAAAGTAGGTCCTAATCTAGTTTAATAATATATTTTAAATTATTATTTACCATTGCTAATAGCCTGAAGTGAAAATTTATAGAAAAGAGAGAAATTTGAAGCACAGAGGAGTAGATGGAGCATATAGAGCAGAGCTGTGGCTCCTTTCTAGTACACCTGGATTCCAGTGCATTCCTCATGTAAAGAGTTGAAAATATGATTCATTTTAGGGTTCTTATACTTCCTTATATCAAGACTGTAATTTGTCTCATGGATAAACTTAAGCATTAGGAAAGATGTAGAGAATACACTGTGTGCTCAAGACTGAAGAGTTCAGCACCCACGGCTTTTTAACAGTGAAAGAGCTGCAGTGCATATGTTCATGGAAAATATAGAAAGAAGACTAAAATATTCAAGAATCAGAGTACATAAACTCCAGATAGCAGTAGCATGGACGGTGGTTGGCAAGGCAGGCTTCATCAGCAAGGCTGCTGGCTTCTCTCTGCCTTCCCAGGGTGTCCCTTTTACCTGCTTTTGTCTTTCATACAGAGAAGACAAGAAAATAATAAATATTTCATCTATCAATGTATTATAGGATGATGAAAAGAAATTTCATGAAAAATTCAGTATTTGCTAATCTTTGAAAGAATTCAAGCTACTAATAGAAACAACATCCACTTTTTATGACCTTCTTAGTAAAAGCAGAATACTTTTCACTATAATAGTAAAAAATTACACACAAGATGAGGGAAAAAAAAAAAAACAAAAACACACAAATCCAAGGGTTCTGTGAAGCAATTCACTAAGAAATTCCTTAAGGTATTTTTACCTTGAATATTATTAATTTATTAATTAAATTATTAATTTAACATTAATCCTTGTTTACAAATGAAAATTACTCTTATGCTGAGTACTGCTGTCAGAGCATTAGAGAAATCAGGTATCCTCTGGTAGCACCAATGTTTGTATCTCCACATTCAAATTATTAAAAAAAAATGAAAATCATGTAATAAGGGTTGAATGAGTGCTAGGGAAATAGTTTGCTTCTGTTGAGACTGAGGAGGTTCGACAAGGTGCTTGGTGAGTCAGCAGAAGGTGGGAAGCTCTGAAGGGCACGTGCTCTGTGGAAGGAGGATGCAGGGAAGCAGCGGAGGTGCAGGAGCAGTTGCGGATGTCTCCTCAGTGGAGAGCACTGCCCATGCAGCGCTGTTCTTGGGAAATGGCCAGTGCCGAAAGAGGCAAAAAATCTCGAAAAAGCATAGAATACATCTTAATAGTTGATTATAGCCTCCAGTGCTAAACCATCTGGAGAACGTATGTCTCCCAGGAACTATAATCATCTGTGTAATGCTTGACTTTATACCTTTTTATTTGGCTCTATTTTAATTATTTCCTCCTTGTCTTTATGGCGTTTTTTGCTTGAAGTTCGTAATCTGCTCGGAATGCTTCTGTTCTGTCTTACAGAGATTTCTTTGGAAATAGGAAATTCTCACCAGTGCAAAGGAAATCAGTTTTCTTTGCTTCTAAAAACATGCTTCTTTTATAAAAGTGAATGATAGAGTTTGCAGAAACCAGAGTTCTTTGAATTAAGCTTTCTGTAGCATTTTTAGAAGATGTAAAAAATGAAATTAAATTACACTACTGTTACCAGCTGTTAAGGTTTCATAATATTGCTCAAAAAAAAAAAAAAAAAAAAAAAAAAAAAAGTGTGCACAGGCCCCAAATTAATTTTGTTATAGTTCGGTATATAACAGAATACCAAGTGACATCCTACAAAGAAATGTAGGGTGCAGTCTTACATTTCTGTATTTGCAATAAAATTCAGCAGCAATTCACCAAATTAAAAACAGAAAAATTAAAATGTTTCTAAAAAACAGGTATCATGACATCAATTAAAACTCTTGCAAAGTGAATCATTTCTTGTATAAGTATATTTTCTTCTAGGAATACTGTGGTCTCTCTGTTTCTTCCCACTAGATACCTGTAATATCACCTTTAGGCCAACATTACCTGAGAGTTGGGGCTTGTGTCCCTTCTTTTCTGTTGTCCATTGAAGTCAATGGAGTAGAGACTCCATTTGCTGAGGTTCTGACCTGTTTTTTTCAGAGCCGAGACCTTAGTACTGAGCATTAAAAGTGCACCAAATCTGTGATAACTTAGTAGAGTTTAGCATGTGCATATTTTTGAAGGTTTCATCCTTTAAAGCCTCAACTGCCAATTTTGACAGTCCCAGATGTCATTATGGCAAACTGCATAGATATGAATAATTTTTTTCTGCTACACTATATTTGGCTAATTCCCTTTCCAACTATTTTTCATGATTAAAGCTCAGCAATTAAAATTCACAGCCATACTTTTCTGTGTGGTTTCCTATTCCCTTGATTTAAAAAAAAAAGGTGAAATTCTCATCATAAAAAATAACAGTAACAATATAATTAGAGCATGGTGCCATAATTGAAAGGCATAATAGAACTGCACTTGATGGCATCGTATTATTACTTTGCATGCATAAAAGCTAGAAGACCAAGCCAATAAGCTTAAATAATGGTTCTGCTGAAGCTTCTGAAACAATAATCAGTTCTTTATATTCAGTATTTCACTGGGAGTGAAATTCACCCCTCTGGGGAGGACTAGAAGGCAGCCTTTAAACCACTTAAATTTAGATTTTCAAAATAATCTGTAATTGGCATGTAAATAGAATGGGGCAGAGGTGGTGCTGTAGGCACAGCAGGGTGATTTGCACCTTCTGTGGCTGGCGCCTTGGGTCATTCCAGAAGGCAACACCTTGGAGTTCCCACTTTCTGGGTGCCTTCTTGCATTAGCTGAGGAGTGGAGAATACTGGAAGCTTTAGAAGGACCCTTCTTTATTTTGGATACGGCATCACGCATGCAAACACTCTGAGACGGAGCATTGCAGAGTGTGTGAAATGAAGTCCCTGTCACTGAGTACGAGTTGCTCATCTCACGTACCTCAAACAACGCAAGATCCCCATCTTTTCAAATGGGAAATTCTTTTATTTTTTCAACTTTTATTTTTTCGAATTCAAATCTTATTTAGATACAGATAATGAATCCTGGTGACAGGAGTGAATGAGTTATTTGGGGGATAAAAATGTATAAACATAATCATCGTGTGTATTAGCAGTACTGAACAGTCTGATGCTGTTTTGTGTCGTTGCTCTTTCATTTACTGGGATGCCAATTAAGAAAAAAACATACTTAAAAAAGATCTATCGCTCATAAAGCTTTTAACATTTTTATGTTATTTTGTGTCTGCAAAAAACGTGTTTGGGTTTCAGAAGCACAGGCCTAATGTAAAAGGAAAAACATTGGCCTCTCAGAGGCCTTTGGCCTCTCAGATTGAGCCACTTTGTCTCTGGTGCTCAGCAGAATGAGTCTGTGACATTTTGAAAACAACCGTCTGGGTGAAAAACTGACTTTGTGGTTTAGCTTTTTTGTTGCTACTGATATCTCTGCATCTTTCTCCTGGAATTATTTTAGCATTTTACTTTCTAGAAATTTTGCTCATGGCAAGACTTTGTCTTGCCAAAAAGACAATCTTTCCAAAATATTGGAAAATATTGATTTGTCTGAATGGAAGCAAGAGCAGCCAATGCCCCAGTGATCGGTGGAGTCGTGGGGAAGGAGGCTCGTGTGTCAGTTCAGGCCTCCATCAGGAATCGAGCAACGGGACAGCTCCCACCAGCATTTTGCCTCCACGTCAGAGGAGTGTTCTAATTTATAGTCTCTTTATTCTTCCTTTTTTATGTCTCTATACACAACTACAACTCATTGGAGATTTTTTTTGCATCTGGCACAGTATTTATAATAGTGAATAATTAGGCAATGATGCCCATATATTCAGAGCATCACTGTGCTGAACTGTGCTGAAGTTCAGTTTATGTGGAGAAGTAATTAAATGGATCACTGGGTAGGGAGAGTCCCTGACAAAGCTGATGATTGTCCTGACAAAGGTGATTTGATCACCAAGTCTCTGCAGTCAATGCAGTCCATTTATACATGATGTTCCTTAATGTTGAGAGCTCACTACTGAGCAAACTGCAGCTCTGTAATAAGCAAACTGAAACCTGATATGCCATACCAGAGATGATTAGATTTGACGAAAACAGGCACCCAAATGTATTTTGGAGCACTGCCATGGTGGAACTTGGGAGAAAACTTTATTTATTCTACTGAAGAAGCTTTGGGAGCTGATAATAGTTAGGAAATTATGTGCTCAATAGTTGGAACATGAAGTGCCAGTTTCCATGGGGAAATATGAGACTATAGGCTGACAAGAGCAAAATAATTACCGCTACTTTGCCTCTGCCAGAGTCCTGGGTAGCAAGGTGGGGAGCTGGGCACTGAGGGAAATGGACGTGCATGGAACTTGGGCTATATGGGGAAGAAGTGGCAGTGCCTTCTCCTTCCCCATCGAGGAAGCGAGCAAGGCTGCCCAAGCTCCCCTCTGGGACTTCCTCGGTCACTCTGTCTCTTACCATATACGAGCACTTCTTAGTTTGGGACATTGGCTTTCTATTTTGTGTTTTATGCTGTAGAGGAACCTGCTAAAAGGGTCTAGACACAGACAGTATGATTCTCACCTCGACCTCTTCTTAAACTTCCTTCAAAATTTTCAGTGATCTGCAATGTTGGCCACAAACCTCCTTAACCGCAAGCTCCATAAAGTACAATCAACACTAACAGGGTATTTACAGGATACAGATGATGAGGGGTGCTCTACCTTGCAGGCAAAAGAAGACATGAATTCCATGGGTATCCAGCTGAGCACTGTGTGCTGTTGGGTTGCAGAGTCCCCTGGCATTGCTAGGATCCACAGCATCTGCTAAGATGCTGCTTTGCACAGAACTCAATTTACTGAGCAGCCCCCCTTGCTGACACAGCCTTTTACCTCTTATGCAAGAGAATGGAAGCAACCCTGGTTTGCCTCATGAATAATGTATATCTCATATATATGAGTCATACTCTGTTCTGGAACTGTGCAGATTGCTGCCAGATCCCTCGCTGATGGAACAGGAGCTTCTGCATTGCTCTGCTTCCTGGAGAGTAAAACAAAGCATAACTGCAGTGTCAGGCAGTTCTGAAATATTGTACGTCTCATCTTTTTCTGATGTAGTGTATTTATCGTGGGTATATTAGCAAGAGAAAATGTATGAGAGAATTTCTGGCCGTTTTAAGCCATCTTCATTCCAGCAGATTAGGAAGAAGCCTTTAATTAGAATGCCTAGTGGATCTTCATTCAAGCCCTAGCAATCTTCAACCACAAAGTCTGTTCCAATCCTCAGAAAGAAAGGTATTTTTTTCCTAGAAGAACTAGCTATAGTGGTACAACTGAAAAAAAACAGCTTTATTCTGCTGATGGCATCTTACAGATTGCACAGGAAGCCTCAAAATACCACAAAGTATACGCAATTAAATGGAATGTAAAAGCCAAATTGATTTGTGCCTACTTTCCTTCTCACGACAGTCCATCAAAACATAGTAAGTGCATTGGAATAATGGAAAATCCACTTGCTGTTTTCTGTGCCATCTCTTTTAGATATGGAATAATGTGTGTGAAATACCTGAGGAATGCTTTTATAGTACAGCAGTTTGGTTGCCCTATGCATGCAATTTGCAAAGCTCTTTTCAGATACCTACATGCTAAACAAAGCCTTTCTGGAAGTGAACCTAAAGAAACAATATAAAAAATATTGTTTTTAATCCAAGTGTTCTAAATGTTCTTATGTTCTTAAATCTCTAAGAAACAGCGGGATTTTTGTTTGTTTGTTTGTTTCCCCTCTTTTCTTCTTTTTTCCATTTTCTCCTCTGAATTCTTCAGGTCTCAAAGAACAGTGACATCCAGTGGCAGGTTGATTAATCACGTATCTGTATTTTGGAATATAGCCACTAATGCTACTTTTCCCTTGTGTTGAGATATTTTTAAAATATGGCCTTTCATGTTATTACTTGTTACAGTAGTGATTCATCTACTATTCTTCCTTTGTTTCTAAGGGTCAAAGAACTCAATTAGGCAAAATGACTTCCCCACAACTCAAGTCTCCATCCCTAGCAGGACTAATGCTTCTTACATGGATCTAAGAGCAGATAGGTGTTAAACAAGCCCTTTTGTTCAGCTGTGCTTTATCCTAATGATCTAACGAACGTTAGGTATTTTATTAAAGGCATCTTAACAAATGGATGCCAATCATGATAAAAAGATGAGGATGCCTGTTAATTCTTGTGGAGGTAACTGCCATCCTCAGTGTTTTGGAAAGTAGAGCATCTCATTTGGCAGATCTGCTTAAAATCATTGGTGATTGTGTAAAATTTTATATGCTACTTCTTATTAGGAATGCTGTAGACTGAGTACCTCCAAATTTGCTTTGACCTGCAAGATACTTTCTGTGCTTCTCTGCACTTGGGCCTTACCATCTGAATGCTACGTAAGTGATGAATAATTCTTACTATTCAAACACATCCATCTATTTTGTTCTGTCACCTTTGTCTCATAGCACTTCGTGCTTCCAGCCTTCTTTGTTTTCTCACTCATTCCTTTTACTCTTCTCACTGCCATTTTCCTTCTTTCTCCTTTTCCTGTTTTAATTTTTCTTTCACCTGCCAATGCTTCTGTCCCAAAGTTGAAATGAGTACATAGATATCTGAGCCGAACTTCATACTTGTAAACCTTTGGGTTTTGTATCGCTTGGATCTTTTGCTTAGTGGAAAAGTGCCAAGCTAGGAGTTCTTAACCAGTTAGTTTTAACTATCCTGCTGCATGTAAGTGCCATAACAGTTGATAATATTGTAACCCCATGAAATCCTACTATATTTTGTAGCACTAGTGCCTACGAAATAGTCACAGGAAAGTTTAAAAGATTATATGCTTATATGGTTACTTGTGCTGAGGCACTTCAGGTCTGATTCATGGATGTTCAGGGCACCCATAAATCCAAAGAAATGAACCAATGCCATAGTGCTTCAACAGATATCTAGCATCTCAAAGAATCAAGAATTAGTGAGTTCTGATGAATTCTCAAAATCAACAATAAGTTATTTAACTACAGTGTGATCAACAGTTAATTATTCAATCTGCAAGTTGTGATCCCGGTTAGGCATCCGCAATGAGGGAAGCAGTGCAAGCTCGCAGGAGGAACTGGAGGCAGTCTGCTTCAGAAGGTCACAGAAGGACTTGGGAGACACTGAGTGGAAATTTGGCCCCTTTCCCGTCGAACTGAGAGGAAGGTCTTCTGTGCCAGATACAGATTCCCATTTCTTTCTGTCTCTGGAATTATTGCTACATGAGACAAAGACAGAGAAGTCTCCATTGACTCCATGATCATTTCCTAAATTAGTCTGTAACTGTTACATATGTGATGCAAACCCAATTCCCACCTGCTGTCTCCTTTCCATTTTATGTTCTCTATATTTCTGTGCCATATTCTAGCCCATTATAGGGATAGCTTATGCATGAAAATAAGCAGACTGCTCTACTTTGGGTGAAATGTTGCTACTATTTTCTTTATTATTGACACGCTCACAGTTGCCTGTTTAAAATTCACCCGGGAGGTGGGCTGAATTTACTAAAAGTCAAGGTGTGCTGAATATTGACTGATATTCCTAGGAGCTCAGCTTTTCATTATTAATGGGACAGGTTTTTGAGAATGGATTTAGACCAAGTCCATCTGTTTGTGACAGGCTGTCCGTCATATTATAACATCTGCTATGAAAGAAAATGTAGCTGATAGGCTTAAAACAAATGAAAGTAAGAAAACTCTCAAACACAAGAACTTATTTGATGGAGAATGTCAGAAGTAATCATACTGAATGAAAGTTTAAAAAAAAAAAAACACAACCAAACAAATAAACATGTAGAACTAATGTAGCCATTAGAATGAATGTGTTTATGCCTAGATGAACAGCTGTCCAAAAAATTGAGTTACATTTATGAATAGCACATGAGTTTAGTGACAGCTGGTAATGCTGTTAAACATAGCAAACCTACAGGCAAAGGACGTTACACCGCCACTCTGTTTTAAGGAAAGTTTGAACAAATTAACAATTTTATTCTGAAAGGGTGCCTGCTTGTGTGTGAATGCATGCGCGTGTAAGGTAAATGAGCATGTCAGTGGAAATGCATTTTGCAAACGTACTCTCCAAATAACAAACTAAATGCATTCCCAGAAAAGAGGAGGAAGGATGCTGAGGTAGGTAAGGCACACATGGAAAACTTCCCCTAATGAGTGAACAAAAAGGAGTGGTGAAGACAACGAGGAGGAAGGTCTACAGTAGTTGTTTGCCTCTAGCATGCTCCAGGCATATTTAAGACACTTAAGGCCACATCAACTTAGGAAATAACATTACTTTGTTCTGTGGTCTTATGAACTAACTTGGCTTCTTGCAGAACTTGCATAGCTTTTGATCTCCTTTTTTTCTACTCCTCGTGTTCTTCTGCCAAAGTAGAAAAAGGGGCAGAATCTGAATGCATAAATGCATAGCTTTTATGTGAACAGCATCTCTAATGACTTGCCTTTGTACTTGTATAAATTTAAGCTACTCTGACCAAGTTGTTCTTATTAAATCTAGCCCGTAGAGTCTGTATAATGCCTGGAGTGAGTTCAAGAGGACTAACCTTCCAAATGTAAATGTAGTGTGAGGTTAACACTTACCGAGGAATAATTTAAGAGTCCGCGAAGTTGCTATCACACAGTCTTTGCCATTGACTCCTCATTATTCTGTTTCCTGGAAGACATTCTGCAAAAGGGGGATTACGGCCATATGGCTACACATTTAAATCGAATGGAGGGAGATCGTAGTTTATGTCTACCAGAAAAAGCAGTAAAAATGGAGATTAATGGTGTTATGGTGTTCTCTAAAGGAAAATCAAGAGACAGTTCAACTGCAGGGATAAATCATCTGACAGGCTAACCAAATAAAGATTTCTTGTTAGACTTTTTGGTCCATATTTAAATGAGAAGTGATGTCTGTGCATCACGTAGAATTTTTGTAATTTCAGGTGCTGTTGTGTGTAGCAGAGTTTCTAGGTATTGAAAGATAACAGTTGTCACCCTGAATTTAACTAGCAGCCTGTCTGCTTCGCCAGGGTTCAGTAGCACACGGCTGTACTGCTTACAATGCAATTCAGGCAGAAGCAAAATTAAAAAAAAAAAAAAAATCCTTGGCAGGTGTTTGAAAAGAACTAAAAGCTGAAGCAGTGCCCTGACTGTCTGGTAAAATTATGGAGACTTATGCCACCTATATTGAATATGAATATGTTGTTTTAAATAATTTGATTTCTTGTTTAGCTGTTTTTGGCAGTCTTTTAGACTAAATAGAGAGGAGGAGAAAACCATGTTGTTGTTGTTACTTTGTTAACTCTATAATGAATACAAAACAAGCTTTGTTTCTCTCAGTGGCTTTCTGCCCTTCTGAATTACAAATTTCAACAGTGTGCTTTTGTGGCAGGAAAGTAAATGAATGAACATACCCATCTTTAGAACGGGAAGCTGATAGTTAAGAGGAAATGAAAACTTACAGTAGTATGATATTCACCCTAAGTTAAACTTCTGCAGTTCTGCTAACTGAAAAAACGATGTTTTTTCTTTTTTCGCTGTAGCCTTGGAACTTGGCTTATGTGTTGAAATCAAAAGACTTAAGCATATGTAAGACCTGTTTCTGACTTAGTTTCAAGGTACTGGTGTTTGACATTCCGTGGCTGCTGTGGCGTTACTGTGGTTCATCTCAGCATATTATCATAACAGCATATGACTGATGTAACAGCATGTGACATCTCAAAACAAAACTGTCAGAGGCCAAGAAACTCACTTTTTAATATTGCTGTAAAGAAGCTGTTAATTTTTTGAGAGTTTGTTTTTCCTCTCAGAGTTGCTAAAGTTTTGTCATTTTGATCTGAATCCAAGTGAACCTCTGGAATATTATGAGCAGTCTTTAAATAAAGAAACAACTATCAGAGAGAGGACCCTAAAACAAAGGCTGGATATGAGTGTAATACATTTATAATGTGTAAAACATAAACCAAAAGAAGTACTCAAATTCTGTTTCTTTCTAAATGTTTCTTAATCACAGATCTGAAATCAGAGGCTGCTTTCAGGTGTTTTCCTTTTTATAAACAAGTGAGAACAAAAAAATCTAGAGCAATCTTCAAGTGATATTCTTGCCCTCGTAGCCATTGCTCTTGTGGAGGCAGGAGTTCACTGTGTACCGTCTTGTAGTACTTGGCTTCCAGGTATCATCCACGGTTGGAACAGAAAATGTTAGTCCTGTCATGTCATTTGGTAGTCCCAGAGCTTTGAGCTTGAGGCGGCGTGGCCGAGAGAGCTGGTGCCTTGGGGCCGGGGAGGCGCAGGGACCGCAGTGGGGCCACTGCGAGGCCTGCTCAGCTCGCACCTGCTCTGAGATCTCCTCGAGCTCAGGAGTTTGCATGGCCCATCTCTCCTGAAGTGCTTCACTGCATGTTTTACTTCATGTATTGTGGGTTTTTTTTTTTTTTTTATTCCCCTCCCTCGAATGGATATGGCCACAAAATTCTATTTTGACCCTGTCAGAAGCAACTTCTCATGAAGTGTATGTTGCAACACTGGCAAGAGCTCTTGAGGTAGATTATTCTGTGTAATATCACCTGTGCAGTACAGCTGTAGTCAACAGTTGGGTAACACTTTGATGTAAAACCTGAGAAAATGACTGGCAGTGACCACTTCAGGTCAAAATAGTCAGGGCTGTTAATGGTGGCATCTCTGCTGAATATTCCAACTGGCTACAGTTCAAACTGTAGCCATCTCTCTTCAAGAGATCATCCTACTGACCAAAAAGCTGAGGCTGGAAAGAGGAACAGTAATTTTCTTTTGTAACCTGAGAAAAGAAGAGATGAAAATGTCACAAAACTTTTGGTGCCTTTGCAAAGATGAACTAGTGTGATTCTTTCTTCTGGTCCAGGTGTACTTCCTCTAGAAATAAAAGATTTTTCTTATACGAGTTTCAACAAATTTTATTCTTCAAAGACTAAAGGAAACTGAGTTTAAAAAACTGCTAGTTAGGAAAAGCTTGAATATTTCTTTCTTCACCATCCCTGGAAGAAATGTGACTTTTGTTCTTGTAACACAGTTTCTTCTAGTGGCATTCATTTTTCTTACTCTGAGATGCTGTATCCTAGACCTTGAGTTTATAAATAGCAATTAGTGAGAATCCTTCTTTATTTATTCAGACCTGTTATTAACTGTTGGTGAAAATAACACGGTCTTGGACTTCTGAGATTTGCTTGGATTTTGAGCTGTGAACAGAATATATGACATCCATTTCAGTGTAGTTTGAGTCCTTGAGGCCTTTTTTTCTACAGTTCTCTTCTGCTACATTATCACTATGTAGCCTTATTTTAAAAAATAATGCCAGTAATTTGGATGCAAGAGGCAGAAGAAATATTGACCTAAATAGTTTTGATATAGAAAATAACATACAAACTATGTTTTGTTTAAGATTTCTATTTCAATATTAGAAATGAATGCTATGTAAGTAATATATTTTCATTATTAATTCTGTACTAGGCTATTGTTTCTTTCAGTTTTATCTCTGAAGTACTTTTATTCACTCTTAAGAAAACAGAATTTACACTTTATTTATGTAGTTCAAAAATACCGTACTAGACTTCTGAATTTTTCTATCTTTGCCAGAGAATCATTAGCAACTGCTGCAAGATTTATATTCTTGGAAATGTCTACAGTAGATCATAGTCTTTTACTACTGAGGATGATTCAGGGAAAAGAGAATGTGTGTTTAGACAAGATGAATTGTGTTTGTCTTTCCACTTAGTTCTGAAAATTTTATGTGTATTCTTGTAACATTACTTTAGAGAATTTGCATGTTTTCCACATGTCACATCACGTTAAAGCTGATGTGACCTTATATTATACTAAACCAAAAATGTGAATGGCAGTATGACTATTTCCTATATAGTATTTTCCAGACCAAGTGCAATTAACTTTTAGGCTATATATTTTTCTGGAAGATTATTTTTCCTCATATCATTCCTGAGATAACCTTTTGTACTTCACTATATTTCACTGCAAAATAGAGCTATAAAATGTAGATGAATTTCCATGGCAGATGAGCTGTGGAATCTGCCTTGCCTAGTGTTCCATTGAATAGTGGTCAGTACCAGAGAGAGTAAGGACAGTGGCAAGAAGGTCTGAGGTGAGGAGTCCTGGTGTAATGTACCCGTAAGGGAAACTGCTCTCTGAAATATGTTAGTTGCTAATTGGGGATGCCCTGAATAATGAAGATAAATTGCACAAAAATTTACGAACATTTTCTTGGAAAAATCTTTGCTATTGGAATCCCAGGTTGGGTTGCAGTGCTAGTGCTGTGTTTTTCAGTGTTGCGGAGTTCCAGTGGTGGGTTGTGGAAATAAGTTTGATCCTTAATTTTGTGCAGTGCACATGTGTGTGTGTGTATACATATATGCATATGTATAAAATCCTTTTGTTACATTTAAAACAAATACCTCTTTAGTTTAGAAAAAAAATGTTGAAAATCCAAGATGTCATATAGTTTGAATAAATTTCAAATAATCTATGGGATACTGAGTTTGAATGTTCCCCAGGTATGTGCTGATGGTACAACCTGTTGGACCTGTGGCATAGAAAACCCACCACGAGCACTGAGTGGCAGCTACTTTGGGTTCCCAGGTACCTGTGATTATGCTTCATGGTACTCTTGTGTATGGGGCCAGTTCCAGAAAGGTAGGAGAAGGTCCGCAAAGGTGTCCAGCAAGCCAGCTCAGTGTCCTCAGCTTGCAGGATTTGTGGTGGAATGTGGCAGAGAAAATAACAGCAGGAAAGACTCCCCTCATCACCTTCATTATGGCTTTACTCTTGCACTGAATAGGAGACAAGCTGAGCTAACTCTTCTGATAACCTAAAAGTTACTGATAACCTGAAATGTCACTTGGTGCAGTCAACTTTTTATAGGCTGAAACATTAAAGAAAATTGCTCTGTTATTTTTTTCATTTTTCCCACCTGTATTTCTTCATTAAGAGGAAGTGCTAATAACTGTGCTGCCAACTAAGCCACTCATTCCCCAGGCTTCCAAATGCCTCAGACAGCTTTCAAGTAGCAACACTCATTTATCTCAAAATGGTATAACTGATATTTAAAGGTCAATAGTGGCTCAAATCATCTGTGGTTCCGAGTGCTTAAAAACAAAGGCAACAATGTACACACGCACGCAAAGAAAATCCCCGGTCACTTGCTGTAAGTCTAAATGATTGCAGTTATCAAAAGTGAAGACACATCTTCTGGGAGCTGATATTTCCTTTTTCCTATAGGCAGAAAGCATTGTTGAATGAGAGATGTTTGAGGTCTGGTATTTCTTTGTGTAAAGTCTGAAATACTTTCTTGAGTAACTTCTTCACATTAGTTCACAACAAAGGTCTCAAAGTTCTCGTGTTTTTCTAGATAAATGTTACTAATGGGAGCGTCTCATCCTCAGCATCTGAGGGAGTGAAAGGCATTATCACAGAGTGGTGAGGAAATCAACTTCCTCGATTTTAACAGGAGTGCTTATTGATTTAAAATGTTTTATGTATGTATAACAATAGTGTCAAAAAGCATCATAATTTGAGTAAGTATACACTATCAAGCATCATCAGTTACAGGAAAAAAAAATGTATTGTTATGCTCATTATAAGGTATGTGGAATGGCAGGGTTTCCCCTTTTCTAACCTTCACGATGCTTAAATTTCATAAGCAGTCTACATACACTACTCCGGTTTTTCTGTAAATTGTTGCTGGAGAGGCTCTGCATCCATATGTTTCAAGTCCTTTCCCACAAATTTAGTCACAAGGGACAGGACTTCAGTGGTAGGTGTTTCCTTTTTTTACTGTACTGCAATGATTTGCTCTTGCAGCCAAGAAGATAAGCTCTATAATGTACCTTCAAACTCCCAAACCCATTTTCTCCATCAAGGAACCAAGGAAGAGTAAAAATAAGAGTCTAGAAAAGACAGTAGGATATACATAAACACACACACATATATATGTATGTGTGTATATCTCTCTCTCTCTGTTTTTGTCTCCCTCTGTGTTTAACTAAGCACAGTCTGGTCAGCTTCTGTTGCATAGAGCCTTACAACCTCCTGTTTGTTATCTAAATAGCAATCAGATGTTATTTTTAGTGGCTTCCATGCAGGAATCTTGAAGCACCTAAAACCTTTTACTTTTTAACCACACCCTAGTGTAAGAGTGACTTACTTGGGCAGGTACAGATCAAGCAATATATGTCCGAGGTCAGACAGGCTTCATTGCATTTGTAGGCAGATGACTTTTGCTCCTTTCCCTACGCTTCCAAGTATTGAGCTGCTACCAAGAGGAGGAATGTTTTCAGGGCTCTGCAAGGTGATTTTTTTTCACCAAGCCCTTTTTGTTCTGCAATCTGTAAAAAGAGAATTCCTAAATTTTCTGTGTAGCTTTTGAGTGTCTTTGTCATCCCTTATGTACTCTGCAGCCACAGTCAATTAAAGCTTCCACTGACTTCACCTGTAACAACACAGGGTTCATGATAAGAGCGGCTTCATATTTAGCCTAGAAGAGAAGGATTAAATGTTTTCTGGTTCCGTGAGTTCCACGTAAATGCCTCAAACTTTTGAAATGTAAATTCAGTTCTCCCCCGCCCCACCTTCACCCTGAATCAAATAACTTATTTATTGCAGGTATCTAGTATGTGCCAAATCTTTTAAATTAATTTTGAAGGATTGGTTATATGCATTATTCTGGAGGTGAGGTAAGTGCTGCTCTTCAGGTTCCCAGATTATTACAGGGAGTGCAATAGGAACTGACTTGAAGTTGATCTGATGATTCTTTTGTGGAGGAAAAGATTCCAATTCCTGATCCTGGGTGAAAGTTTCCCTTTTTTGCAGAAGCATACCTGACTCTCCATGGCTTTATGAGAAGAATTCTCTTCAGTTCTGAACTGAAACGATTAAGGGATAGAACATTATTTGGATAGGACAGATGCTCAGCTGGTGTAAATTAGCAGAGCTCTGTGGGAATCTATAGGTTTATGGAGGATTAAGAGCAGCTCAGGACCTGCCTAGCATAGTTCGAAACATCATTTCCTAACAAAAGCCTTAGAAAGCTTTCTTTGACATAATGCTGGGGAAAGTACTAGGTAACAAATGCTAGACAAAGCTTGCTGTCCATTAAGAAAAGATATTATCCTAAGGGACAAGCTGTGCAAGCTTCTCCCAGCACGATGATAAGTACTACTGGGGAAGCTGCCTCTGTACCAGGGATGAGGGTTGTAGATATTTGCATTTTGTGCATTTGGCATCAGTTTGGCAAAAGGCCTGTTTGCCAGTCAGCGACACATTAGCTGGGTTGCAAACTTGAGTATCGTAAATGCTACAGAGATGTACTCCAGTGTGTATCATAGAGGTGGCCAGTCACAACGGGCACGTAACAGCTTGGCCTGCTTAACTCTTAGAGTAATCTTACTCTGTGCCGCACCTGCAGCTTGTTCTGTCCTCAGGTTTGAGTTGGGGCCAGAGCACTGGCTTTCTGGGTCTGTGGTGTTCAGCACTCAAATGTACGTCCTTGTTTTCTACACTTTTCCAGGTTTCAAATAAAAGGTAGACAGAGCTTGAGCAGTGACAAGAACATCTCCTGTACACACCTTTTTTACAGAAAAGTCATTCAGGCCAATAGCACTTGTCACCCCATTTTTCACAGGCACATGGAAATCCTTTTTTTTTTTTTTTTTTTCTCATTTATTCTAATTTGTTTGCAAAAGCTGAACTTTAAAAATGAAAACCAAGCGAAACATGGCCTAGTAATGGTGTTGATCACTTGGGACCAAATTCGGTGCTGTTTATTCAATCCGAGCAACACTTAAGTTCTTGCACAGGGGGCTGCCTAGGGAATGACAAATGTCTTACAAGTGCTGAACACAGGGCCAGAGTAAAAGGCATAGCTGCTGTGTGGTTCCCCCCCACCCCCCTTTTTTTTTTGTGGGAGTATAAACTTTTGCATAATTTGAAGCCAAAAGAGAATGTTTCCCAAATGTCATGTGGGTGTTTTTTTTCCCCCCCCCCCTCTTCTTCATACCTTTAATTTAGATTGTGAAAGTTCAATTCTTGTTTATCGGTGAGGCCGCAGAGGAGAGCGAAGGGAAGGTTTCCTTTTTTGTATCACTTCCACTGGGTGCTTTGGGTTGGGGTTGCTAATGTGCAGTTTGCTATCTCTGACAACGTAATTGATGATTCCTGTGTCTGCCTCCCTCCCTTTGCTGAAGGATCAGAGTTTTCTACTTCGCATAGTCACATGAGAATCAGGTGATGTTATATTCATGGTTTGGTGAAAATAGGCCCTTTGAAAAAAGGGATAACTTTGTTCTTTTGACTTCGACAATTTGGAAAATTGTTTCCAGTTAGCATGACTAAAAGGTAGTGTGTTTGGTTATAGTTACAGTAAAATTAACTTAAATTGCATTGTAAAGGTATGAGTAATTATTCATCAATATATTTCTGAAAATGATGATCTTAATTGTTAAATAATTGGGATTTGTGTGTTTATCTGTTAATCGTATTTACTTGAGACAGTAGTGTCATGCGTAAAACTGGACGAAAATGTCTTATTAGAGGCCTTTATTTTCTAATGTCTTTGAAATTATCTGATGAGAAGGTTGGTATTTTATAGTATTTTCTAGATCTAGCAGCAATTGACTAAACAGGGACTCAGGTCATTTCTTCTGTAACACTTGAATAGGGTGCACTGATGTTGTTAAATGAGTGCAAGCTGGAAAGAGGAAACAATCTCAGCATTGAGTTAAATGAGTGTCTACCCTGCGTTAAGCAGAGACAGCGGCTGGATGCGATTGCAGGAGACGCAGGGTGTTCTCTGTGTCTCCTCCATGGCGCGGAGGCCTTGAAGCTACAGGCCCTGCCACTGGGGTTGGCTGCTGGCCGTGCTGAGGCGGGAGGAACCGTCTGCCTCACGTGCACCTGCCTCTCCAGCGGAGATTCTTCCTAGCTTTTCCTTTAAGATACTTTGGAGACTATAATAGTGTGATAATCCTTGGAAGTAAAGCGGACACTACTGAGATGATTCTCGTGTTAGCTTCAGAGGTTTAGGAGTTTGTTTCCCGCTTGCTCTGGTTGTATTTCTTAGTCATAACAACAGACGTGTCTGGAGCACTTGCTTTAGGGGAGGATATCTGTTTGCTGAAGTAGCTGGATGCTTAATGTGCTGCAATAGCGTGTGGGAGGAACTGGGTTATAATTTCTGTCTATTTCAAGATAGAGACTTTAATTAAAGTCTCCAAATTTTGTAACTGAACTCTTGAAGAAATCAGAGGATGAGAGGGTCTTTCCTTTCTGTAGGAGATACTTCTAAGAAAAAATAATTTGGTTAAAAAAAAATATTTAGCTTAAATTAGATAGGGCTATTGACCTTCCAATCTCAAGTTCTACCATTTGCTAGAAAAACATAGATCATTTCACCTTGTTATTTCTCTACCACCAGACTTTACTTCTATTTCTAGTAATGATGTAATTGCCATTTGGAATCAAGAACTGAATAAATCATATTCCATTGTATTCCACAGTGATCCCATTTAGGTTTACAAACAGATACATTATTTTGACTTCTTTTTTTTTCTGAGTCTATCACAGAAGCTTGTCTTTGCATAGCCCAGAGCACTAGAATATGTAGTGGTTGTAAGATTGGGCAGATCCTGTCTACAGTTGCATAAATACTCCTTAAAGATAGATTTGCAGTTGTTGACTGAAATGTTTTAAAAAATACATAGTATAGACTTTAACAGAATTTACAGTCCTGTTTTTGCTTCTTATGCTCAGTTCAAATCAGTAACATTTTGAATTATTGTGTATTTTTACAACAGAAGCCTGTCAGTGTTTCCTGAAGTCCATCTAAAGCATAATTTGACTTCTGTTGACAATGAGAATTCTACATCTGGATGAAGGACTGTAATGGAGGATATAAAATTATAGTCTCAAAAGTGGAGCAGGATATGTGACTATCTGATAAGCAATTCTGTGTGCGTGTGACGCAGAAATGAACATCGATGGGAGGGTGGAAGTGGACAGGAACTGAAAAGTTTCTGCTTGCCTGCCACTTCTAACATTATTTTTTCATTGATAACCGATGGTGTCATTTAAAGAGTCAATTCAAAAAGTGTTCCTAATAACAGGTATGTCATTTGACAGCCTGGAAGGAGTATTTAAAGAGACAGTTTTATTGGCTGTTACTCTGCCTTAACACTTGAGCACTGGTACTGCTTTATACTCTTCATTATTCAAGTCTTCTGATACTTGTGTTGCTTGCAATGGGAGCTGACAGATAAATGTCCATCCAGGAACTTGATTCTGATGATGGCAGGCAAGTGAATGCCATATACTCAATGCTACAGACACAAGCTGTTTCTAGAAGAAAGACACCCTGTAGACTGTACTGCCCCTAGCCAGTGATGTGAATTATTCCCAGGAGAAGGCCCATGTGTGACTGGTAACATCCAGCAAAAATTCATTTTAGCTGTGGTGGTAACAAAGAGAGAACTCACCACCTCAGTTCTGCAACACAGCCTTATGAATGCAAACGTCCGTAGTACGCATCCAGCGTCGCAAGGTTAGGCATCTTGTTAACATTATTTTGTGTAGAAAAAAGGTTTTGAGATTAGGACTAGAACAAAAATATAGTTGCCAGGAGTGAAGAGATGGTTCCTGCGTTTTCACTGTATTGCAAAAAGGCAGTAATTAATCTGCTTTTGCAGCCTGTTCCCAGATGTCCAGTGCGTGCTGCAGGGTTTTGCATTCAAGAACATGATGAGATGCTGATGAGCTTACAGCGTTTGGGAAACAAAGCAAAAATGTTTCTACATGCCAGCAAAATCTATCATTTAGAGCGTACCACAAAACAGCAGAATTGCCCCAACCCATTTGCAGTGCTAATTTACTGTAGATTTCCTAGAGAGAAGAGCTATCATTAGATGACACACAATTTCTACAATTAGCTGGTTAAGCAGCATTTCTTTGTAGAGCAGCATAAAAATGACATGTTCAGGAACAGCACATTAGATTTTCTTCTAAGTGGCTACTCTAGGGAATACTCTTTGTCCTACAACATAAAGGTCAATGATAATTGAGGAATGTCAATAATGGCCAGAGCCACTACAAAAACTCATATAAATCTCTCAGACCATTTTATATGATCTTTCTTCTGTAATATCACAGGAGATTATAGTCCCATAAGTCAAATTCTGTAAGTAGGGAAGCATGTTAAATTACAAAGTATTTTCTAAAGCATATATGAGTTCTTTCTTTTTAATTAGTATTTCTAACAGGTGAAGTTAGGTGGCAACTACAAATCTGTCGTAGGGCAGTGAGAGGCAGTTTTTTGTGATCTAGGCAGCAGTACAAATGAGCAGTATTTTGGAGTGTGTCCTTAGCAGAGTAGGTTTTTTACATGTCTCCCAACTTGGTCAGCTAACCTTTGCTATGGAAAAATCCGGACTTGGTGGAAGTGTTTGTGGGAGCAGCAAGTGAGAGATGCCAGAGAAGAGCATTTCCTTCCTCCCTTACCTGCATGCAATGGTGAGTCTTGTGTCCAGAGAAACAAAAGGCATCTCTGAGCCAGGAGCCTGTAAGCATTCGGAAAACACCATTTTCAGTGCCCAAAACCCTGAGGGAGCAAAGGGCTCGTCCACCTTGCCTGCCCCTCTTGCTGGAGGTGTGTGTCGTCTAGCTAGTTTGGCAGCGTCTCTGGTGTTTGATTACATTGGAGCTGGCATCTGAAGCACACGTACACCTGTGAATGCCCAAGGACTGGAGTGCACATCCCTGGTATCTACACTCTGGTGACTTTTCTTGAAAGCACATTTTTAAATGAATGAAATGAAAGAAAACTTCATAGTTCCTTTAGATAAAACTTTAATGTAGAATATAATGCTCCATTTCTCAGTTCCAAATGCAGCAATTCATTAAAACAATGCTTGTAGTTTAATTAAAGCAATGCTCATAGTTTAATACGTGTTATATTGCTTTTCTCTACAAACCAGTTTTCTTCCTCTCGTATGTTCTGGAGATATGAACTCATTTCTCCATTCATTTTAAAATTAAATCCAAACAGTACTTTTTCCCAGGGAAAAAATTTTCCATGAGAGAACAGAACTTGGTGACTTGGGAGATTGTAATTAAGGTTTCTTTTGAAAAAGAAGGTAGAAAGGCCAAGGAGAGCAGCCTAAAACAGAGTCTTTTCTTGCCAAGTGATCTCAACCTTGTTTTGATTTAGTTTTGAAAATCAATCATAATTGTTCCAGTGAATTTTGTTTTACTTCCCATATGCCTATTTCAATGTATCTACTAATTTCTATGTCACATTTTACAACATATGCAAATTTATATCAACCGTAGCTGTAAGTGGCTTATGCTGTTATTGGTGAATTACTTTCATAAATGTAATATTGTCTTGCATCCAATTTTCTTCTCATATTCTTTAAACATACAAACACCAATCTGATGTCTGGTTGGTATTACTATTCATTATAGGTGGGCTGAACAGATTCGGAAGCCTTCAGGTGCAAGCTGCCGGTGCAGTTCGTTTTTTCTTTTCCAAGAAGTTATTTGCCAAATCTAAGCAGGAAGTATTTTTAAATATTGTTGAGATTTGGTTCTCCTGCTTGCTGGCTGGGCTGTTACTCTCATGGAGTGCCTTGGGAAAGACAGTATACTCCATGTTTCTCCCACAGTTAATTTTCATTGCGTTTTTCAATGGTATTAAGGCACAGTATAGCAGAAACAGAAATGAATTAGTGTAAGATGCAAATGTTATATGGTTTAGTGTTTTTTTTTTTTTTTTTTTTTAAGAGCCAGTTATCACTTCAGATTTAGAATCACCACAGGCTTGATCCTTAAAATGTACAAATCCTCCAAGGATACTTGCCTTACTGTTAAATTAACTGATAGGTATAGAGTTCTCTGAGGGTATTAGATGCCTGCACAACATGACATGGCACAAGATAGAGCCAATATAAATGGGTACATCCCTATTGGAAACAGCAGCTCAAAAGTGAAGAAAATTATTGTCTGTGTAGTGAAAGCAGAGTAGAAGAAAGTATAATCAGCTTGTGCTACACTGTTTGGAAATCAATGTGGAATTGTTTCATAATGCAAGGACTTAAAGGTATGTCAGTGTGGTGCTGTGCAGAAATAACTGAGCTAGGTGTGAATGAGGCAGAGCTGATACCAGGGGTGATACATACCTCAAACGGAGAACAGAGTGCTGGGGTGGCTGTTCCTGTGTGCAATTTTCTTTCTTTGATATGTAAACAGCTCAAAAATAGCTCAGATAGGTCTGTGTTTTATATCTGAGGGCATATAGGATCTGCCTCTCAAGTATCCACCAAAACCTGCAGGGATGTATGTCCATATGCCTGGTTTATATCTAAAGATAATTATAATTGTGAGCACAAATCAGATATTCTGCAACTAACACATTTTAGTCTGGCATTTCTGAAACAGAAATTTGTCTTAAATGTCTTGTGACATGCATATGTGCTTGATCTGCATGCACCAAGCAAGTCTGGCACTCGTGCATGTGTTGGACTTGCTGCAAAGTGGAAGTCACTTGAATAGCATCACAGCATCAGACTCCTCCTGCGTGCACAAGGGAGCTGTACGGAGGGCCCTTGGTGGATGCGGTCAACAGTGCCACTGTGTTGTGTTCCTGCTAGTTCAAGCATCCACTCTGCTCCACTTCATGAGACAGAAACGTTTTGTTAGAACTTTTATACCTATTAGTTATTGCACTAGAGGAAGTTGTCCTCACGGAATTTTGAGATTCATCTGTGCCCAGTCTGTAAATGTGTCCAGGTTTTGTATATGTAATAGCTTGGATGGAGTATTTGTGATGGGGTCAGTCAGATTTTCAGAGATGCCGGATAAGGATGGAAAGCCAGAGAAGTGGTAGTTTTATGTATTCTAATAATTGAAGTTCCAAAATGAGCATGCGAATAATGTATTTCCGTGCAGGTGTGCTATCAAGAGCTCACGGGTAACATACAACTGATTATACAAAATGTTTAGGTGCAGGTTTGCACTTTTCTGATGGACGAATAAATTCTTTGACCCACCTACTTGCATTTTTAAGACAACTGGAAAGAAAATTTATTATAAATTCCAACCTGTCCATCTCAAATGGGATAACCGATTTTTTCACCCAAGAGAAAAATAGTATTTTATGTACTATTTGTCAAGTACTGTCTGTCATGCTCAATTCATGACCTGCCATGTTAGGCATTGGCTATGGGAGGGCACTGTTGAATAATAATCTAGCAATATGTTGTCACATTTGTATGTTATCACAAGTTTGACACAATGGCAGAAATACTAACGTAGTAAGGTTGTACATGTTGCATAAAATCTGGTACAAAATGAAGAAAAACACACTTATACCTCCATTAATAGAAATAGAAAGTGTGAACTCATCCCTAGCAGTAGACACATGAGAATCCGAACAGAAGAGAAACAAGCCTGCTTTGGTTTTACTCTTTACCCAGGAACGATTTTTGTAAGGCCTCCGTGAGTAGGTGCGTGGCAAAAGTCAGCAGAAGAAGGTCTTTTTCCCCTTAGTTTTAACTCTGAAATCCAATGAACTGAAATAATCAAATAGAAGAGATTGCTGGTGAAAGCCCTTGTGTTCCTGCTACAGCTAGAGTGGTAGTGAAACTATCATGGAATATAATCCAAAGAAAGCAATGCTGGACCATTTCATTTTGGCAGCTGAATCTGGATTGATTCCAGAGCAGCTCATCTTTTATTCAAAGAAAATTTGAAAAGGGATTTGACTTGGCATAGTGTCTCATCTAGAGAACAATGAAAGCAAAAAAGTAAATAAAAATAAATACGACAATAAAGGCATGTAAAAAAAAAAGAGCTATGCTAAAAAAAATGCATAAAATTGACAAACAGAAAGGAAGATGAAATAATAGAGAAAATAATAGAAAAATGTAGTAGAATAAGTGAAATAAAATCAGATAGGAAATTACATGTCAGAAGAAGAACTACAGTGGAAAGAGGAAACAGAAGAAACCATGCAGAGAGAGCAAATAAAGCAGAACAATATTGAAAATCAATTTGAAAGAGAAAAAATACGTGATTTGTTGGGGTTTTGTTTCCCCTGAAAGAATTTAAAATACAAAATCATGTATTGTCTAAGGTCTAAACTGACAAGTGTCTATTCTAATGGAATTTTAATGGAATAGTATTTTTTTTTCTTTTTCAGTATTATATAGATTATTTTGCTCAGCCAACGAGGAGGATACAATGGAGGATACAATGAGAATTCTGCAGTTGTTACAGTTAGAACTGAGGTGGTTCAAATATGTAGTGAAATGTAGTGAAGCTAATTTTAACAAAGTCTGTGCCTTTGAAATCTTGGTAAAGCTTTCAGTCTCTGTCTTCTGCAACTTAATGGGTGTCTGTGGACTCTCTCTTCCAATAGCGGTAGATGATAAAGGTAGTTGCAACGGTGAATGCAGCTTAGTGGAGACCAGGAAGGAAAGTGGTAAAACGCTTCCAGATGGATTTCCAGGAGGTCCTCTGTCATGGCACAGTAAAACTCAGCACAGGCCATTTAACCTGTGTATAGGGGAACTTTGCAGTTTGCTGTGGCCTCCCTGGTGTCCTGGCCAGGGGCAGGGTGGATGGAGTGCAGTGCAGGGCCCTCCAAGCTGGCACTGCTTGCTCCGGAACTCAACTTGGAACTGGCTGCTAGGAGCAAAATTTAGGAAATTCTGGACATTGTGAAGCAGAGGGGTAAGCAAGGCTGTTACCGTGGGGTTTCACTGCTTTGCCATTGTAACCTCAGGATTCTGAAATAGTGTATTCCAATTGACTGATAAGTGCCAGCTCTTTTGGAAAAGGCTGCTCTTTGTCTCTGCAAACACCTGTTCGTCTATGGGTCCAGTAGGGATGAACTCTTTATCAGGAGCATAAGCTCCTTTGGACTTGCTGGGTAAAAACAGAAGGTTGTCCAAACCACAGAAACTTATCCTGGCATGGTAAAAGTGTAGGATCAGGACATGCTTGCCTAGGAACTAAAACACATTTTACGAAAAATCTTCAGCAACAAAAGTTGTGAAAACTTTCAGATTTCTTACTTGAAATTCAAGCAAACAAACAAAAACTGAACAAAAAAACCCCAACCAACCAACCAAAACCCTTCCCCCCCCCCAAAAAAAAAAAAAAAAAAAAAAAAAAAAAAAAAAAAAAAACCTAAAAGGGCCTGAAGTTAGGAAGTTATTGTGAGGGGGGAAGAAAAAAAAAAAAAGGCTGGCAGGGAATTACCTTTTTGATATTCTGTCTTGCATGCCTCACTGCAAATGTTTTAAATGATACGTTCCAGCCCATGCTTCTATTACCTTTTTGTAAATTATCTTGTAAATTGTGCTGAGATTTGGAGTTTCCTCATTGGAGAACAGAACAAATTCTACTTCATAACAGGTTAAAGCTTTACTGTCATGCCCCAAAGCAACTGCTTTACTTCTCTTGAGGATATAATACATCTTGACAGTATCTTCCCTAACTTCAGCATCCCTGTTTGTGCTGGGCTTTACATTCCGAGCACCTTTGAGCTGTAGATTCAGATTCCCTGTTTCTGGATCCAGCACTTGTCACAGGTGGTTAAAACTCTGCTTTGCTTTCTGGGGGCAGTAAGAGAAGGGCTACTTGGCAAGCTCAGGACTTAGCAGCAGCCGTGGCCTGAGCTGCTGCCACATCTAGAGCCATTCATTTCTGTGCCGCGCGGCTGCAAAGGGCTCCCTCCCCTGCAGCAGCACAACCGTGCGGGGAGTCCTGCTGTGAATTGGATCAGCAACTCATCTGGGTTAAAACAAAACAAATTACCTGCAAAGCCAGTGGAATGGCAGCACTTGCAACTGGTGTTGCTGCTGAAATCTCTCTGTTTTCACCCACACTTGAACTCGCTTCTCCCATGTTTCATTTGGGTTTGTTAGTTCCCTGAGCTCTGGGATGGCATCCCTCATTTTTCCTTCCGGCAGCGTGCGTTGAGAATCTTAGGATGTTTGCGAGACTTGCAATAAAAAATTTCACCTAGGAATTCAATATTAATGACCACTATTCAATTGATCATTAAATCGCCCAAACTGCAGAAATTATCTTTCTTAACTTGTAAGTTAAGAACTTACAGAAAGCTGAATATGAATTTGGTCATACGAGCAACAGCTGATTTTTGGAGTATATTGTCTTAAGATCAAGTAACATATCGGCTCAAATAATACATTTCTAAGCACTGTATAGAAGTAGTAGTGGATATATGTTACATCTGTCTTAGTCTCGTTTCTATTTCTTTGCCGCTGCAGGGAATCTTTTGGATCTCAGTTAATGTTATTCAGAAAGCCAGCGTTCTCTGTGGCTCATTTCCTCCTGCCTGTTCTTTTGATTCTGGTAGCTTTCTTCTCAAGTACAAGCAATAATCCTGCTTAGAAGCATGGTTTTGCCCATAAGATCTCAAATATCGCATCCCAGCCATATTGCGTTTACAAAAATACAACCTGTTAGAGTTTGGCGGAACCCCTCAAATTCATTCACAATTCAGCTCTCTTTCCAGAGAGTCTCTGCTTTTATACTAAACCCAAGTTTTTCAAATACTGGCAGCTTTAAACAGCTCTTCGTTCAAAGGACAAAAGCTCCTGAGGTGGAAGTCTTTAACGTTTGGACCGACCCATTTGAAGGTTTTATGAAGTCAGACAGAGCTGCTAAATGTGATGGACTCGCAGTCTGCCAAATCACCTGCTGTTTTGTAGGTTGAACTCTATTGAATTTAACTAAAATTCAAAAGGTGCTGAAATTATATGCTGGCCTCTTGATTCCTTCTCTCTCTTCAGATTAGACTAATGGTTTGTCTAAATTCTGCTACATGTGGAAAGGATACCGGCTCCATGCTCAATATAGATATTTTATAAGCTACAGAGAGCCTGTGAACAATAAATAACTTCATTAATAATTCTATAAAAATTACTCCTAAGTAAGCACATTCTTGCCTGTCCGCACGCATACTGGGAGCACAGTGAAGACTGCAGTGTTCGGACTGCTAAATGAAAATAGCTACTTAATATGGTGGGAACAAGATGCAGATTGCATTAGGGTGGCATTTCATCTTATCTGTTAGAGCTTCTGGGATTATTCTTTTCCGCTCCTGTTTCAAAAGGAATTCATTATGCTGAGATGTACAGCAGGAATACAGCTTCCTTTATGAAATTATTAAGCTGCTTTACAATTAAAATTGCCATCTTTTGTCTTAACTGCTGTTGTTTATAAGTGAGAATAAAAACTGAACGCTAAACAAAATTATTGCAAAGTACGTGTTTCTTCTCTGGGAGTGCCTTTTCCCTTTTCTTATGGAAGGCTGATGTTCCTCTAGCGTGTATTATTAATCACATATTTTATTTATCTTAAAGTAGAAGTCCCCACGGGGCTTATGGTTCCTAGTGTGTATTTGCTGCACACTCATGTAATGATGAAAGAGTAAAAAGGCCCCTGTTTCAGTCTATTTAGAAAGCTACAGTGGGCAGAGCTGAAGGCCTCCTCTCTGCGGGCCTCACGAGGCAGCAGCTGCCTTGGAGTTGTGGTAACAGCATTCCCTCACTGTCACCAACTCCATACGGAGCAATTGCTACAGCCAATTAAACTCTGATTATTAAATGACAATGGATTTCGTCAAAAAAAATACAGAGAATTCTGTTGTCCTGTGGCAATTTGTTTTGCATTACAGCTTGCTTTATAAGTGGTGATACTTTTTGTATTGATTCTTTATGGCATCGTAACCTGATACACAATGAAGAGCTTAATTTATTGGATCATATCAGAGGAGATCTGGAGGGAAGCGCAGTAATTGCTTTCTGCCTCACAAGACTTTCATAAACGGGGCTCTGCTAAGTTTCACAGGTTACGTATGGAGCAGCTGAGGGCCTGAGGAAGGAGGCGTTGATTAAAAGAGTTGCAGTATGTTGATGGTATTTAGCTTTCTTGTCTTTTGTTAATCTAGCCCAGAAGTTGCAGCAATGTACGTGCTAGTGACTGGGATGTGGAAGAATGGTGTTTCAGGCTGAATCTGGGTCAATGTGAGATGATATTGCCAATTACAAAGCATTAATAGGACTGTACTGGTAATATTTTTTGATGGTAATGGAAATATGAAATAACTGATGGAAAGCTAATAATTGGGCAAAACTGTGGATTGTAATTAAATAAGTTTGCAGATTGAAAACCTCTGGATTGCCTGACAGACTGTGTATAATCAAGCAACAAGATTTAATAAATGGTATATAAAGAAAAAAGAATATGGTTCACACTAACATATTGAAGAGGATGTTAAATTAATTAATTAAAAATCCTAGATTTTAAAATGGAGTTTAGGAAATCATTGTCAGTACTAATTAAACCTGAGATGATGGCAAAATAGGGAATATAATGAAAGAGAAGAGTACGCCAAGTGAAAAGCTGGAGGCTGCCTCTGCTCAGGTATCCGCTCCTGTCTTCTGTTCAACGTTTCATTTTGCTTGTTGTCACGATATAGAGTAGCAGTACCTAAGACAGGCAACAAGAAGTTGTATCTTCACCTTGTACACACTATATGATGAACACATAGTGCACAGTGAATGCGGTTAAGAGATGCTGCACTTTAATTCAGCATTAATTAAAAGATGACAGTAGGATGCTTAAAACTAAATTATATTCTGATGACTGTTTTTAAAAAAAAAAAAGAAAAAGAAAGAAAGTGTGAAAATTTCAGAACATTCCAAGTTAACCAAACATTTCAGCGAAGGGTTATTTTTTGGCTTTATAATACGAAGTGTACAGTAATAGCAATAAACGCATACAGTCTTTTTTAGTAACATGACATGTCAATGAAAAGAGTAAATGCCAGATTTGGAAATGTGCTTCATTAATTTCAACAAGCAAATGTAAGAGTGAAGAAGGATAAAAATCTGTCAAATCTCCTTAAGATGAATTTTAACTGCATGTGAATATTATTGTCTACTACGCTTGAGCGCAGAAGTCTTTTCTGCAGGAAACAAAAACGTCAAAGAAAGTATATGATTTTAAACACTTTCCCGTCAATGTGTCTGACCTGTAATGTGACAAAGACCAGTTCTAGGAACAAGCAAGCAGTTGCTTTCCTAGTCTCGTTAATCCTTGGCCTGCGTGCTGCTGTGTCCAGGTTTTGCTCCCGTCGAACTAGCCTGTGTGCTGCCTATGCCCTTTCACAGGTGAGTGTTTGCTGCTAGGTGGCAATAATTTTAAATCAGGGCAATGTGGAGATGTTTAGAAGAACAGTTCCTGCATGTTTTCAAGATCAATCTTTCCTGTAGCATTTCCTTAAATAAATAGAAAGGTAATTTCAGCATGAGCACAACATTGCTTTGTTGGTTTATCAAACTTTATCAGTGATGTCAAGGCAGGGCTTGTTACCACCTTGCTCTTGGCGTGTCCTGCAGAAATTATAGGCTTGTATTGACATGTTCTTTCACTATTTATGGATTGCTGTTTGCAACTTTCTATTTTTGTTTGTTTTTGTTGGGTATGCTTACCACAAATACTCGTTAATGAAGGGGAGGAATGGTTAACCCATGGAATAGCTCTGGGTTAAACATACTAACTTGTTACCAAAACTGTTAATCTCCTATGTGATACATCTTTTCTGTTTTATTTCTGGCAGTCTGGTATTCACTATTTCTGCTTTAGACTGATAGTTTGCACTGAGAGATTGATGGCTAATCTGGAATAAATAAATTGCACCCATGCATGAGAGATGTATTACACATTTGGCATATTGGTATTCCTCCTTATATTATTTAAATCTCAAAGAACACTCTCTGTAGGTCAGCTAGTATACTTTTTATGTCATTGTTAATGAGAAATTTCAATTAAAGTGTTATGAATAATTTATATACTCTCATTGAATACTGTATCCTGCAGCACTTAGCATTTAGCAATATTAAAATGGTTTCAGGTGGCTGTGCTAGGTTTCTGGCAAGATATTGGTCAGTATGCTCTGGATTTCTGAGTAATAGTAGTATTATAATGAATCATAATATTCTAGTTTTGACTTGAGGTTTAGGTTCAGTGTATGCTGTAGAAATTTTGTGTTTTTACTTTTTTTGGGGGGTGGGGTACATGGTTTCATCTTCCAGTTGCTGACATAGTATTTTCATGCTGTTTTCCTATTTTGAGATGACTTAGACAAAACTTGACTGTACAGACCATTACATACAACATTTTAGCTGAGATTTTGACCAAAGTGTACAAAAATAATATCACAGTGAGGTGGTAAGGATTAGATTTCTAGCTCTCGTGAGAAGAGGGAAGAAAAATAAAAAAAAAAATGAAGTCCATCTGCTCCTTTCACCTCTTCTACAAATGGGTGAAGATGAGTTGTCCTGGGAGTGTTTCTGATTATTTCTGTTGGGGAAGGATGGAGCGTGGAAGCCATCAACGCAGCCACCTTCATGTACGTTACTGGAGAAGGGATCTCAGTAAGATGCCCCCAAGGTGCTGGGGGATACACGTTGGATGAGCACGTTCCCCCGCGCCAGCCTCCCCCTCGCTGTGTTTCTCTGCAGCTCGCTGCAGGGAGAGGAGCTTTCGGGCACGTCTGCGGCCCTGCGTTCGGATGCTTTGCTCTGATTCTCACTCTGGGGAAAGTTTGGTTAACCTAGTTTTGCTGAACAATGGTTTTATAGTTGTTTCAGTGCTTGAAATGTTATGCCAAGGCTGCAGAGTGGAAAGGGAATGGCAAGAATTTAACGAACTCCCATGATTGTTTGTGACTTCTAAGTCTCATCATGAGATGCAAAAGCAGGAAATGTCACTTGCATGGTAATTTTATCTCGAGTGAAATGTAGGCTCCAGGCATTTTTACCACATAATTGGCAGAGCAGAAATACTTAAGGGATTGTTATGGGCTATCTTCTTGTCAATATTTGATTTTCAGGACTTGGCTATGAAGCTTCTCTGTTTTAATTTCCGCAGAGTCTAATCTTGATTATTCAAATCAGAGTTTCTCTCTCCTTCCCCGCAGATCCTAAGCCTTACACGTACATAACTTTTTAATGCTCCTGGGCATAACATAGCTGATCCAAACTGAGCTAGATTAGCGAAAGGAGAAGCAGCAGCCAGCACTGTGTTTTTCTGTTTAGATCCCTGAGAAGAAGATCCCTAGTCCCACCTGCATTTAGGGGTAGGGGATAGGCCTCGGCTCAGGCTGTGCCCGGTGACAGGCTGCCTGTGGGTAGGTGCCTCCGCCACCACCGTGGTTAGGCTGGCATCCTCCTGACACACGGATGGGCACAACCGTAGGGCAAAGCAGCACGTTGGCTGAGAGCCAATATGAAGGCAAAGTAGCTCCTAATAATTAAGGAATGTTTAGGACTGTCATTTTGTTCATAGCTTGACAGAGTGATGTTGCATCTTCCGTGCCTCAAACGCAGCTTTCACCTTTGGTCCCATTCAACTGGGCTGTTTCTCAGGAAAAGCAGATTAGCAGTGACACTCTTCTTTCCCTCGCAAAGAGAATTTCACACCCTGCAGCGTCTGGTGGCATGGAAATGTGCAAATCTATGAGGAGTCGGTCACATTCGCACGTCGGGCTTTCGCGTGCTGTCCCGGGAGCAGTGCTGGGAGAGCCTGCGCAGCGGGGGCGGCTGCGCGGTGGCACGGCCACGACGCCGCTCAAAATGGAGCTTTCCTTCTCAGGAAAACCGCAGGGCTTCCGGTCTTCTGTTGGTGGTGTTGTTTTGAAATATTACTGTAAGATCAGATCATTTCTTGAGAGGAAAATCCACGTTTGCTAAAAATCTCATTTTTTATTTTTTCCAGGAATAGTATGTGATTAAAAGATGGCTATAGTGGGCATAGCAGTAAACATTCCCCAAATGCAGGTGGACAGTAAGAATCTGTTTCTGCAATAAAGCCACGCAGTTGAATGCCGAGGTCTGACAGGTGTCATGGGAAGAACCAGAATGTGCTGATAGCCAACCTGTGAATCATTGCCAACCCTCGTCCTAGTCTGCATATGAGGGGAAAATCATTAACTGGCAAGTTCAATGTTCTGTACAGTTTCCTGGTACCTTGTAGTCTAATTTCCATAATTTGCAGTCTTCTAACTCTTCATGGAAAAGTTGGACATTTTAAATTGATGAAGCATCTTGGTAGAATTTAAAAGCCACAATCTTTTGCAAGAGAGGGGTGCACAGGAAAAGCCATCACCTGGCAAAGAAAAGTCCGTGATTGCAGCCTCGGAAAATAGGGCCTGCTCAGTTCTTCGACACAGAGGGTGTTACTCCTGAGAGCCATGTACCTTCCTGATATCTGCAATGTAATTTTCAGCTTATAATTTAGGAAATAGAAGAAAAGGTGAATTTAGCCTAAGGACTGAGCTGGCAGAGACATTATGAGCACTTCAGCTATTAATTCTCTACACAAAAAAAAGGGGAAATAAGACAAAGACTTTAATTACCTCTCCTTGGGGGGCATTTGACTTTGCTCCTTTGCCACAGCATGCTGCCGCTTGTTTGCTGGGCAAGAGTCAGACCTCCTCTGCTTTCAGCAATGCAATTTCCAGTGACACCAACTGAGAAGAACCACTGTGGCTTTAAAATTAGTGTCGTCTTATTTGTCTTTTCAAGTTCATTTATGTCAGTTGCCACCAGAGCCAGAGTGCAATCTCTTTTTAATCATTTCTTCATTCCCCCTTGAATGGTCTTAGTATAGCCAGCTAGAAACTGAGATGAAAAACTCCACTTAATTTGGTTGCCTTTCATCAGGAACTTCACTTACTACAGAGGCACTCTATTAGACCACAGATGTCAAGGCAGCTCAAGACATTAGCTGTCAAAGTAACTCTCCATAACCACCTGCTATTTACATGCAAAACATGCCTCCCTGTTGAGACGAAAACTGTAAACACATTTCTGGGAGAAAACTACTGGCTTAAGCTTTGACAGAAACTTTTGCTGTTTTGCTTTTATGTGATCCAGAAAAAAAAAATCCCTTGCTGTCAAAATGAACGCAAGAAGCCCCATTTGGGAAGAACTCTTATTGCTTTAAATGCTTCCACAAAACTACTTTGATTTTACTTTTGCAAAAAGGTTATAATTTATTTGTCTCTCTTCACTCCCTGTCTACCTCACGGCAACTATGATTACGTACAAATAATAAAATCTGATTGTCTTGCCTGCAGTATGACAGAATTGCTGCTTCTGCTGCAATACTAATAGCTGATTATTTATACCTCTGTGCTAATTCAGCTTTACTGCATGATGCTTTAGAAGGTCAGCTTCTCATCCATCTGTGACTGTGTTCTACTCAGCTGAAAATGAGGTGTCTTTTTTTTTTTTTCTTTCCAGATCCTCAGAACAACTATCTGAATAGAAGATAAGCCTTTTAGTTCCTTCATCCTCAGTTAATGCTTTCATCCTCAGTGCACACACACAAAAAAGCAAGATAAGACTCATTCCACTGGCAGGGTAAGACTGTGACTTGAAATTCTTGAGAGTATTAACCTTTTGGTGGTCCATGGTCCAAAGATATTTGCTAACCCCGTACGGATGTGGTAGATACGCACTTCACAGTTTCTGTTGATGCTACTGGTTGGATAGTCCAACTTGATTAAGCAGATCTACAGGTTGGGAGCATTAAAGGTTTTAAGTTCCTGTGTATGACAGTGGCACTACCAGTGCAACTGAAAAGACACATGTGAAAGCAGAGAGCAAATATAGACCGGTTAGCTTTTGCAAACAGATCATTCTTTTTTTCTTAGAGAAAGTGCTAACGTTTCCTCTTTAGATATCTTTAGGTATTAGGGGGTAGTCATATAAACCTTGAAGAAAACTCATTATTAACAAATTTCAAGATCTCTTCCTGGATAAAGAATTAGCTGTATTAGAATCACTGCATTGGCATCAGATGGAATTTCATGAAGATTAGATTTAATGTAGTATATTTAGAAAGTAATTATTGCCACAGAACTGCTACGCCTGCTTGATATTTTTTCCTATTAATACCAAGCCCCAACCTCTGGGTCCAGTCAGGCTAAGCTGGCAGTTTTAATTGGGCAACTCCCTGAGCTTCTTCATCCTTTATTCCTTATGCATTTAGAATTTTGACTCCTCAAGTGAGAAAGCAGGCATGGGGAAGAGCATATTACTTCACTGCTGGAAAGAGATCTGTGTATGGAATCCCAAGCAGGCAACTTTTTAACGAAATTGAGAATACTTAAACTATGCAGAACTCAGCTTGTGCAGAAAGATAGATGAGGTGAACTATTAGGAGTTTTTCCATTTCAGATTTTATGCTTCTGAGAATACAATACTTGCCACCAATGCCTGAAAGTCATTATTCCAATGTTCCCTTTCTGCTGATGAGAGAAACGCCCCTCAGAGATCTCTACACATTTTTGGCGTCTAAGAGCTGGCAAATTAGGGAGGGAAAATGGGAGTAAGTTAAAGGATATTGAAGTACCTAAATGGAAAAATAATGGAGTTCCGTTTCAGAATACCTACAAAATACCCTGGAAGGTTATTTTGATGTGACTCTTTTGAGCTGGGTGTATTATGGATAGAAAATAAAAATAAAATAAATGTGCAGGTTTATGAGTAAAATAACAACCAGTAAATTAAAACAATCCGTTCTGAGAGTGCTACTTTGAGTCCGTGTTTCCTGCTGGCTACCACCACCCCGGTCCGCAGAAACACGTTGTGCTTGTGAATTAGAAGGCAGACTGTGAAGGATATAATGCAGCGCAGCGACTCTGGCCTTGGATGGCAATCTGACAGCACATGCAAATGGCTGCAATAGCAGCAAGTGCAAAGATGGGACAGCCCACCAGCAAATTAGACAAAAAGCTTACTGCCTAAGAGGCAATAAAGAGTACAGGCTCAGTCAAGACTAAATAAGGATTACAGCACTGTGCACTCCAATTAAAAATCTGAATACAGAAACATAAACAATGCAAAACATAACAATTTGTTTTCAGTTATATATTTTAAGCAAAAGGTAGGTTTTTTTCTTTCTTTTAATGAACAGATGAGAAAAAAACAAATGTACCTTTTAGTTCTCAGTGCACATGTAATTTTTTTGCAGCATCACCTAGCAGGGAGAAAGCTCAATGCAGAAAAAGGACCCTGAAGTTAGAGGTGCTGAAGGTTGCTTAGGATGAGATATGGAAAGAGAAAAGGGGTCCTTCCGAGGTAAAAGCTTTCCATGATAATTCAGACTGTAGACATACTTTTGGACTTGTGCTGAACATAGCTATGGAGGGACTCTAATAATATGGACTATGCAAACACAGTATGAAAATACTGGCTGGTTTCACTGTTACAACTAAGATATTTTAGTGAAGTATTTCTATCAAAGTAATTACCTAGAAGAAATTTTGGTGACAGAAATTTGGTGTGGCACACTAATATCAGTTCTTAATTAGGTAGTTATTATGGTTCTGAATACCTGAAAGTTTAGATTAGATTTACATTAGGTTGTATCATATGTGTTTATATTAATTTAGGGGTATTTGTTTAGAATTCATCAATAAAACTAGTTGTCAATGATACTTTGGAGAAATATTTATATTGATGCTGGCTTTGTAGTACTGTATAATGAATACATTTAGAAACAGCTGTGTGGTTTTGCTTCATGTACTTGACATGACTCTGGCCTTTTAACTTTTAAAACATTTCTCCAATTAAGCTTTTCAAGCCCTTAAGGCTGTCCACAGCTGCTGCAAATTGATTTCTCCCATGATGATATTTAGAGTTCCTTGCTGAAAGATGGGAGTGCAAAAAACTCAGCATCTTTTAATATTTCTTTCTATCCTTTTGGACTTGCACATTTCTAAAGGTGATCTGAAAAGTTGTATTTTTCTTCCTTTCTTCTTCATCTTCCTCTCCTTTGCAGATGTCAAAATTGTTTACTTTTAAAGGCCATCTTATCCAGGGTTAATCCTAAAAAAGTCCTGTGTTAGGACCTTTGGTGAGCAGCAATCTGGAGCATAAATAAGAAGTCCTGAAAAATTATTAAGAAACAGATTTGTAAGCTGTATCGGAGGCACCGATAAGGGGGTCTGTGTTGCCGTGTTTTCCTGTGGCTGCGCTGGGACGAGCAGGAGGGAGCCCCTTGGGTGGCTCCTCGTCGGTGGAGCGGAGCACGGCGTGGGGGCCTGTCCTGTGGAGCCTGCTGCCTCCCTGCTCCAGGGGGCATCCCTTGGTCACCTCAGGAAAAGGGACTTCTCACTACTGCAGCCTTGCTTCCAATGGTTCCCTCTAGCATTTCTTTGCATGGGATCCCAAGACTTGCAAAAACATTGGACAACACTGGCTGAGTTTCTGCTTCCGCCTCGGCTGTCTCCTCAGGCCTGGGCAGCCTCTCACCTTGTGTCTTCACCGCCTCACTCGGTAAAGGCACCGTCACAGGTGCTGCAAATGACAGCAACGTCCTGCAGCCCAGGGGACACAGAGCAACTAAAGCTTTTAAGTAAGTGTTTTGATAGCCACGTGTTTTCTATTTGTGTGGTGCATTGGCTTAGCTGAGAGAGATTGATGCTGCTTCTGCTTTCCTGTGGAATGTCTTTATGTCTTTTTTTAATGGAAAATGACAATGTAGAAGGTAGGTCACAGCTACAGAAATTCCTTCCTGAGCATTTGGAAGCATGATCAAGTCTGCAAAATATTCCCTTTCCCTAAATTTAGTGGACAGGGAGAAATATCAAGGAAATGTACTCATTATAAACAAATAATAAAAAAGGAAACTATTTACAAGTCAAATTTCCTTTTTCCTTTTTCCTTTTTTTTTTTTTTCCTGACTGAACAAGGGATTTGCCAAACCATGGAAACAGCCTGAAATTATCCATAAAATTATGACTAGAAAAACACTAACTGCAGAAAAATGATTACTATTTGTTGAATAGGACATTCAGTAGGTTTCCAAAGGAAATGCAGGAGTTTTGCTGCTGCTCTGATCTCCTCAGAAAGACAGGCCTGTCCCAGCTAGGGCCCTGGGGCAGCAGACTTGGCAGAGATACGATATGATTTTTTATTTATTTATTTATTTATTTTTTTAAGCTCTTATTTACACTCTGGGTGTAAGTGGTGTTTGACCTGATTCACACACATCTTTACAGGTCTTTTCTCTCTTGCTTTTAGGAAGTGGGAGGCACCGTTTATCTGCACAATACAGCTCTAGGGCTAATTAGCTATAATACAGCTGTAGTTGATACATTGTTCTCTGTTAGTACAGTCACAATTCTTCCACTAAACTTCTGGTAATATGTCATTCTGTGAAGGCAAAGCAGTTTATGAGGAGTTGATTCAGGTAGCTCTTCTGCAATGGTGTACCTCCTGTGCCGTTCCTACACCTCTCCAGCAAGGGAAAAATGCTAGGTAAAAATGAAAGTCATAACCAGGCTAACTCACGCTATCCATCATTGAAGTCATTTGCTTTATGTCCGTGCTACCAGCAGGACCTTGACAGATTGTATATATGTGCAGTCATTGAATATATTTGTATGTTTCTGGATCTCAAATCTTTCAAAATATTCCTTGTAGCTTCTATGAGAGTATGTTAGTGACTGTGAATGTGGGGATTTGGTTTTCCCGGGACCATCGTGAAGCTGTTCTAGAGTATAGTGCTGTCTTGCTGTGCTGGCATGTCAGGCGAGTGCCTGAAAGTTGGTTAAGGACATATTACCATAGCTGGAAGTTCAAATTTGCCTGACTGATGGGAAAAAAAAAAAAAAAAAAAAAAAAAAAAAGTATTTGAAAACTGTGATTGTGTGAATTGGCAAGCATTAGAAATAAAAATGTTACGCTAGTGTTCAGTTTGGCATTTAGTCTTGGTCCTTTCATTAGCCGCTGAAATCTCCTCCTCCAGGAAACTCAGGGAGGCCCCATCCCCTCTGTGAACTTGTGCAAAAGGCTAAAATCTGACTTCTTCAGCAGAGTTTGCAGTCTCATTACTTTGACATTAAATCTGTTCACTTATATGACTTTTATTTCCTTGCTGTTATTGATGTACATTTAATACTAAATTTAAACTTGTTCTGAATTAAATTACAGTAAGAAGGCTGATGAGATAACACAGTGATTAAACCTCTGTTATCAGTAGCACCCTTACTTTTTTAAACAGTGAACAGTTTAGTGTCATCCCATTCAGTTGTTATCAGAGAATTGCCATTGGTTCATTAATAGCTTTACCCATTGAAATAGCAACAATTTAATGACTTTATACAAAGTTTTGCTTCCAAGGAACTTTGTTGTTCATGGAAGATACAACTAAAATTATTCTCAGAATTTTTAAGTTACCACATTTTATCACAATTAAAAGCTAGATTTTTGAATTTAAGAACAGTAGAATTGAGGTTGCTTTCTAGATTGATTTTAACATTAAAATGAACAAATTAAAAGAAACAAATTTTGTTAGTAGTAGCCTGAAACATTATGTCATTTTGCCAACCTGACCATTATGCCATCCAAGCTCCTTGTCATATTTATTCATATTTTCAGTGGTGCATGTCAATATTTTGTGACAGTGTTTCTTAGGACAAACTTTGAGATAAATGTAACATTAATTTCAGAGTACCTATGTTTTGGTGAGTAAAGAATGAAAAATCAAATTCAAGACATTTTTTAATGGATATTTACAATTAAAATAAAAAAATACAGAGCTAGTGTTTCATATGCCTTATTGTGAGCTTCCAAAAATGTAATAACTTAATAGTTCCGTTTCAGACACAGAGCATTAGAAGTTGTTTTATCCATTGCGTCGTCACTGCTTTACTGACTATAAAAGAAATTTTCCAAGGTGGTTGATGCTAACTAAAAGAGCAGTTAAAATAAGGTGTACTGTGTGTTGTCTAGTAATATCCAATCATCTTAAGTATTGTTAAGGTAAAAAAGAGAAGAGAAGAGAAGAGAAGAGAAGAGAAGAGAAGAGAAGAGAAGAGAAGAGAAGAGAAGAGAAGAGAAGAGAAGAGAAGAGAAGAG
>VZSV01000308.1:78442-105881 GCA_013398735.1 Nothocercus julius
GGAAAAGAAAGGAAAGGAAAAGAAAGGAAAGGAAAAGAAAGGAAAGGAAAAGAAAGGAAAGGAAAAGAAAGGAAAGGAAAAGAAAGGAAAGGAAAGGAAAGGAAAGGAAAGGAAAGGAAAGGAAAGGAAAAGAAAAGAAAAGAAAGGAAAAGAAAAGAAAGGAAAAGAAAAGAAAAGAAAAGAAAAGAAAAGAAGAAAAATCTAATGAAACAACAACAGGCCATAAGAGGGTGTTTCTCCAAACTTCTGCCTTAAAAGCAACTTCACCTGTGGTCAAGCAGACAGAAGTAACTGAACGTTATTAAAAATTAGTTTCATACAATCTCTTGGCACAGATAGCGACAATGTGTAATTATGTCCTTGTTGTGCTCTGCTCACTGATTAGCATTGAAGGGGAGGATCTAGACTAGAATAGCCATAGTAGGAAGGCAGCCAGCACATTAGCTGCCACTTGAGTATACATAGCTCTTAATAAATCAAATTGGCAAAGTATCAGCTGGCACTGAGTGGCTGTGTGTGTTCTGCAGTAGTCTTCTACAAAATGTAGTTTTTTGACATAATCAATAATTATTATCGGAGGCGTCACAGTTAAACGGCTAGAAGTAGGTTAAGCTCTGTTGATGGTGTTTTCTGTGGAAGGTAATGAACTGTGCATACCAGATTTAATTTTATTGGTTTCCACTGAATTTGACTCCATAGCCACTTTGAGCAAGACATCAACTGACAGCAAGGTTGGAAGCTTTAGTCGTTATGACAGGCTCTAACCACCATATTATATCCTGAAGGCACAGTATTTTTTTCCATCTAGCTTTTGTGTAAATCTTAGTGAATACAAAAATATGCCGCACAATGTTTGTTTATGTTAGTAAGCAATTAGGTTTCTGCTGTCTTAAGAAACTTACTACATGAAAAACAAATAGCAAAGAGTGTATCCATTATAACTAAGTTTTCACATCTTTGAACTTTCTCCCCATTCTAACGAGAAACTCTGTTTACTCTCAGTTGTTCAGATTTTCTCTGTTCGGCATTGAAATTTCTCTTTTGAAGCTTGACATTGATTACCAAACTCGTTGGTATTGTTCCTTTGTTATAGCCTTGTTTACTCAGTCTCAACGCTGCGCAAGTTAGACTTGCAAATGCTGTAAAACCATGGAGGAGCAAAGGCCATTACTGCTTGTGATAATACTCCTGAATAGGAGCTTCTTTCTGGGGAGGGTGCAGCACAGCCTGGCATGAGCAATTCAGGGTCATGCTCGGGGCCAGCAGAAGCTGCAGTACCATGAACCTGTGTTTATTTTGCAATACCAGGTGCAGTATTTACTTTAGTCATAAAGAGGCAGAGGCTCTGTGTGAGCACATAAGTATGTATGTATTTTTATGATAGAATCACAGAATACTTCAGGTTGGAAGGAATCTCTGGAGGTTGTGTAGTCCGGTACCCCCCATTGCTTAGGCAAGGCTAATTTCAAAGTTTTGTCAGGTAGCTCAGAGTTTTGTCCAGATAAGTTTGAAACTCTGCTGAGATAGAGACTGCATGGCCTCTCTGAGGCCTTATTCCAGTGCTTATTCCCGTTCTGTCTGTGATGCTTCCCCACTTACACCTGCTCAGGCTTTCCCTTGCGGCAACATGGGACCGCTGCTTCTTGTCCTTTCAGTGTCCACCTGTGGGACGAGTCTGTCTTCATCTTTTCTCTAACTTGCTCTATAACCTTACAGCTGAAGACAGCATTGAGGCTCCCCCTAAGCATTCTGTGCTCCAGAGGAGCAAACCTGGTTCCCTCACACTCTCCTTAGGTACATTCTCCAGCCCCTTAGCACCACAGTGGCCTTCTGAACATCCTTCTCTCTTTTTGTAGTCTCTCCCTTGTACTGGGGAGGTCCCAGATTAGAGACACAGAGACTCACATGTCCTGGAAAAAGGGATACTTCTCCCAAATGCTGGCTACACTCTTGTTAACACAGTCAAGTATGCCATGGGCCTGTATTGCCAGAGGGGTACAATGCTGGCTCCCGCTTGTTCCCATATCAGCCCCTGAGGAACATCTCTTCTAACTGTCTGCCCATTTCAGATTGGACTTGGAGTCGTGGACCAAAACTCCTAGAGCCCAGCAGTTCAGCCACTTTTTCATTGTCTGTTTTCCCTTCCGTTCAGTCCCAGTCTGCAGTGCTCAGCTAACAGGATGCTTTGGAGACTACTGAATGCTTTGCTAACGTCAGGGTAAATGACTGGTGCGCCTCCGGCCTTGTCTGCAGGGTAGTTATTTTATTATAAAAAGCCATGAGGTCACCAGGTATGATTTATGTAGGGCTGTTCCCAGTCATCTTCTTGTCCATCATGAACTTGCATCCAGAGAGATTTGCTCTGCAATTTTCCTATGAGTGAAGAGACGCTGGTTGACCTGTAGTTCCTGGAGCCTCCTCCTCGTCCTTATCAAAATGGATGTAACGTTTGCCATTTTCCAGCAAAAAGAGACGTCTCACGTGCCCAGGAGTATTTCATATGTGAGAGAGAGAGTCTCTCAGTGGTATCAGCCAGTGCCTTCAGCACAAGTGGAGAGAGACATCCTTTCCAGTCCTGTATCCTCTCCAAATGTACGTGTATGCGTAAAACCATATTTCAATCTCTGTGTTCTCTCTCATATATGCAACTGGGTAGTGAGACAGTGAATCATTCTGTTAGAGAGATGAAAGAACAAGTAAGAAGTGAAGACCTTTTAAGATGATTTCAGATTAATTACCTGTTTCTCCACGGTAATTGATTACCGTAGAAAGATCCCACTGCGAGCAGAATGCTAAAGTAGCCAATTAAAGGATGACACGGGGTTGAAGGTGGGGAAGTGGAATGATAGTAGTTGAGGAAGCATGCAAGCCATTGGAAATATTTAGCTGATATAAGCGATTTTTGTCAAGATCGAAACACTCTTGGGATAAGGGAAGAGGTGAAGCTTTAAGAGAGACTTGTAGACTGTAATGTATTAATCTCAAAAAGCTGGCAAATGTACAAAGCAGCAGGCACATAGTGTTGCTTTTAGTTGTTGAATTAATAGTTCTTGAACATGGGTGCCTGATACTGCATAAAAATATGCGCTAAGTCATATTAATCCTAGTTGCAAATTTATTTATAGCTTAGAAACACAGTTTAGCAATTTCACCCTATATCTTCTACCGTCATTTTTTTTTTTTGCAAATGCGAAACATTGTCGACTCGTCTATGCAGTCTTTTGCCATTGTCATTTCCAGCGGATAAGCCCTTTGTTTATGGCAAAAATTCTGATATTATTTCAAGGCACATCATGCAGCTGAATTTTACTGTATGAGTTCAAGGTCATCCACATTTTCCTGCACATGTCTCTAGACCTCCTTCGTGGTGCTGATGTCACTGCTTTGAGTTATTATCAGCTTTCATTTACAAGTTCCAACTTTTCGTGACATTCTGAATAAAATGCTAAAGATAAACCTTTTGACTTTCTTAAGGACCGCTTTGCTCTTTTGCTTTTATTCACACTGTAAAATTCATGCGTTGCTCTTAATATTTCCTCAGTTCAAACAATAATGCCTCACATTGCGTAATGAAATATGTTTCATTGAAGTCCAAGGAGATGAGATTTACTGCATTTCTTTTGTCTAGAAAATTAGTTATTTTATGAAACAAAGGATATTAGGTTTTTCCAGCATGATCTTCTTCTGGTTGCTTATTACCTCATTTTCCATTTAGTTTTTTGGCTTCTCTTTGTCCCTCCATAATAATGTGATTTCAGTTTTACGTACTTTATGATAAGTTTAATGAATCCACAGTTATGTAGTTGTGTTCATCTTCCTCATCTGAAATTTAGGCAAACATATGCAGTCCTGGTACTTTCCCAATTTGATAGATATCAAGAAGAAAGTCTTTGACATTTATATGTGTTGCACAAATCTGCTTGCCCTTAATCAGATTCTTTGAAGTATAATTCTAGAGTTGACAAGCGCAAAAAAAGGAAAATTTTTCTTTTTTTCTCCTTTTAACTTCTGAATCTATCATGCACAGCATGCACGTGTGCTATGCTAACTGATGCTATCTCCTGAGAAGGTAGCATTTTACTGGTAATATTAGATAACATGAATGAAAAGTTGGGATGGGATATTATTCAATTTAAGAAGTTTTGTGCACATCCAAGATTGAGATGGGTGTTACAAGCATTACTTGAGAGTAGATGTTTATCCGTGTTATAAAATGGTCCGATTTTAGATATGCTCTCCTGATCCCACTTTGGAGGGTGAAGAGAGTTTGGGGAGTGGCAGGATGTAGTCTCTTCAGGGCACAGCTGAACTGCCTTGCAGAAGGGCTACATCTCATTGCCATCATGTTTGGTTTGCCCTGATGTTCTTCTGTTGGCAGGAGGTCCTGCAGTCAACTGATGGAGGAAGACGAGTGCCTTTCCTGACAGGCTTTTCATGCTTTAAAGAGCGTCAGGTAGAACTAGCACCCACCCTGTATTCAAACTAGGATGTTCATGTCCTCCTCTCCCACCTTTTTGGTGGCCTAATTCATGGAAGCCGGCATTAGTGCTGTTCAAGAGGGTTGTCCTCCATCCTCCTCATGCATTGATTCAGGAAACCTATGTTACCTTCTCTGACTCACAAAAAAGATTATGTCTTTATTTTTCTGCGCTGCTATCATGATCTCATTATAGAGAACCCAACAGACCTCCAATTGATTTAACCTGCAGTCAGCCAAGCCTGTATATTTCTAGAAAAACTATTTGTTCTATTTTCAGAATCATAAACATTAGTTCAACCAAGCAGCTTGGAAAGGGTGTCACCAAATAACCTGCCTGCTAAATAAGCATCATGGAAAATTTGCCAAGTATTGAAAAGAAATAGGGAAATGCTATGTTTCTTGGTTGAAAGGAGGAAAAAAAAATCAGTTAGGTGAAGATAGGGAGCAGGAAGTGCAGCAGTGAAAAACGCAGAAGCAAAGGTGTGTTATGTGCTATAAGAGAAGTTTTCGATTATATTTTAAATACGCCATGAAAAAAGTTTTAAAATGTTGTGGTTTTGTTACTGAGAAGCCATTTCCTGCATTATAGAAGATAGTTGGATTAGGTTAGTTCTAAGAAAGTCCCATCAATCTTGGCAATATCTGTTTAAATATCTGTAGCTAAATAGAGATAGAAGAGTCTGGAAACATCTTTGGAGTACAGCCCTATACACATATCTACCTGCCTGTGTGTGTTATATGTTGCTGTAGGTCTGTGTTGATATGTGTAATTCTGTGAAATTTCAGTTCATATAGGTTTGTGAAGTCTCGTGTCAGCCTGACAACTTCAATGATGTTTAATTAAAAGAAAATACAGGCTACATTAATTAGTTACTTAACAGATTATTCTTGTTTTAGCTGAGAAAGCAGGTAACTTAAATATTCTCTGCAGCTCTAGTAAACAGCCACTGATTATTTTTACTTGCATATAAGTTCATTTCTTTTCTTGTGGAACTCCATACTAGAGTTTACTTTAAGAATCTTTCTTCTTCACAAATTTTTACAGTACTAATAAAGAATATGCATTTTAGAGAGCAGGTGCTTTCATTTTTACAGGACATTTGAAAAACGCTTGTATGTAGCTGTTACAGTAGAAATACACACAGGATGTGTTTGGTAAAATGACTGGGGTTAGATAGGTCTACTGCAGCCTATGTATGATCTTATGCTGATCAAATACTTTTAAAGTAAATATTTGTACACCAGAAGCAATAACAATGGTCAGCAAAACTGTCTAATAATCTTTGGTGCCCCAGGATGGACTGATGCTACTGTAGCCAAAAAAAAAAAAAAAGAGAAAATCACAATAATAAGGACATGTGCTTACATGACCCTGATGCAGATTTCCTCAGAGTTGCACTGTTTTTGTTTATTTGTTCCTTCTGCTTTGTGTGGAAAGTGTAGCTGTCTGTTTATTCCCTGAATATTACTTATTTTAAAAAAAATGATTGTCAGTAGCAGAACTGCAACGAAAGAGCCCAGTAAATTACTGTCGGAAAAAATGTCATCATCAATGCGTTGTTCACTTAAAAGTATACTTTTGTATTGCAAATGTGCTACAGTAATTTTCTTTCATTTCAGCTATTATAACAGCGTAGTCATCTCGATTATAAACTTAGTCCCATTGACTATTATGGTGTAGTAACAAACTCTCTTCTATCATAACCATAATTCAGCTATTCATATAACCGTATTGTCAGCATTTCCCTGAACTGACCTTGATGATCACTGTAACACAGATTTTTGTTAGCTCAATATAACTGCTTTAGATCTTTCTTTTTTTTTGCATGTAATCAGAATCATTCAGCTTACCCAGAATATCCCAGTAAGTTAATTATTATAAAATTACCATTAACAGTTTCATTTAGACTCTCTCTCTCTCTCACTGAGATATTTAAGCATGTGCTTAATTTTATGTGCAAGAGTGATTTATGTTGGAAGGGACTAGCACATATTCAAATGAGATACAAGAGGAAGTCTTTGAAGAATCAGAACCATATTGAAATATAACTCCAACAATCTGCCTTTGTGTAAAAACACTTTAATGTTATCTTAATAGTGTTCTATGGAGTTAAGCAGGATTCTATAAAATTTTAAAAACCCATGCAATTTAGTAGAGAATTGTATCTCTGTTATAAAATTTAGACTGCTTTTAAATTTGTAGATATAAGTTATAGTTCGCATGTTAAATTTTATAGAGATCTTCAGTAAGAACAGATTTCAGATTAAAAGCAAAATCAAAAACACAGCTCTTGAATTTTACAAAGTGTTACTTTTTTTTTTTTTTTTTTTTGATTTTCTCCCTACATAAATGCAACAGGAGAGGAAGGATCGCCATATAAAATTTTGTACGATCAAAGCAAATGTTTCCAGGGAAGTCATTCTAAGATATGAGATACAGTGAGGATATTTATGGATCTGAATTATTATTATTATTATTACCTCAGATTCAGGGAAAGCTGCTACCTGATAGGTTATATCTATAGGTGCAGCCAAGCTGGAGATTTGAGTGTGGAAGTTCTGTATGAGGAGAGAGGCAGGGAGAGAGGCAATGCACTATGCAAAGAACTCAACAGTTCCTATGAGCAGTATTTTTGCCAAAGGTTTCTAAAATGTATAATTTTCAGGTCATCACTAATCAACAGATTAATCAACAGATTCTAGTGCCCTTCAGTGGAGTTGTCGTGGAGCACCTCACTGCCAGAACGTAGCAGGTATTTGAAGTAAATGCCCACAGGAGTGTCACCAGGGAGCAGGAAATAACATGGGGATTTTTCAGAAAGGAGAAGGACGTGTGGAAAAGCTGCCAGGGCCTTCAGGAAAGCTGTGTGCGGGCAGTGCACATTCACATGGCCCCATGTGCCCTCCGGGGATAGAGCTGCGGCCACCGGCGTTCCCGGCTATTCTTTCTTCTATATGATACTGATTTCTAGTGGAGAAAATCAGAACTCTATAGGTCCGTTAATATTAAACACAGCATAAGGATAATTATCAAGTACATTTTATTACATCTTTTTAGTGATTCTCCTGATCCTCAGGAAAGCATTTTGCATGTAATTGCTGATTCCACTCCTAAAAAACACTATGACAATGAATTCATGAAATGTGTCAGGACAAACCTTTTGTAACTTTTTGATAAATATCAGTTTTGTTAAGGAGCCTTACTTAATTTACTGTTACGTAGCCTACTTTATCAAGCATTAGAAGTACTACTGATAAAATACCTGGCAACAAGATACAAGGGATGGGGATGAGGTAGTCCTCATCTCACATTTCTAAAAGTAGAAATAGAAGATTTGCATGTGCACATGCAAAAAATAAAATAAATATTAAAAAAAAGGAACCACATCCTGGGACCGTCACGCTCCATCTGGAAAGCCCTTGCTCCCTAGAGCAGTGCAAGGTGGTAGAATAACTCTATTATCCCTTAGACTTGCCAGACTTTGCTCAAATGACCAAATCAATTAATGAAGGCTCAGCATTAGTAAGCGTTGGTGATACAGATCTGGAAGAGTAAATAAATAAATAAATAAGCAGTGTAGAATGGATTTCTAGTAAAGAGAAGTTGAGAAAGCCATGCACATTGGAAGTAACTTTTAAAAAGTGTGCCTACTGAAATACCAAAGGGCATGTCAAAGAGAGCTTAATTAAGTATAAATTGATTGTTGGAAGATTTTTTGAGGGTTAATAATTATGCCTGAAAAAAATCAATGTACAGTGTAATTAATTTGAAAGTACTTAGCAGATGCTTTACACTGATACAGTGCAAACATAAAATTATCTTTTTCTTTAATGAATAGTAAAGCCTGCAAAATGAACTGAATGTATTAGGACATCCAAAGGGTTGAATTCTTCGTCCTTTGCTAACAGAGAATTGCCTGAAAGCCAATGTACGATGGATTTTTTTTAAGGATTTTTGACTCAAACCAAGTATTTGAGCATGCCTCCCATATCCTAAGGCTTTCAACCTCAGCATTACTGTCTATAATTGTGTCTTTACTGTAAGATACATGTTTTAAGGCCATCCCTAGTAGGAGGTAATAGATGAAAATGAAAGAATATTCAAGGACTGAAAATCATTCCCAGCCCTGCCTTTAAAATATGTCATTTGAGGACACTCACTATGAATCCTAACTTGGAATCTTCCAGGCAGAGCTGGGTGAGAATATGTGCTGGGTCTTTGGTAAGACTCCAAAAAAGGAATTTTCCATGTGGCAAATTCACCAGTTTCTTGAAATGCAGGAAGTAGAATGAATACTTGCCAATATTTTTTTTCTTTCCCCTCTGTGGCAGGTAGCGCTTCTCACAGATGACACCAGGTGACCCAGTTCTTTGCTCTCAGGCTCCCTGATTTGTATATGCTCTGCTCCATGTTGCTAATCTCTCCTTTGATTCCAGCAGTCAGTGACAAAATGCAACCCAGAGAAGGAAAGCAAAGCACGGCTTCCATGTTCTTCACAGCACTTTGTCTTCACTTTACTACAAAAAAAAAAAAAGAAAAAAAAAAGAAAAAAAAAGTTTTATATAAATCATATTATTAGAAAGGGATTTTTTTCTCTGTTTAGGGCTGTGAATCACAATCCATGTTTCCCAAGGGCAGAAAATGCACTTTTCCTTTCAACCTATATACTACGATATTCAGCCTCCATTCTTTTTTCTTGTTGTTAGGATGTATAGATATATTTGGGGCCAACTTTCAGTTGTTGTTTGCACCTGCACTTGTCTTAGCTCTTGTCAGATTTCAGATGTGTGGCCATATAGTACTTTGTGGTGGCGAAGGTGGTTGTTCAGGCAAGAGGTCTGCACAGCCTGAAGTAGAAAAGCTTAAAACCCCAAGGACGACACTTCTGGGGTTTCCATTGCTTTAACCTGGGATTCAGTTTTAGCCTTTGGCAACAATTGGTTTTGACTTCTTTACTCTTTATGGGGATTTATTGATAAAGAGAGATAAAAGAATCTATTGTGTAAAGCTTACAAATCTACTTTAAGTGATGTGTTGCCCTATCTTATATCGAGTAAGCCTTAAATTATTAGAAATCATCAAATATTTATCTATCTTGTGTGCTGGTTTTGGTCTTTATCTTCTTTTTATCTCTTGATTTTAAGTATGGAATTGATAAAGTTACTATGGCTTCATTAAGAGCATCTAAAGAGGCAAAAATCACTGCTTGATTGGAAATTATTTCCATGGGGCATTTGGAAAATATGATTTATGGTATTTTCTGCTCTATGTTTTCATTTGTGATGTAGTAGACAACATTTGGGTTGGAAGCTTTTCAACGCTCTTTGCTTGTTTTGATTTTTGAAATGTAGGGAATTTGCTATGTGGTTTTGTGTGGTAATGTTGGATATTCTGTTTGCTTGAAATTCTGTATGACCAAGGTGATGTGTTTTGGATTTTGGCCACTATACAATGTGAAACAGACTCAAGAAGTGCCTTCTGCTGCCATTGCTTGGATTGCTGCATTGTAGGATTCCTCATAGTAGAAGTTGAAGGTGCTTGGTATTGTGCAAGGTTGTGCTTACAGTGTGTTTATAGGGTTAGTAAGGGAAATTAAGTAGGAAAGAATTACTCCTTTTGCCCAGTTATGTCTGCTTGTCTGAGATCTTCTTCCAATGCTCAACTCTTGAAGAACCAACCAACCAAACAAACAAACAAACAAACAAAACAAGTGATAGCTGTGACATTATCATATTATTTCAGCTGAAAACATTATGAGGAACACCAACAATTTCCATGTGAGTTTTTTTTTTTTTTTTTTTTTTTTTTTTTCCTTCCAAAATATCGTTCCAGGACAATTCCAATATTTTCTCACCTGTGATAATAGATAGTTGTTTGCGTTGATTAGATGGAGAGAGGAAAGAAAATTCTTGAATTGTGTTCCGAACATTCAGAATTGCTTTGAACTACAAAGCAAAGTGAATTGCTGTGTAGTTTTTCATTTGAAGAGGTTGAGAGTAAAAGGTTTTGTTTGGATTTAAAAAAAAGTCAAAGAGAGTCAGAAGAATGTTGCTTTTTTTTTCACTTTGGCCAGAACTTTCAGATGTTTTCCTTCTGTTGTGCTAAATTCATCAGGTGTTTAGGTTAAGCCAAATCTGAAATGTTCCATACCTACCTATTTGATATGGTACTTTTTCATTTCAAGTATGATCTTTTAGAAATATTTTATAATAAATTGATAGTGTTGGGGAAAATGACTTCTAAATATAGAAGAGGATTAATAATTTGAAATACAGATTTATTTATTTAAAATTCAATAGAATCAACAAATAGCAGATCATTTTGATTCTGGATCTAGACTGTCACTGAAAGGATTCTTTGTTTTTTATTCTGTAAAAATTACTACATTATATATGTATGTAGTATTCATACATATACTACTGTATATCCGTAGTACATTCTGTATGTAGACAAGTGAAGAATGGCAATATTCATATTTAGCCATCAAAGGCAGAAGGAGCGGTGTTTGCGCATACTGACTCTTTGTATGGTTTGCATAGCAAATTAGAATTAATGAGACATATTCTCAAAAATACTATTTTTTGCATTGAGCATGATAGTGATTTATTTTTCCTCATGAAGTAATGCTTTGCTTCTATTTTTGTTTGCTCTTACTAAATTACTCCTATAGTAAGGAAAATCTTGCAGGGAGCTTAAAATAATGATTTTTGCCATGTGTTCTAGTGCCTAAGACAGGTCTAAGCAAAATTGTTGTCAGCTTCCCGTTGAAACATGTGACACATTACATGAACGCAAGCTGACCTTGTTTATGCCGGCTGCCTGTATTCATAAAAATTTGCCAGAGTGTGCAGAACTGAGAGATGTTGGGATTTCTACATGCTGCAATTAAAATCTCTGGACAGAAAAGAAAGCATTATTTATTTTTTAAAAAAATAAGGAAGTTAATAACTTTACTATGATAATTTTGTATGTAGCAGACCCGAGTATCATGGGCACTATAGATTAATAAAACACGGACGCCCCTTAAACCTCAGCCAAGCAAAACATTGTCAAATGACAGACTCTGCTTTCAGTCTTACAGGAAACAAAGGCAGTTCTGGGCTTTCTTCTGGTTTTCGGTTTGACATTTGATTTGATGGACACCTTTTTCTAGATCCTTTCGGATTTTCATGGTTGAGTGAGAAACAAGTGTGAATAGACTATGAAGTGCCCTTATAGAGGCAAGTTTTATGTTGTAAGGTAGGATTTAGTCTCGATTAGAAAAACACATAGCTCTCATTTTCCATACTGATGATTATTTATGGGATTGCTCTCACCTGGACCTTGTTCTTCACTCTAGTGTTTGCTGGTTTGAGTAAAACATCTGTTAATATGCAGCATCTTTAAAACAAATACTTATATTTTTCAATCCTTCAAGCAGTAGATAAATACAAAATATCTTGTGGCTAGTAGTCATTACTGATACTTAAATAATAGAATTATGCCACTTTGGGGTATATGTACCGGTCAGTTTATTTCCTCTCTGCCTGTCTGAATTTCCTTGGTGACTTTGAGACCTTGGTGACCTGTGCCACCCCTGCGGAAATGGCACATGAAAGTCCCTCTCTGTCCCTGCATCGCTCCCAGAATTTGGGCAGAGCGCCTCCCATTTGCATCGTATTCTCATTTAGAGATTTATTTCACTGCAGTGTTCCGGTAGTTCTATTTGCATGGGTGCATTATCGCTTATCTATATTACTGTGATTTTTTTTTTTTTTTAAGCACCAAGCACTTTTCTTTGTTGATTAAATTACATACAGTAATTTACAGAGCCACAGCTGTAATTTTGTATATGCATCTCCACTTAAAACATGCTATCTTAGTTAGTTGGAAAGGTTGCCTACTTTTTCTTTTATACTCGGCTCCTCATATATAAAGATAATAAATACAGATTAGTTATGAGCCAAGTTATTTAAGTGGAACAGTTTGTTGGTATAAACTAATATTCTACTTGTATTGCATTAGGCCTTTTCAGTTAGAAGAGGCTGAGAGACAGTTTGATTTTAAATATTAAAAATGAGATTAAAAATTAAATACTTTTGCATGTTTTCCTTTCTCAAAGAAATGATTTTGTTCTGTACAAGTCCCAGATAACGTTGTCAAGTCCCATAAGCTTTCCTTGCCTCCATTTCTGTCACATTTCTGCCTCATAGTGGTCCTTGTTCAAGGTGTTAGTGTGTTATGTAAAATACCATTTACGCTGCCAAAGCTAAACACATAGGTCACAAAATCTCACTGGGGTTACAGATTTTCAGTGATTTTTTTTTTCTTTCCTCCCAATTAATGCTGTTTACATGTTAAAAAACGAAGATGTAGTAGTCATAAAGATATTACTAACCTGACAAAAAGTCTCAGGAGGGAGAAAGAAATCATCTTGTTTAGATGTGTTTTGATAACTAACTGCTTGGACAAAAAGAGGAAAAAAAGAAGGAACTCAAGTAGATAAAAAATATCTTGAAACACTCTTTTTACTTCTTTTATTTTTTTTGTTCTTAAATATTCTGTTTCTTTTTAAAATGCAGATACTTCTTTGCTTTTTTTTTTTTTTTAATTTGTTGTTGTTGTTTTTTCCTCCTGGAAAAAAGACCTATTTATAAAATTCTCTGGGTTAATTCTGACATTCTGCCTGTACCTGCTTGCTGGTTAAAGTGCATTCTACCAAATAAAGCATGGGAGGGGAGACGGAGGAAGGGAAGGAGGTTCAAGATTTATAACCCCGTATTTCTTGCCCTGACTCATGTCTTTATACTCCTCTTGATTTCTCATTCCAGATATCGTAGTATCCACAGTGTGGATATTCTGCTGTGACAGAAAAAAAAATGGTAACAATAAGGTTATGATGATAACCTTAAAAGTAATCAAAATCAGCAGTGATGTATGCCACTGTTGTCAAGCGTGCTTTGGTATGCATTTATGCATATTATTGTGCTGTTTACTCCCAGGCTTGATTTTTTGAAAGTTATGGTGTTGAATGTAAATCCATTGACATATTTTAGCAGGCTCCTGGCCAATCCAGCATTCAGGTGATAAACATGCATGTCTGTGCACTGCTTTAGTCGCGTCAAGATTCAGCCCTTAGGCGCTAAACGGGTAATATTCAGAATTTGATGTGATAACCCATCTAATGATAGGTTTGATTTTTTTTTCTTTTTTTTTTTAAGGAAAATCAAATCTAAGTTGTATATGAAAATTTTTGCCTAATGAGTTTTAACAATTAGTCTTTGTAGTTAAAGTGGAACTTTTTTCAATGAAGCAGTGGAGATGAGTTTATAAAAGTGTAGCATTGATGTGTAAATGGTTGCCTGATTAACAAAGAAAAAGTAAGGAGAAAATACAGACTTAAAAGGAATTTTTTTTAATGAATTCTGAGTCTGAGTGGAGCAGTATGTGACAAAAGGGATGTGGGTGAATTTTGCAACTGATTTAAGGAGGAGGGAGTCATAGACCTAAATGCTTATACATGATGAATGTTATTTCTCTGGTTTTGTGCTGCTTTTCCATAATTTTAGCAAATAAACGTGCCAAAGTACCAAAGGGAAGTCAGGCTGCAGAAGGTCATGCCCGCTGCTTCGTTGAGGTCTGCAGGAGTGCAGAGTAGGTGAGTGCATTGGTACAACACCTCTTGCATCTGCAGCGTGCTGCATTGGATGGTGTCTTGAACGTTGTGGTAGACTGTTAGTGTCCCAGGTCAGCACCGTGATGTAGTTTAGCCAAAAGTAGATATAAATGTTTTTGTTTGCTTGCCCTAAACCATTTGTCCATAGCAGTTTATTCCAATTCTTGCACTTCCCTTAAGGCTTCTATTCATGATAAATGGCCATAGCTCAGGTTCTATTTGTTTTCTTTTAGAAAATTCTGAGGTACAGCATTTTAGTCAGGACTTATATTCCCATGATTATGGAGCCGCTATTGAATAATTATTGTCTTCCACATGTAAGTGCCAAAGTGCTGTTGCCGTTTGCAGTGTCCCTAAACACTGGCAGCTCTTTCAGTCTTTTTGTTTTGTTTCAGTCTTAATATATGAAGAATAGCATATGCCCCTTGACATTCCTAGAAGAGTGTCATGTAACCAAGCGTGGAGGAGAAGGCAGCCTTGCTGCATCTAGCGTTAGAAAAGGGCATCGTGATGAGCCACCATGGTGAAGAAGCTCTTTCGCTGCGTCCCGCGGAGCACTGTGTATTATGTGAGGGGCAGTATTGGCTGCGCTCAGGTTTCTGTGGACAAAACCATGGTGTCCTGCTCTGTATGCGCGCTGGTGTGTAATAAGACTTTTTTTTTTTTTTTTTTTCCGGATCTTAAATTGCGCAGTGGAATTACCTGGAAATGATGGAATCTGCACTCTCGCTGCCCTTGAACTGTCACATATCCTATCGTCATCTTCAGGCAGCAGCACAAGCAAATTGGAGACTGACTTTTTTCAGTGCTCTTTGAAATTATAGCCAATTTTCCATTGCAACTTAAAATACTTCTATAATAAATGCCAAAACGTTTTTTTTTAAAAAAAAGTTTTCACTCTGATATAGAGTCTTTTGATTTGATTTTGTAACAAATGACAGTGTAGTCTGATCTAAATCTAGTTTGCCTTCCTTGAGTCCTGCCAATTGGAACGAACCCTGTGGAAAAAAAGATATCCTTTTTTTTTTGGCTAATTTAACTTCCTGAACTGGCTTGTCTGGACTTGTGAAAATACTAGTACAGCACAAGTGAAGAGTCAGAAATGCCTAAGAAAGGGTGAGGAAAATGTCAGGAGGGAGCCTGGCTGTGAACTAGTTCAGTGACTGTCAGCTGCGCTCAGGAGGCCTGTAGACCACTGAAAACCTGCCGCCAAATAACTTAGCAGCTGGATGCTTTTTTTCTAATAAAATCTAGCCTGTGAGTTTCCCACCCTGTAAGTTATATGGCAAAACAATCAAATCTTCTGGAAAGCAATGTAAAAAATACGATGTAATTAAAACGCATCCCAAGGGATACCTATGTTGAAACAGTTCATTTAAAATACAGCTGTGTTTGTAAAGGGAAAATATTTACGATCACCAAACCATAACCTGATGGTGATGTAATACAGTGCCTTGAGTTTTCAAATTTTTTTCTGCCTTTAAGAGTTACAAAGTATAATGTTAATCTGTATCATTGCAGGCTTTAGGGATTTAAGAGCTGAAGTTCTTAAAACCCAAAGAATACTTTTTAGAAGATGTACCTGGAATACAAACCCATCCCATAGCTATCTTTGCAAGTCTTGCTTCTAAAATACGAAAACTAAATGGTATCTGTTCTGCAGGCACACTTGGAGAAAGACAAAACCATTTGATGTGACACATTTATGCTTTGCTTGTCAGGCAAAACAGTTTTCACTATTATTCACTGCCCTCTGTATATTGAAGAACATATCTAAAGTAAGCTGAACACTTGTGTTTTGTGATAGTGTGGTCCTGGGAAAATAAAACTGCTACAATTATCTGCTCAACAAATAGGACTTGTCAGGTGGCAGGCGGGCAGAACTAATGCAGATGGCCACCGTGGAAAAGCTGTCACACGGGGAGACTGAAGAAAGAAAGCTTTTCTTCATATTCTCCAGTCTCACAAAAAAGAAAAGTCTCCACGTTCAGAGAATTTTTAGTGCTGTTTCTTTGCTCAGGTGTTGGTGTTTTCCCTGCTTCTAAAGGAAAAAGAAGAGCTCTCTTCTTGCAGAAGAGCTGTTAGGAGTCTGTCTTAGAGCATTTGTGGCAGCCGGCGCTGCTTCCTTTAATTGCTGAGCAACGCTATGGAGTATTTCCACCCGTTTTTGGAGAGTCGGTGAATTTTTTTGTTACTGTTTCTACAACTTATTCCCAGCACCGCTTTCCATATTTACTATTTATTATTCCTAGCTAGAGTGAAATTTCTTTGCGAGTTCTCAGCCCCGGACAGCCTGGCATCAGTTGCCAGTCTGCTCCATGGGATGGCGTCTCCCTCGACACGTTTCGCTGGCAGATGTTCCTGTGAACGACCGGGAGTCCCTGCGCAGGCCTGAGCCAACCCCCAGGCCGTGGCTCGGAGAGCTCCCCGCCGCCGGCAGCGTGCCCCGCGCTCATCGGAGTGTGCCCGAGGCGCCTGTGAGGGAAGCGCCTCCCTCGCGCTCGCCGCCTTCGCTGCGTGCGCTTCCCAAGGTGGCACCTGGCGAGCTGGGCACGGAGGAGCCGCTTGCCTTCGGCAGCAGGTCTGTGGCCTGGAGGGCTGGAGGGAGCCTGAGCTCCGCAGTGGCTCGCGGGAGTTGCGGGAGACGTTTCTGGGAGCACAGAACGATGTGTGGGGCGTCCTGCACCCGCAGGGCCGCGTGTCGCAGTGAGGGCAGTTCCCTTCGGCAGCCTTCTCCTGGGGAAAAGGTGGATTTGGATGTCGCCTGGGGCTGTGGGAAGGATCTTGGATGGCAAGGCTTCCTCTCGCTGAAAGACCAGAGTGCCGTTCATTCCTGCTGTATGCAAAATTTGGGCGAATACAGAGGTTTTACATAATCCAGGTCCGGTGACTATTTTTCTTCTTTGAATGAATGAACTATTTACCTTTGTTTTGATTTGCCTCATTTTAGCTCCACAGAGAAACAGTCTTCTATAGAAGAGCATTTTTATTATTTACTATCTTGCACATCTTTTATTCCTTGAAGATAATGAAAATATTCCCTTAGACCTGCTGATTCTCACTGAGTATTATCTTTCCATGCAACACAAGGACGTACCAGTGATAGGGGTATAAAACATCAGACTGAAGTAAAGAGTACATTAAAACGCTACCGTTAGCATAGGGGTTGTTGTGCATACTGGAGGAGTTGTGCTTGATTTGTGAATATATGGATCTGCCCTATCCTGCTGAGCAGTGGTATAAGGAGAGTGCTTTGCGCAAAATAATCCAGTCCATCTGGAGAGGGTCTGTGACAATTTCCATATATCATCCAGAAAGGCTGTTTTTGTGTTTTGTGGCATCAGTTAGATTTAGATTGGTAATATNAAGCGGTCGCTGTGCCAGGGTAGAATTTCTGTCCTGTGGTTTGAAAACAAAGGGATACACTACAACTGCAAAGGGAAATAAATGGGAAACAAGCTGAAGGAAATACGGAAGCGTGGCAGTGTATATTCAGACTGTGAAACGTACAGCTCGAAGCAGCCAGTCACTCAGACCGGGCTTTTCAAAGGGCTTTTGTGCAGCGCGCGTCGGCGGTTCCGCGTATGTGATATGGCGATGGCAGCCTCCGAGGGAGGATCACACGCGCGCCAGTGGTCTGATCCAGTAAGGCTCGTGCTTTGATCTGAGCGATAAGAAGCCACCCGTGTGCCAGTATAAACTTATTTGATTGCACTGGCTCATGTTATTTCCCTTTGCTCTGTGGCATACCCTAGTACAAAGCTAAACTGGAAGATTAATATTCACTTTTGTGTCTGCATCCTTTGTTGTTCCCTCTTAAGGAGAAAAATGTTGAGAAGCCCTTATTTATTTTTAATAGAAATCCTAATGTGTGCTGCAGCCCGCTGTACTCCAAACCGCTCGACATGCCAGGCTGGTATGTGGCAGCCTGGGTGGTGTTCTTTGCTCGACTTCGTACAATAAAAAGTAGCTCTAGGCGGTGTCAAAGATTAACCTTCTCATGGGATTCATGAGATATATGGCTGCATAGGGGAAAAAGCTGCTAGTTTCTTTCTTTTCTTTCTGTTTTTATTTAATGTCTCCAATGTCTTATATATTAAAAGTTTCTAGCACCTGCTGTTCTTTAGAAGATCTTTTGATTGTGAATTCGAGGATCCTGGGGGCTTTAAGAACACAGGCTGCTGAAGTGCCACTTACAGTCCCTCAAGGGAGACTAGCAAACACAAAAATTGGCACAGGAGTCTAGCACTCTGCTATGGCATTTATTTCTTTAATATTTTAACATGCTTCAGAATATTTCCGTAACAAAGTTACATATATATTCTTTAAAATCCTTTTATTTTTTGTTCAGATGTCAAATTCTTTATGCAAGAATAGAACAAAGCATGCTTTTACTGAAATTTGCAATTCTTCAGGCCTTTTTTCTTTAAGCGGACACAGAATGCTGAACTTAGGAGGAAATATGGAGTCATTTTTCTGGGTATAAATTTATCCGTGTGCACCTTCTAAAAGTTACAAATGTATGTTTATATTTGGTATAAACTTATGTATATACTGAAAACACTTGTTTTAGATATCCAAAGATACACTTGCTTATTGTGTATATATTGTATAGGTATGTGTCTGCACACCTTGGCAGTTGGTTTTGAAAAACTTAGCTCTTAAGCAGTTCAGTGGACTTGCTGTGAACCAGGCAAGTCAGTAAGAGGATAAAGTATTGGGGATAAATCATCTTGGATTGCTGTAAATCCCAGAGCAGTGTTCTGGTCTCCTGTAAGTCAGCACCTTTTAAAGATGACCCATGGATAGTGTAGGCCACAGGAAAAAGGAAGATGTGTTTAGAAATGATAGACCAGAGCTGTGCAAAATGCAGGGTAACCCTGTTGCTATGAGTGACGGAGTATTCAGAATAAAGATTTAGCCTTAAAAGAGTAAGAATAACGATAAGCTTCAATTTTAGGCTGCATTTACAAGGTGAGTAAGGGCACTGAGTACCTAGTGACACTGAATTCCTCCAAGATTTGGAGCAGGCTTGGTGTGTTAAATATTCACAACTGGAGGAAATAGTGATTACTTTTATTATTACTTCTTCTGATGCCTGTAGAGCCAACACTGGCCTACATGGCTTAGAATTTGCTGAGCGGTACAAGATCAATCTTAAAAATTGAAGAAATAAGCTGTTTTTGTGAGGTTTCTGTTTGTTTGTTTTGATGATTAACAAAATCTTTGAAAGATTTTCATTGGGCTGCAGTAAATACTTAATTTGTGTTAGAGAAGTGATTGGGATCTCTCATGGCATCGTTTTAAGAGCTGAGCTTGAGGATTCCCTTCAAGAGCACAGTGCTGGAATCAGACCCAAAGTTTGATTTTCAGTAAAGAGCAGCTGCTTTCTAGTTTGTGCTTTGTAGCTAGGGGGACAGCTTCCTAACACACATGCGCATCCTCTGGCACATGCTCTGTTTCTCATCTTGGGTCTGTGAAGCTTTCAAGAGTCTGAAAAATAGCTCAGTGACCTGTCGTAATACTTCCTTTGTTATATTGTTTTAACTTTGTTGTTCTTAAAACTTGACCATTTTGGTCTTTCGATGCTGACAGTGTCACTTTTCCCTGGTCACATTCTATTTATGTTGAAATGTATGTGCTAGAGATGCTTGATTTATTTTCCTCTAGATGCAAGTGTAGAATTGCTGTACAGGAACACAGAAATTGGAGACACAGTGGCTTGTTAGCTTTTCAAAAAAAAAAAGGAAAAGCTATTATTGAAAACCTTGTTATTAAAACAACCTTAACTACAACATTTTGTGGTGAGAGAGTCCAGCAAGTAAGACGTAATTTGAGAAAGTCACCTCTATTTTTACTTACGTGATAGGACGACCGTGAATTTTTACTGAGCACTGATTCTGTGTTCTTATTTTCTGCATTATTTTTGTTCCAATTACCTCAAAAGCACACACACACACACAAAAGGCAAATCAAATAAAAACATACCCATAAATTAAGATTCTACACTCTATGTCTCTCATAACGTGTTTCCCAGTATTCAGGTATTGTCTGGCTTTCCCTTGGTGCAGTCAGTACTGCTGCTGGGAGAATTCTTAAGTCTTTCATGGGTTTAGTCTGAAAAATGAGACTTGCAGTTCCTTTGTAGTCACTTGTTAAGGATGACACACAGGAGTCTGGCAGAAAGTGGTGTCCCAAGTACTTGCTCTATCCAGCCGTAGGGTTACCTGAGATTGCAAAAAGCAAAACTTAACATCAAGACTTGTACCCCGCAACAAACCACTCCTAGCTTTTGGTGCCGTATGTTTCTGTCTTCTGTATTACTGCTTCATGCATTTTTCCAGCAGATCAAAAAGTGTGAAGAGCACACAGAGGACTCAGCAAGTGGGTCGCACACCCAGGCCAGGCTGATCAGTGGAAAGGCCCATATTTCATTTTGCTTTTGACTATTTCATTAGTAAGTGCAGCACTTACCAAAAGAGAAGCCCTTACAGAAGGCCTGCAGCGACGCTCACACGTGGCCCATAAGAAATGAGCTCTAACATCAAAACCAAGCAGATAGATCAATCACCTATGACACATAACTCATGCAGTTACACATTTAAGTATCAAAATTATTTTTTGGTAATTTAATCCTGAAAGCAGTTTCCTGGGAAACTTTTGTGAAGCATACACTAGAAAAACATAGGCTATTCTGCTTACAATTGACAGCTGTAAGGCCTGCTTTTTTATTTTTTTGGTTGTTAGTCCTCTGCCCTCCCTCTTTATTGGAACTTGTAAGGAAATGCAGTAGATCCAGCAGCACAAACCTGAGTCACAAATACCAATGGTGACTGCAGTCCAGTGCAGGCAAAACATATTGTAAATAATGTCCTTCCTTTCCCCTCACTACTTTTTATTAGCTTCTCCATTGCTGACTCTATCAGTGCACTTTTATGTTGGTATCTATAAATTATAAGCGTCCAGCATTGATCTGATAGTGGGGACATGAATGAAGTATTTAAATCTCAGCATTGATTTAGAAGTTTGTGCTGGATGTTTTTAGTGCCAAGAAGCTAACTTCAGTGAAAAAACAGTAGGACTGAAAACCCACCGGCCGATGTCTTCCCCCTTCTCCTGCTACTGCCACAGCTTTTCCAGCAAGCAATTTCATTAGAGGTAATTCTGCTTTGTCAGGAACTTGGTGACAGATGCGACATACCTGTAGGTACGACATTAACAGCTCTTCTGCAGGAGCAAGGACTTCGGATCCTGAACATGAAATTCTGGATGAGACCGGAGTGGGAAAGAGTCTTATCCTCGGAGCTCTTCCTAGGCAACGTTCAGCTCTTTGTAATGCATTCTGATTCATTTTTATGTACTGAGGCTGCTGCTGTCCTTGGGTTTTGCCGCTTCCTTCCTTGCTAATTGTTTGGCCTGGATAGAAAGGACTCTCTTGGAAGGTCCCGAGGTCGGGCTCTGAAAACGGCTCTGCTTTCTGGCCGTGCCTCATTACACGAAGACATTAGAAAGGTTGCCAGACCTTGTCTTTGACTTTGACACCTGAGGAGAAAACATGCATACGATGTCAGCAGAGCTGCTCTGACTTTGCACACACATTGTTATGCTTGAGAAGAAAACTCAAACACTTCAGTGCTTCAGACATATTATTTTGTCACATCCTTACTCTGTCTTGTTGACAGAATACATTTTCTCAAAAGCTGAAATCATTCTGTCAAGGAAACTTATTTTGTTCAATAATCCTGCTTGTTGACAAATGTTCAAAAGGGGAAAAAAATCTTCAATTATTCTGGGAATGTTCTGCCTCGTATCTCCAGGTTTATTTATTTTGCCACGGGAAAGAGTGGTTATTAGTTTGTAGGTGAACTATCCAGGTCTTGATGTAATGAAAGAAAAAAATGTAGCTGTTTCATATGTAGGTGAATGTGCTTTAGGGGAGTCCGTGTTTCATTTTCAAAGACAGTTGTCCGATTTTAGGTCACGTTCTCAATGACTCATCTGCACAGGAGAGCAGACAGCTTGTGTATCAAACGAGGGGAGGAAGGATGAGCGGAAAACAGACGTTTGTTAAAAGTCTGGCAGATGTCTTCATAACTGTCATTTATATCAAGCAGCCATCGCGGCGGAATGAAGACGTCTTTTCGAGGGGACTCGGTTCGTGGTTACGTATACGAATAGCAAAAAGTGAGAGTGGTGGAAAGGGTTCTCACGTGGCAGGTTTGCTTTGCCTCAGGCCTTTTTTTCCCCCCCTAGCTGACATCAGTGACAAGCTTGCACTAATTCTGGTGGGTTAGAAATAGGCTTTTCGGGGAGAGATCTGACTGCTGTTTCTTCATTGACTCTTGATAATTAAGTCACTTGCTTCACTTCAGAAATGCAGAAAAAACATTGGTCTTGGAGGAGGTCAGGGAAGCTTTTTGTTGGATTTTGATGGCACTTTATGAGCTCTAGAGAATTTCTTATTTTGTTTAAAAATGTATGAACACCCCCAAGACTCAGTTCAAATAGTCAAGATCTGTAAGCTGCTGCTGCCTTTCACCAGGTTTCCACTTTGCAGCATATTTGCAAGCGATGGTGGTGTCTGTGCTCTTGCCTTCCTTTCTTCATGCAGTTCATCGATAAACCTGCTCTCAATCCCATCATCTAGGCCTAAATTAACTTCTTTCTTTGGATGTGTCCAGATTCCCTTTGTTCCCTAGGCTACTGACAAGTAGAGTGAGTACTGTGATTTTGTTTTGGATAATGATCGTAGTCCATTAATGGATACCCACATATTTTTTCTTCCTTTATTAGTGCAGTTACTTCTTCATTGTGTTTTGGCTTTCCTATTCTCACTATCGTATTGGTTTTTCCTCGTTTGTCTGAGCAGAATGGTGGATGTGGTGTTTTCTTTCTCCTTTTCATACATTTCGTTCACTCTATTGATTTACCGGTCCTTTGTAGTCTTACTGTCAATTGTCTTGATCTCTTTAATTCCTAATATACAGCATTTTTGTCATACATTAGAAAAAGATGTCATTCTATCTGATTTTCCTTTCAAAGGAAATTCAGATTTTTGAAATAATAAGCAGTGTGTTTTAACAGATGCTTCTTTGACACCTTTAGATCAAAGAGAAAAGCAACAGGGTTTTTAATAGATGCTCTTAGATGTAAATCATATTGAAATACTGAGCAAAAGTAGAACAGTCCTGACTTTTCCTTTCAGACAAGTGCTAAGCAGCCTCTCTATTTATTAGTTTCATCTCACTTCACCGTACCGGTTTCACACTTGATTGTGTTCAGCACAGTACCAGAACAACATCATAAAGTTTCTCCATCTCTTATGTTTTTGTCTATAGGCAATAAGTGTGAATACTATGTTTTTATGGAATTCATTGGGAATAAAATGTTTGAATTCTTTGAATACTTCTGCAGAAGCTTCTGCCACTCATCGTGTATCTGTTTGGTGCTAATGTTGAGATGCATTAGATGCTGCTGCGGCCACAGCTGCATCATTATCACAGCTCTAATCTCTTCCCAGTAAATGCAGAAGGAGTCCAAACAGTGATCCTGTAGTATCTAATATAAGGAATCTGAAGTTAAGTAATAAAAAAAGTCCACACAAATATAACTCCAGCACAGTGAGCTGACAGAGAGAAACAGATATATTATTAGCAGAAAATACTGGATTTAAGCAAAAAATATGTACAGTCCTGGAAAGGACAGATGGCGGTTTATTTTAAGAAGTCATCTTTCTACAGTGAGGGTAATGTCACTCTCCTGTTTTTTGTTAGCTGAGAGGGCTGGGGAGAGATTTTACCAAAACCAGAATCACGAGGGCGGCTGATCCCGAGACCTGCAGTCTGTGCTTGCACGAGCTGCACTGCGGTCAGGGCAGGGAAGGGATGGGCTGCACTTCGGGGATGGAAGAATAGAATAAATTACCTGGTTAGATTAATTCAGTCTGAACACCAAAAAGACGTGAATATATATTTCCCAATTACACTATTATCAAAGCTGATGATAACGTGTCTGAACTTTCAGTTCCTATGTTCCTTTTAATTTAACACTTTTTAGTTGAACTTTCCCATGTTTCTCTGCTGGGATGCGCTGCTACTTCTTCATCCTCTCAAGGTGCTTGTGGTAGAGAAAAAGGTTTTATTGCCGGTGGCGTTAATTCATGGTGTGTATCATTTAGAGGATCATCATAAGTTGAAACCTTCTATTTCTAGTTTATTCTCTAAAGTAATGAAACATTAAGGCCAAATGAATAATTTAAAATAATTGCTGTTAGTTCATTTAGCTGATTGAGTGCCTACAGAGAAATCACGGCAACTTTTCAGTACACGAACTAAAGACAAACTGAACACTCTTAAATAACGTTTTTTAAATGTTATCAGTTGTCATTGTTCGAAACATCTTCAGGAATCACCCTGTTTCATGAAGTCAATCAATTAGAGGGTCGTGATTGCATTGTGGAGGTGAGAAAGCTCTAAATGAAGATTTTTCAACTTAATGGTTTTAAAGATCCTGTAAACATCCATGTCCTGTGTTACGCTCTATTCATTCCACCTCTTTCTACCACTTCATTCCCCAGGAACTGGTCATTATTATTTTATTCTATCTTGGGTCTTTGTACAAACAAATTACAGTAACAATTTATAAGCCTGCTCACAATACGCATTTGATATGATAGCTGCAGTTCCCTTAACTCTTTTCCCCAAGAACATGCACACATTTGCAGTCAGTATCCTTTAGAGTTAGTCTTTAACAAAACTATTCTGTCTTCTTGCAAGCTGTACATCTGGATTAGTAACACTGCCTATTTTCAGAGAAAGAAGCTCTCAATGCAAAAATATTCAAAAACTAGTTACAGAAAAATTATGTTACTTGTTAATGTTGCCAGCATGTGAAGACAGCCTAATTGAAGCCTGTTAAGTGCTATTAACTAAATTCTGTAAGTTTGAGCATAATCTACTACTGCTTTCATCACTTCTAACAGAGTTTGTTATTGCTAGGACTGTTGTTGATTCTACAGTTATCAGAGATAACACAGGAGTAACAAAGAAAATCAGTCTGGCCATTGTTAAATGTAGTAATATCAAAGTGAATCTATTTGTATGGTCAAAGTCTTGTAAATTCATTTGACACTGTATTGTTTAGTAGGAGAAATAATTCTTTTTCCTAATAGCTGCTAAATCTTAGAACTGTTGGGTTGAAAGGGACCTCAGGAGGTCATTTAGTCCAACTTCCTGCACAAGCAGGGTCAGCCAACAAAAATTTTTCAGAAATTTTACGCATCAGGATGTAATTTTAGTTGGTTATTTTGAAAATAAAGTGAATATACTGCAGAGTATGACCTAAAATGCTAAGTTTTTATTACATATTTGCCACATTTATTATGAGAAAGGATGAGATTGAGTTGCACTTTGAATTTGATACTGCTTTTTACAGTATGGGAATCTGAACAATATGAGTAAGGGTCTTGTATAGATCTCTTCTTGATGCATTCTTTGGATTTAATTCAGTCTTTTTTCTTTTCTTTCTTTCTGTTTTTTTTTTTTTTAAAGAGCAGTTGTTGAAAATGAACATCACTATCAAGTGTTTGCATCAGATGAAAGATGGTTTCCCTCTCCACTCATTCCTTATAAGTGCTGAGGGGTAGAAATTCATCCCTTTGTTCTGTAGTACTTAACCTCTTGATCTACAGCAAGTAATTTAATGCTCCTACTAGCTGTTCTGCAAAAACAGTAGCTAATGGAGGAGCTATGCAATACAACTGGGTTACTGCCTCTTGACTGCGATACTGCAGTTGTGACAATCTAATATGTAGACATGGACAGATAATTGTCATTTATTCATTCAATTGCTCTCAAGCCAGCAGGAGATCACCTAAATAATGGAAATAGAAAGGAAATGAAATCCTACAAGATCTTATGTGGAGGCTTGAAGAAGGGTATGCTACGTTCTGAAGTGGTGTAAAATGATGTCTCTCTACCGAGCGTAATACTAGTAGACAGAAGCTAAGAATCTGGTCCAGAAATTTCCAATTAGGGTATTAGGAAACAAACGTATTTTGCAATGTGTTTGCTGTTATGCACCTAAGACCCAGCTTTAATACAACACTTTGTCAATTACCCTTAATCACTCTGAAATTACTGTAATAGCATTCTCTTACAACGAAAGCAACAAGCATTTTTTTTTTTCTTGGATGATACTGTGCAGTTAGCTCTACTCATTAATATCACTAAAATACAGCCCTAGAATTGTCTGTAGATAATTCAGTAGTATTTTCTTGAAGAGTCAGGTAGGTAGCTCTGTTCCATAAACACTGATTTTGAGCCACTGAGAAAGACAGGACCTTGGGTTGGATAGGACTTGTGGTTTGAGCCAGTACAGGTTCTTAGGTTATTCTTAGGATGACAGCATCAATAATATTTGATAGAAGAAGAGTTCTGAGGATTAGAGGAATAAAATGAATAAACCTATTATTTTTCTATTCGGTGTGCTTAGCTGTAGTACCTTTACCTGACAACGAGTGTGAATGCAGCTGCAGAAGCTTGTCATACACACGCTGCATTATCACAGATGCCTGGAGGGTCTAACCGAAAAGAGGTAAGTTCCCATAGACAGCAGTTTATGGAAAAGAGAGCTCCATTATGGTTGTCTAGTATATAGATAGTGCAGAATTAAACAAAAATTCTATGGCTTATTGTAGAGGTGTTACAGAGCTCTGCTTTATAACAGCAAACCTACTTCTCTATTTTCATCCTCTCTTGCCTCATCATATGCGCTGTATGCCATCATTTAAGTTCTGAATTTGTGCAAAAAGTTAGAAAAAGGTGATGATAACTGCTTTTGGGGGGAGCTGACCTGTATCTTAAGAACCTGTTTTCCAAATTACCCTCTATTTTGGCCACCACCATGAAGCATATCAATGTCAAAGTATTTGAGTCAGCAGGTGGATTTCAGAGAGTTTAGAATAGTCATATATTAAATAGTAAGCAATTTTCAACTATAACTATAGTGGAACTGCTATTCAGCTATAATATATGGAAAATAAGTAAAGTAATTCACTTGTGTAAGACCTGCATTGCATTTTAAAGTTTAACATCTCAGCAGTTTTTATGAGAAGAAAAGAATTAATATGGCAAATCATGCAGACTGTGATAATTAGAAGATGTGCTTAACCTCCAGCATTATATCAACTTGCTGTTCAGAGTCCTTCTGCTACAAAGTTTTGTGTTAGCTGAAAGAAACTAAGTTCAGTGGAGACCTCAATGACAAAAAAAAAAAAAAAAAAAAAAAAAAAAAAAAAAAAAAA